>VUYV01000056.1:452170-536667 GCA_008711295.1 Anarhynchus alexandrinus | reverse complement strand
AGATGGAACTTCCTATGTTCAAGTTTGTGCCCGTTCCCTCTTGTCCTGTCACTGGGCACCACTGAAAAAAGACTGTTCCCATCCCCCTGGCACCCTCCCTTTGAGTATTTGTAAGCATTAATAAGATCCCCCCTCAATCTTCTTTTCTCTGGACTAAAAAGCCCCAAGTCCCTCAGCCTTTCCTCATAAGAGAGATGCTCCAATCCCCTAATACGTCACGTGCTGGCAGCTGCCAGGAAGGAAAGGAGACGGCGAGGAAGGAAGAGCGAGGGAGAATGTGTTTAGGGAGCAAAGCAGTAAATAACCGCGCAGAGGGTTCAGACCGGCCAGCTACAAAGCGCAGAAATCCTCTGCTCTGAAGGGGACAGAGGGCTAGCCCCCAGCTGAAGACAGGGACATTTTCAGAACATGGGGGCCAGGCCTGATCCAGCAAGCCCTCCTCTTTGGGAAGAGTTTGCTGGCTGGTGGCTCTTCCCCAGGAATGCAACAAAAAGGGAAAGGGCCGTGAACACAGCCGACTTCTTTTCCCCAGGCACCCAAAATCATCTGCTGGTGCATATGGTGGGGTGAGAGACGGCACATAGTACCCAGTGTTCATCCCAAGATATTTCCTACTCAGCTTTTGGCTGAGAGCTTCACAGCTGGTCCCAAACATGCTGTTCTGTTTCTCCACACCAAGGGGAAAAAGGATAACCAGGACTTGGATCGGGAAGGCTGAGCGGAAATGAGAAGTGACATCCAAATTCCTCATTGCTTGCAAGATGTGTGTACACCACAGGAGGAAACAAGCCAAAAAGAAATCAAATTAAAAGCTACGCTTGTGAGAAATTGAGCTGAGAGTGAAAAAAAACCTCCTATCATTTTTGCTGCAATCTGCTGTTGAGGGCTTGTGGTCTCACTGGGCCCCCAGTGCTGCGGGAGAGCTGTGTCAGGTGGCACAGCGAAGGGTTGGGAAAGCCCTGTGAGGCGTATGGGAGCATTTATACAATATCTGCCTTTAGTTGCTGCAGAACAGCGTGACTTTTATGAACAGAGGTGCTTTTGGGAGCTCTGGAGTTTCCGCAGGGCAGATCTCTGTCCATTTTCCTGGCTACGGCATCAGGGACACACAATAACAACTCCCTGAACCCAACATGCGTGTGAAGTTCCCCAGGGCTGGGGCAAACTCAGGACCTCACCTGATGGTACAAGCAGCCTTCCTGACCGGCTGGCTCCCGTGTCCTCTGCATGGGATGCATATACAGAGCATAAAACCCCAAAAAGATGCTGAGAAAAGGCTGTATGGCCAAAGCACACCCCTGCCACATGCCAGCCCCATGGCACGCAAACCATCTGGGTGGCCCCTGGGCCAAACGTAGCCCCTTCCCCAAGCAGCTGGAAGCACCTGGGAGAGCCAGAATGGGTGGAAAAGCAGCTTTTGGGACCCAGGTCACTAGGGTCATGTGCTGGGGGGGTGGCCATGGAGAGAAAGGCCATACTGGACCTGAACTTTTCAACTCCAACACTCCAGCTGGCTTATTAGGGACACAGGGCTTTCAGCAGGGCTTACAGTGCTTTACTCATTAGCTCATTTACTCATTAATAAGGAGCTTGAACAAAAGCCTTGTTTTCAGATGCCACCATGGTGCTTATATCAGCCGCCCCAGAGAAGCGTCACTCTGGGGACGGGTTATCCTGAGTGTGCTTCAAAAGGAGCAGAGCCTGAGCTGAGCAGCTTTGCTTTCCTCGGCCTACACCGCTATCTGGAGCTGCCCAGGGACATGATCTGCTCCCCAGGGACATGATCTGCTCCCCAGGAAAGGCTTCTCCTCACTTCAAGTGCTGGAGATGAAATGTGGTGAGAAATGATGAAAAAGGAGGGTGGCCAGGAGACATTTAAATGAGTCACTTGTGTTTTCCTCTCCTGATGTGTCTGTTGGGGCAGGGCTCATTACAGGGCCCCAAGTCGGGTAAGGAAACAGGCAGGTTAACATTATCCCAAATTTAGAGACGGCAAACAGAGGCACAGTGGTGGCACCTGCCACACCAAGCACACTAGGCCATGTTCACAGCTCATCCAAACTACCTGTTTCAGCAGCGTCCTTCCCAGGAGCCTTCCAATAAGGCAGAGAGCATGGCCCAAAGCCTCTAGAAAATAAAGAAAGATGCTCAGTTTTGATAGAATTTCTGTTGCTAAAGATTAAAATTCACTCAGAAGGTAACTTTGCAAAAAATACCATTTCCTAGAGAATTCTTTGCAAGAGGTGGAAGCTTAAAGCAATCGAAATAGAAATGTTTCCTCCTTATCAGGCACGGGAAGAGAAAAGTAGGCATTTAAAAGCAACTTCTGGGAAGGCCCCTGCGATATGCAGCACGTGTGGAGCCGCAGGTGGGATTTGTGCAGAAGGGACAGAGGAGTGATCTGAAGTTGATGAAAGGATTCCCCAGTGGTCACGCATCTCTGCTCATGCATGGCGATGGGGCTTTTGCTATGCCTGCTCTCTGTCCTTCAAAGCTGTTTCAGATCCCCATATAGGTAGGAGAACAGTTCTCAAAATGGTCAGAAACAGGCATTTTTCAAACACAAACCTCAAAGACTTCCTAGACTTCTTCAGCATGCAGAGAAAGACACGTCTTCATGTCCTCCCTGTAACAACAGTCCTCCAGCACTTACAGAGACAAAACCACCCCCCCAAACCAGAGCTGTACCAGCAATTGCATTTAGCATGAAAACTGCACTCACATCCAGAGCAATGTGGACTTCCCCCAGTCCCCATAATTTCCTGTGGGTCTGGAGGAGATGGTTAGAGAAGTGCAGACAGAAGCACCAAGACGCTGTACCTTGTAGAGCTGCAATTTCTCAGCCGGATTCAGCCAAGGGGGAGCGGTGCGGGTCCCAGTGGGCGCCACGCAGATCTCAGCGCTGCCTGACCTGTGGACCTCAGAGGGGAGCAAGCCCTCTGCCAGCCCTCCTTGCTTTGCCCGTAATGACTACAGCAGGCGGGAACTGAACATGCCTCCAAGGCAGCACGTGAAAAAAAAAAACCAAAAAAAAAATAGTGAAAAGGATTTTAAATGTGGTTTGTGAGCAATAAGGCTTTCCCCATGTTGGCTCAGTCTGACAATTCCTCCTCATACAAATTTCAAAGAGGGTTTTGCCCTAGTGAAAATACAGTGAAAGGCTCTCTTTTTTTATGTTTTTTAAAGCCTATGCAATCAAAAAGCTCTTTGAAGCTCCAGGAGCTCTAGACATTGTCTAAAAACATCTGCTTCTATTTTTCTGCTGTATTTTTCCTCGATGGGAAATGAAACCAATCAAACTCTTGTTAGGGAGGAGAGGCAGGATGGCCCCGTGCCGACAGCTTGGGTGCTGGGCTGGGACCCGGCTCTGCCAGGAGGGACCAGTGGCACCTGCACAAACCAGCACCACTGGATTTCCAAAAGCCAGGCTCCGCTTCCCCTGCTGTGATGGATGGGGTATGATCCAGCACGCTCAGGATGACCAATATGGCTGCAGACACTTCTCCAGTTATTTGCTGTCCCCAGACCTAAAGCTCAGCTCCCCAAGAGCTGGTGGCATTTGCTGCTCACCCTCCTGTCCTGCAGGGCTGGATGGGGAGGTCTCTCTGGACAGCTAACGCTGGAAGATGTGTTTGTCTCTCTCCTTCCCAAAGCTCAGTCTCAGGAAGCTTTCCCTTGGTTCAGCCCCATCTGTGATGGAAAGGGGGGCTCGATGGATGGCAACACTGCCCTCAGCGAGGCCCCAAGGAGCTTCCCGCACCATCCCCGTCCCCCTAGCAAGGGAGGAAGATGCTAGCCAACCCCCAGCCATCACAGCCATCAATTTGAATTTACTGTGTTCAAGCAAGTTTGAGAGAACATCTGTGGATTTGTCATTTAAAAGCATTTTAATGGGAGGAAGCCCATTTTTCAGTGCAAAAGCAGAAGCTCAAAGAAATATTACAAACTGTGAGCATTACTTTCTGCTTCTTTCACAGCAGGGCTGAGCCATCTCATCTGGTACATTATGAAGAAATTATTTTAGATTTCCTAAAAATACTTCACGAAACCCAGGAGTAATAGCACAGCTACCTTGCTGCTTCTCCCAGGAGGTAATTGCTTAATAGGAACATCTCACTGCCTTCAAAGAAAAATAAAATCACCAGGACTGTAGGTCTTCCTCCCCAGCCGTTCTCTGCAAGTGCCTACAGCCACTGCCGGTAATTTCTAGCACACTGGCTGCTTATATGTCACAGCTACAACAATGTCATCATTGGGAACCACCTCACTGCGTAAGAAAATAGTCTTTACTAAGCTGGAATTGATCCCACAGTGACAGCCAGGGCAGCATGTCCCAGGACAGGCAGAGCTGATCCAGCCTCAACAGTGGCCGGGGCTGGCATCCATTGGTCACCTGGGAGCGATGGGGTTCCTTCTGCACAGGTACCATTCAGCTAAAAACCCAGCAAGCAAAACGAGCTGGGCTCAAGCGTGCAGGGGGAAAGAGCACACTGTTCCTCAGGCTGTTGTTTCTCCTCCTGCACCTTTGGGCTGAGCAGAAGGCGGAGTGGAAGGAATGAGGATCCAGACCAAGAGGGCATGGGGAGAAGCAAAGAACATCCTCAAGAAGAAAAACACGTTTAAGCAGAGGATAATAGGGAATATTTTATGTAATTCTGGAAAACCTGCTCAAAAGCAGTGCTAGGGCAGGTGAGGGAGGAATGACCCTCCTCCCTCACCACAGCCCCCATGTTCCCACAGAAATCGGCAAAGACAAAACCGGCATTTCACAGCCTCGGCCAGCCTTTCCCCAGCACTGCTGCCCCTGCACCGTGCACAAATCCTAAGCTTAGAAGCTATTGGAAGGGAAGGGACCACCGCAGCTTCGCTCCTTCGGTTCCTCGGCCCTTTTGCCTTTCTGACATCCAGCCCCAGCTTTCAGCAATTCCGATTTTTGCAGCGGTATCCTGATTTCTGCTCTGCTCCAGCTCTTCGCAGACCACTTCAAGCAGCCTTTAATCAGGGCTCCGACTGCCGCAGCTGCAGGCTCCCTGTTTCTCCGAGGGCACTCGCTCTCATCCTACTGTGTTAGGCAGGGTCCGACTTAACACCAGAACAGAGCTCTTGGTCCTTCCCTGTCCCCATCGCATGCTCCCGGGCCCTACACTGAGGTTTCCCTCTCGCTGGAGGTGGGAGCTGGAGGCTCCTTCCCCTGGACGTCCGCGGACTGAGAGGCAGCATTGACATGCAACACCTGCGGCATAAAAACTATTTGGGAAAATGAAACTGCATGGGGCGGAAAGCTCAGTGTAAAATCTTGTACTCAGCTTGAGGCTGAAAAATCAGCGTCTTCCCCATTCACTCACCTGATTTCTTCCCTCCCCATTAGCTCTGAGAGGGCCAAAGCACTACAGCCGAATCGATTTCCATATGGAGACAGGAGGAGTGATGTTTTGGCCTTCAAAATGGATATAGTTTATGCAGCAGGGAAGAAATTTGGGGGAGAGAGACTTGGCAGTGAAACAGGAAGGTTATAAGATAAAGATTCAACCCCCCTAAACACACACCCCCCCAGAAACACAAGGGAAATCATTTTAACAGCAAGGCCAAGCAAAAAAACAGAATGATGCCAAACCAGATTGCAGTGCAGCAGGAGCTGCATCTAGTGGCCAAGGGAAGTAGTGATTTTCTTTGGAGGAGCAGTTCAGCTTGGTAGGAAAAGTAATGACCAAGTCCAGGAGTGGAACCGGCGCTTCTCTCCTTGCTGCTCAAGGTTGGATCCAAACTGTCATCATCCTGCCTTAGGAAAAACAGCAGCAAAAAACAACAAAAAAAAATCACACCACACCCCCCAAAAAAAATAAAATCATAAGTCTCAGCAGTTCAAACAGCGCTTGTTTGGGAGGTACCATAGATGCCCTCCTGACACAGGTTTGCAACAGCCCTCACAGCCCGCAGGGTACTGCCACCATCTTTTTGGGGACAGTCACCATAAAAAAAGGCAGCTGCTGCCTGCACAACTTGCAAACAAGGTGGCGCGGGCAGAGGATTTGGGGCAGAAAGGCAGCAAACGCAGAGCAAAGCAGCTGCATACATTAGCCAAGACGCCCAGAAGGCCAACGGCACGGACTAAGTGAGCCTCTGCAGCTTCGTATTCTGCTCAGGGCTACTTAATCCCTGGCTGCATGTTATTAGGATCCTCAGCATTTCCTCTAAATCTTGACAGTATACTGACAACTCAATTTGAAGGCCAAGGTGTTTCCTTGATGCAGGACTTTTTCTAAACAGGAGGCAGAGTACATCAACCCACTGCACGATTCATTACCCTCAACTCAGAATATATACAGCGTGTCAGGGATAAAGCCGTGAAGTTTTGATTTATACAGGCTAATCAAGGAGAAAGCTATTAACCGAGGGGCAATGGATTATTAAATAAAACGACAGAAGAAACATAATGTCAAAACACCTAGTTCTGACTCTTGGAACATATAATTTCTCTTCTTATCTATCCCAAGTTTTTGCTATAAAAGTTAAAGCAATCCCTCCAGCTCAGATACAATTTTAAACACATTGAGGACGTGATCCAGCTCCCATTTAAGCATTTGGAGTGTGGCAAAGTACTCGACACTCTGAATAATGTCACTGAAAGGCTTTCTCAAGAGTACTCAGTAATAGTGAGCTCAACAATCAAGACCTGGGCACTACCTGCTGCAAAACTTTCAGTAAATTGCCCTTGACTGACAGCGGGTTAGTTTTGGAGGGCACAGGCTGGAGGGATGTGTCACAGCACATTGCTAGAGCGCAAGAGCAATATCCATGGTCATAAATATTACACTCCTGGCACCTCCATCCAATCAAAACCAGTCTATCCGCAAACTGGGCACCATTGTGAAGAGAAGGAAGACAAGAGGAGATGAAACTGAAGAGCAAAAGGGAAATTCACAGCAGCATAGAAAACCATCAAGAGCCATATATACCTCCACAGATCCACTGTAACAACTACATCCCTGTTACAGTGCAGATGGAGCAAATACAGAAAAATCCTAACCCATGGGCAACTTCCATCCCCATGCCCCATATCAGGGCTAGCTTTAGTGTCCCCCTCTCTCCAGGGCCACCTCACACCTTTCACTGCCGCCTGGCTTCCTCTCTATCAGCCCTCATCCCTGATAGAAAGCTGTCCTCCCCATACCACTTCTTCTTCATCCCTGAAGCCCCTTCCCACTCCAGTCCCATCCCACCCGGCACCACTAAAGCCTCTATGCCTCCCCCTGTGGCACGTGCCCAGTTCCTCCCCACCATGATCAAGACAGCATGTGCTGCTACTTGATTTTCCCAGCCTGCTACGCTCACAGCAGAAACTCTCCGAGCAGGGCCACGAGCTGCCTGCCTAAGCCCTGTTATTCAGCAGGGATCCACTCAAAAGGGCCAGAGGATGGGTCCTCAAGCAGAGTTCAGTGTTATCCTATAGCAGCTTTTAGAAACCCGGCATAGGTGCATGGCAGATCCTCTCTCAGTCCTAATTAACATGGCTTGCTATAGCTGTTTGCCCAAGGTTTGGTTGTTGGGTTTTTTTTTCCCCCTCCTCTTCTCTGGTTTTGTGCTTAGCTTACCTGTTTTGCTTTTCCATATCTGTTCCTCCTACGTGAGGCAGACAGAAAGCAGAGCCCGAGAGGCCAGGGAGCACTCACCACCAAAGGAGTGAATGTGAAGACACAGCCCAGAGGTGCACACGGAGGTTCAACCTAAACACCAGCCCTCCAGCTGCAAATTCACAGAAAGGCATTTCTGAATCCCACTTGGCAGCTTAAAGACAATAACTCACAAGTCAATCAACACAGGTGGCTTGTTCTGGACCATATTTGCAGCGTGGTGAGCAACTGTACGTGGAGCAGAAATGGCAACACCATCCTGCCTGCCCTACCCAGCACCTTGGGTTCATCTGCTCATGCACCACACGAGCACTGAGACCAGGGACTCCGGGCTGTCCTGACCCCAGCCCAGAGCTGCCTGCCCAGCCTTCATCCTCTGGGGTTATCTCAGGGTGAAATAGCTCCTGGGGCTCTGCTAGGGACCTGTGGCTCTGAACTCTCCACGCAACCAGTACCTTTTTTTGGAGAACTTGCACACCATTTTAAGAAGAAGTTTTTTACTTCGGCAGTAAGGCACTGGCACAGGTTGCCCAGAGAGGGTGTTGAGGCCCCATCCCTGGAGGTGTTCAAGGCCAGGCTGGAGGTGGCCTTGGGCAACCTGGTCTGGTGGGAGGTGTCCCTGCCTATGGCAGGGGGGTTGGAACTCGATGATCTTCAAGGTCCTTTCCAACCTAAACCATTATATGACTCTATGATTCATATTACAGCACCTCCTCTCAGCTCTGCTAGTGGCTGGCCAACTGGCCACGCATCAAGAGCTCCGTTGAAATCCAAGCAGATGGACTGCAATTCTTACAGTACTTTTATTGCCTAGACTGAGTGCTAACTTAGCAGAGATAGTGTTCATCAGTGCACCCTACACCATCTCACCTTCACTTAAATTGATTCAAGTCAGATAATGTCTTATGACTTTCTTAATTGGGGTACATAACAAATTTCATAAAGGGGAAAAAAACCCAAAACAACTCACAAGTAAAAAAAAAAATCAAACAAACTCTATCCCTTCAATCCTATTTTCTCATAGGATGCGCCTCAATTTTTCCATTCTAACCGGACCCTATTGCTTTTCTAACTCAGCATCCATTTCCAATTAATCAGGTGACTTCTGAGCCACCTTCTTCTCTCCTACCCTGTTCCCCTCTCAGAAAGGGGAAAAACACAGCCCTTCCTCTACAAGTCTCTCCTACCTGCCTTTTTAAAGGATTGTCTCCCCCAGCAAAGTCAGTGATGGACTTTGATTCCTGGATGATTGGGATCAGCTGAGGAAGGGAGGGATCAGTGATCCACCACAGATAAAGCTGAGCCCAGTTACCCAGACAAGGTTTACCAGCCTGAGATACAGCCATTTCTGTTTCAGACCACAAGCTCTCTGAGTTGATGAGCTGCTGCTGTAGTATGCTGCTCTTGGGGCACAGAAATGGAATAGGCTGGAAATAGGTGAAACTTTGTGCTTTATTTTTGCTCTCTGAGATGAAGATACAGCAAAGCTCTGTCTCTTGCGGTGATTAGCCTTCAGGATGAAGGAGCTGGGTGCTGCTCTGCTCACAGCATTGCTTTTTCTTCTTGCACAGTAAGTTGATCTCAAGCCTTTTCTAAGTATTTTTTTTTTTTTTTAAGTTGAAAGGCTGCCGGTGTCCTAACAGGCTGCTAACACCCAGGCCTGTAATTTAAGTTCTGGGTTGTGCTTGGTTGCTCACACACGATAACTTTGTTTCCTAATTTTCACGGATGCCTAAACACAAAGAGGAACACAAGTACCAGTCTGGTACTAGTGACTTTGGAGTCACCCTGAAACATGAACGTTGGTCATCCCAGACATCATGCAGGGTGTTCAGGGGTCTGAAAAAAAACATCTTTATTGCATATTTCTATGTGCAGGGAAGTAGTTTCCACTTAGTGTAGTGAATGCACACTTGTCACCTTTGTTTCACAGGGGAATTCTGCTGTCACAGGTGGATTAGTGCTCTCTCTCCCCTTTATATCAATTTTCTTAAATTATCAGCCTGATATTTCCTGTTGGTTTTAAGCTCTGGAGTAATCTCCTGGCATGCCTAACCCGAGCTGCTGTGTGGCTTCTGGGGTCCCTGGGAACTGCAGGAGTGGGGTCTGGTTTGGGTCTGTGGAACAAGGGCATTAACAGGTGGAAGGAGAGGGAGAGGACGGCTGATATCAACCCCAGGCTGGTGGAAACAGTCTGTGAATGGCCTCTCGGGTTCCTCTGACTGCTGGATACCTCAGGCAATGGAAAATATTGGTGACAAATCTGTCAAATAGGGTTTTCTCTTAAATCAATAAAACTACTTTCTTCTAAAAGGGATTTCTTGCCTGCTGCCATACAACTAGCATCGAGAGAGAAAAGAGCCATCAGGTTTAGATGTCAACAGTGTCAGTTTAATGTTAGAGGGAAGAACTTGCCTATGTGTCAGTCCAGAGCCATTTCTCCCTGTTGTCACACTTCTGGCCAGTCCAGGAGTGAGAGGGGCCAGTGCTTCTGCCCCTCTTTACTTTACTCTTCAACATCGGCTGACTGGGGAGTTTTGCTGGTCTGACACTGGTCTTGGCTTGGTTTCCTCAGGCCTGTGGTGAGATCTGGCCCAATCTCCTGCCCTGTCCTGGCTCCAGCACAGGGAGCAGGCAAGGGAATTCTATTGGGAATGATGTCCATCCTCTCCCTCACTGCAAAGGAGCAGAGGGCTCTGCAATCCAGTGACCTGTCCCTTCACTCCACCCCTGCGTCTTCACGGCAGGAACGGTCCAGCTCTTGTCCTGGGGTAGCAAAATTTGCTTTTGGCCCATGTTACTGAGTAGTTTTAATTTTCAAATGGCATTATCAGTCTGAGAAGGATGATTAGGTGAGCTGAGGATTACAGCTTGGACATCTGAGCTGCAAGAGAGACTTAAAATATGCTGTCCAGTGGACTCTGAACAAATGTCAAGTATGCTGAAAATGAAAAGACGAGTGCTTTAAAAAGGATTCAAGAGCATTGATACCTTCAGCCTGAGGATGTCCAGACTACTTACAACATTGTGAAATTGTGTCAATAATTTGAAGAAATAAGATACCATTATGGCTTCAGCATCAAAAGCAATGTAATGGCTCTTCTTTGCTGTCAGCAGGTTAAAGGCTTTCTCTGAACTACACTGTTTTCACTGGAAGATGTATCTAACGAGCCCGGCATGGTGCAGTCTGTCACAGCTCATTCAATATCTGCAATAAAGCAGAGCTGCCTCAACAGTCCCTAATGCAATATTTTTCTAGTTGAAAATGCTGTTACAGCACATTGAGACCGTAAGCGGGGGAATGGGAGAATTTTAAGGCAACTTCTCTGGGAAAGGCACAAGAGTCTTCGTAGGTCAAAGGGGAACTTCTCACTGTGGTGTGTTTTGTTGTTTGGTTTTTTTTTAAATTATTTTGGAAAGCATAACAGAAAGTGAATGGCAATTCAATAAAAGTCAAAAGCTGGAAAAGGCATTTGATTTTTTTAAAGCATTCAGTGTTTCAGTGGCTTCTGCTGTTTTCCAGCCTCCCCTGCAGCAACCTGGCCAGAACAGAGTCCTCTTCCCCTTCAGGCAGCCTTGTAGGGCTTGCAGATGGCTTGATAGCTCTTTGGACTTGATTTTGCAGGGTGGACACAGCAGGCAAAGACTGTCACTTAATTAGGTTAATATTGCTGAAGTCACCTGTTCCTTGCTGAAGCAGCCAGGGCAGCTGAGTAGTGGGGCTGGGGCTTCAAGAAGGCTCTTGAGTTGGGAGACCCATTTTAGAGGAAAACTAACTCTTCTGGCATCCTGGAGAGGTTCTAAACATGCTCATCACTCCCGCATGAGGAAGTGTGAAGTGTCTTGAAGTGTGGCTGGCCCAGCAGAGCTGTGTCACGAGCTTTTCCAAAGAGCTGAAATGTTCTCCAGCCCCAAGGCAGCAAGAGACGCCCTGCGAAGCACTGAGATTCCACGCTTGATCTGTGCCAGCTATGCTGAATATCTCAGGTGTGCTAATAAGAGCATTAATGTGTTATCAGTTTTACTGGACCTTTGGAAGAAAAATACGGAAAACAAACATAGCACTTAGGCTTCCTGCGAGAGCTGTTATTAAACCAGCTCAGTGCTTTTTTTTTTTTTCCAATATCATAAGCCTAGTTGACTTTTCTATTCTAATTCAAGTGGGAAAGTAAGATGGCATTGTGTGGCCTTCAGTCTCTCTCCTATTTGTACGTGTCTCAGGAGATGAATTCTTTATGATAATGTAATTATAGAAGTGAGTAAACAAGTGCATTGTTGTTTGGGTTTGGTTTTTTTTTCCCCTAAAGAAGCCGCAGTCTGTCATCAGGACACTAGATGGTAGTCTCAGTCCAGAAACGTTTCAATGGATGGTTGACGTTGCAGTGACAGTAAGTCGTGGCTGTTTCAGAGGAGTTTGCCCCTTGCAACGCAAGATTTGAGGTGAATTAGTTGTGATGCAGAAATGTTATTCAAGGCTGAAATCTTTGCGGTTAGGTTCAGTAGCTGGTAACCGATTCCCAGCTGATCTCAGAAAAGGACATCTCGAGTCTGATAATTTTGCAGTTTCCCATTACAGATCTACCTGAAAACCAGTGAAATCTCTATTTCCGATGGTGTGGGCACAAATTCTGATCAATAAATGGAGTCAATTAGATGTGGAAAACGTCTTAGTCTCTTTTTTTAACCCCTCTNTTTCCGATGGTGTGGGCACAAATTCTGATCGAAAGAGGAACCCGGTCCCTAGGTGTCTCAATGAATGGAGTCAATTAGATGCGGAAAACATGTTAGTCTCTTTTTTTGACCCCTCACTTTGGAGCAGATGTATGAGCGAGTGTCACCTCAGACCATGGAAATGTCCTAGCTTGTAGGCTATTATGTAAAGTTGTCCAATTTCACATTTGGAATGGACAAACTGTGACCCATGAAGCTATGGTAATTTTATCCGATGTGATTACATTGGTATCTTCTACTTTGCATAAATAATGAAGTACTCACTGACTTGCATTCTTCATTCGGGCTCCAATGTGCTTTCAGTTCAAGCCCATCCTTTGAAGGAGGTGGGGTAGAAACTCTGTAAGACATTCGCTTTCACCTGCTGCTCTTCCCCTGAGAAGTCAGGATTGTTAAGGCTTATTTTACAGTTACTGCAGGTATATTTATACAAAATAAAATTCACATATGCCATTAAACTTCCGAGAACAGAAGAATACAGAATTCAATAGCAGCACTGAACCAAAAGAGACTTAGTTGGCTTTGTTCCCCACTGACCAATATTTAGGCTATTTTAGATGTGCTGGCTGGGGATGGAGCTTCTTCCAGCTTTCCCTGAATCAAAGAAAGGATTCCCTTTGACACCGGTGATGTTAAGGAAGACTCACAGCCGTGTTCCTGCTCCCTTTGTTCAATTGTGTTTCAGTATGAGGTTAATAAAAAAATTAGTATGGGATGTGGAAATAACTGGTTTTAATTATTAGATATCATAAATTGACTGAGAAATTAATCCAGTCCTCACTCTGCTGAGGGACTGGGAATAGAATGCAAGGAGAAATCAGGCATATGTTACTCCTAATGCGACCATTTTGGTTTCAACAAATGGCAAACCAGTATTGATTTCTATACATAAGCTACGAACTAAAAAGAATTACAAAACTTCACAGGAGCCTGAAAAGCCAGTATCGACCAAATGAGAATGGCATTTAGGAGAGCGATGCTTAGCTGATGAAAATAAATAGCAGTAAAATAGCTTCTCACTTGTAATTTTTATCTAATATTGTATCAGGTCTGTAATCCTTTGCAAGTGTCATCTAATTCATCACTGGTGACTGCAGAAATGTGCAGAATTAATAAAGAAGGTGCCTGGATGTGGAATAGCTACCCACCTCCAATCTTCCTGAAAGGTTTCAGCTTGATGTATGATATTCCTCTGATGAAAGTATAAAATCTATTAGCTCACAAAGTGAGTCTTATTCTTGAATTCCAGCAAAAGAAGCGCTTTGCTCGAGGCCCCAGTTTCATACCATCGATTTATCTTTATCCCAACGTGCATCTTCAGCTGTGAAACTGTGTGGTCATGCTATAGCACATCTAAAAGGGGTGGGTACAGGGTTACAAACATGTGAATTGGAATCAAATTTGGTTTAATACTTTGCTACCTTTAAATACCTGAAGCAGAGGAAGGGAGTGACAGATAGTAAATGGGTGTGAATTGGCAGGCTGCACATGAAGGGAACTCCAGCAGGAAGGGAAGTAGAGCATGGATATGGGTGACTGGGATGCTGCAAAATTAATGGGCATGACAAAAAGCCAAAAATATGACAAACCTTCCCCAGAAGAGTGTTGAATTTGTTCCTCTGGAGATCCCTTTCCCTTGTTATCCTGCCCCTATAATGTTACTGTCCAAGCATGAGAGAGGCATCAATAGTTTTTAAGGAACAGAAGGAGAAAATCTTTCTCACTAACACAGGTCAATCATCATTTTGCATTCAACAACCTTCCTTGAGTATGTTTTGGTTTCTCCTCTGTTTAGAGCAGGGCAGCCAGGGTGGGTGGATGGGAGAGCCCAGGGGGGTGGACATTGGCAGAGCACAGCATGTGGGATCAATCCGTTCAAACATGCAGGTACAAAGCCAGCTTTCCACTAAAAAGCCAACTTTTCCACTTTTCTAGTGACAGAAGGAAAGAGCCTGTGGAGCAGGTATTAGGTCTCTGAATGCATCTGCCCAATGTTTAACACCTGTGATGTTCTGGTTAAAACTGGGGCTCCTGGTCCCTCTTCCCTTTGACGGGTCCCAGGTCTCCCTCAGGTTCAGCAAAACGTGAGACCCATCAGGATGTTCCTTGCCTCCCTGGAGTGTGCTGAGCTCTTTTTAAAGGGAATTTAGACCAACAATCTTAAAGTTCCTTCCATAACCTACTGAGATGAGAAATTGCTA
Source organism: Anarhynchus alexandrinus (assembly GCA_008711295.1). Taxonomy (NCBI): domain Eukaryota; kingdom Metazoa; phylum Chordata; class Aves; order Charadriiformes; family Charadriidae; genus Anarhynchus; species Anarhynchus alexandrinus. Next base: position 522,104 of record VUYV01000056.1, on the reverse strand, counting down.
CTAGGCAGGTGCCACTGAAATTTTTAGGCTCAACACATCTGAAACAGTTTGTTGTACTGATTCTGCAAGGGTGTAAGCTCTAGCTAGGTATGGGAGGTTGTTGCTTGCAGTAGGATACTGGTGTTTCAAGTTCAACACGCGCTTCACCAGCCTGGAGCTCAAATCCTTATCGACTTGTGGCCAACTACAAGCAAGAGTGGCTCCATCCCTTGGGTTACAAATATTACTGTTTGACTGGTATCATAGTTTGAAAAGAAATTAAACTGAGAAGCAGGTGTTGTGAACAACAGACAAAGAAAAAGTTCAGGAAGCCTCTTCCTGTATCTTCAGATCAAGATGAACTTTGATAAACTTGGTTATTAAAATAAAAAAGCAACATTTTTCTTCCTCTTCTGACTTGCAGATTAAGCTAAACTTGCATTATCAAATCTGATTGGAATTTATTTTCAGCTGAAGAGTTCACTACCGACTTAAAAGACTAAAGCTAAGATCATAATTGCATATTGTGGACTGCCCCTGCTGCAAAAGATTTCCTGATTTCAGAGCAAAAAACCTTCTTAGTGAAAGGGGTTTTTGTACTAAATGAACAGTTAGAAATGCAGAAATTGTTGTTTTCATTCAAATGCAGACAGGATTTTGATTCGGATCCCTTCTCCCTCCCTTTGAAATGCTATTTACCTACATCAGAGTCTAATAAGGTTAATGGGTTAGATGTTCCCCTAGTGTAAATTGTATCAGTGGGAAGAATACTGCCTGAATAGAGTCCTCCAGCTCTATTCATTTGCTTTCAATGTGTCAAATTAATTTTGCCACATGGGTAATAAAAGCTGTGCTTCTGTGTATTTCTGTAAACATTGTACGATTTAGAAAGTGTTTATGATTTCTTTCAACAATGAAACTTAAACTGTGCGCAGTCCAATATCAGCGAGTAATTTCAGAAGCGACTGAGGCATGTAATTGAGTTTGTCAGTGTAATTGTATTTTGGAATAGATAGCAGTATGGTTTTTTTTAGTCGTTAGCGAGTCTCGTATTTAGGGTGCTGATTAATTCTATTAGAGGAGTTAATTAGACTGAGAAGGTGGGGGTGAGAATGGATACAAATCACTTAAAAGCACTGCATTTAACTCAGACTTGATTATTCTGCGCACAGAGCAATGCCGCCTCTCCCTGTTTTGGACTCACGTGTGTGATTAGAGCTCATCAGTGCAGCCCCGCGTCTGCCGACAAGGACAGACGATGAGTATGGATGCAATTCGCTCTCCTTTCAAGTGTGAACTTCCAAATTGAGGCACTGCAGGGCACAGAGCTGACCTGACTTAAAAATAATAAGCTCCTGTGCATATTCTGTAATAATAAGAACAATAATTACAATTCCTGTATTTCTGGCACAGCCTCCCCATATTGTTTCCTGTAAAGAATAAAAGGCAATAAGGAATAAACAGGCATCACTTCGGGGCACTCTCTGGCTTTGCAGACTTCAGAAGAGCTTGGGCTCAAGTCTTGGCATGGGAGATTCACATTTTCCCCTGCAAAAAGAAAAGAGACTTGGGTGCTGGAGGTCTGGCACCTGCAATATCTGCCCTGGAGGTGCTTCAGTCGGGAGCTGAATGCAGAGCTTTGTTGGCATCTCCAAGCAAGAGCCGGCACATCTTGCCTGCAGGCAGCTGCACGGGCTCTGCCTTCACCAGAAAGGTGGGTGCTCTGCAGAGGAGTTGGCTGGTCTAGGAGAGGGAGCTGAACTTGCAGCTGCATTAAAAAAGATTTGTAGGTCTGACCCAGAGCATGTACCATTTTTGGAGAGCATCACTAGTGCTGGGATGGCAAAGGGAGGAGGATGGACAGACATTAATTCTCCCTACCTGTTGACTGGGTGCTGTGCACAATAAAGTACAGCCTTTGGAGTGGCCACGGAGGAGCTGACATGGCTTTTAGTCTTCTGCATCTGACCTAGCGTTGATGAAGCCAGCTCAAAGTGTGGGCAGGCTGAGCTCAAGCCCTTCCACACCCCTCCATCCCCACAGCGTGTCCCAAAGCACTTCTAGGTGTGAGGTGGGAGGGACTGAGGAAAGGGGGGGATGGAGAATTGAAACAGCCTCCTCTAAAGCCAAAATACTTGAAATAAGTATATACAGAATAGAATGTTGAGCAGCAGTGTGTAATTTTGGATCACTTGGAATATTTCCAACTAGATAAACACAAGACACTGTCAAGAAGAGCATTAAAACATGCCTTGAGGCATCCTCTGAGCTGGACAAAAGTTGGGTCCCTTTATAAACCAAACATACATATTGGGAGCTGGTGTAATTTTCTGGGAAATGGTTTCAGTCTGAATAGACGTGAAGGAAGGATACTGTCAAATGAAGCAGCGGTCAGGACTACACAAAACCCAGGTCAACAGCCTGTACATTTTCAAGAAATTGTGATGCTGTGTCAGGGAATTGCTCGCAGGCTGCCCGGTCAGGCCATTATAGCGCTGTCAGTAAAAATGCCTCTTATCTTCTGACTCCTTCCATGCACAGATAAAGCAGCTGTGGTCAGTAAAGGGCATATTTTAATAAGATTCAGAGTGGTAACATCTGGCAAATTCACATGTCATATGCTTCTCCTTCCCCATATACAAACAGCCTGCGTTCCCATGCTTTTGTGTTTCCCTTAGATAATGGCTTTTCTGCAACAGAATACGAAAGATAGGTTATCGGCTGGGAATGGCAACGCATCTCACGATGGCACGATACAAAGAAATGATCAGAAACTTCCACTGTTGGGAACCTTCACATCGGAAGCCAGCTGCGATAATCCCATTGAGAGGAGAAGAGCTGGCAAGTCTCTCGCTGCAAAACACAAGGAAAAGGAAGACGGCCCTGGAAAGTCACAGGAGGGTGAACAAGAATTTCTTGTCATCAGCCTCCTTCCGCTGTTCCTGGGAAGGACCTCTTGGCTGCTTCTCACCAAAGGGTTGTGCTCCACAATGTCAAAGAAAACACAGAAGATGTCTCGCAGCCAGGACTGAGACGAGACTGAAGTACCTCAGTAAAGATTTAGAGGTGCACGGATGGAGAAGGCAGTGGGAGCCTCGTGCAGAAGAGCAGCAGTGTGGCTATCCGGGGCGCCATGTGCTATCGGGATAAAAATGACACCTTTTTGCAATGGCAAATCACATCCTGACTGTTGGGCTTTGACTTGGCTGCTGGACTCAGTGGCTGTTACAGCAACGGTCCAGGGCTCTGCGTGCCCAGAGACGCACGTAGATGCCTGTAGGGATAGTCTAAAATGCCCAAGAAGGTTAAGTCTCTGCAGTCAACAGGATTTATGAACTGGTAAATTTTTAGGCGCTACTGAGATGCCCAGGATCCTGTTATATTGCACTTTCATATCGTTGTAATCCCAGCCTCATTTCACTATTAACACCTTAGCCCAATATTTAGGCCCACAAATGTTTTAGTCACCTCTTGTGCTTGATTATAATCTAAAAATCAAGTGTTGCATACAGATGGGGTTTGCGCTTGCCCAGGTTGAGGTACAATCTGTGCTGGATTAGGGCTTCAGGTGAGCATCCAACAGCAGTACAGAGCACCGAGTCCCTCAACGCATTTATGCAGAGCCTTCCAACTCCTTTCAGTGCCTGGACCTCTGCAGCTTTTCCAGGACTTGTGTTTTTAAACCTGCTGTCCACAACCCTGTTTGTCTTACTTTCTTCTGACGGACCGCTCAAACGCTGGTGCTGCTGGCTGAAAACCTCACGCAACTGCAGCCCTGCAAAATACCCAGTCCCCGAGTAACACGGCTACTTTTGTCCCTTTGTCAGCAACAGCAGTGTTTTGGCAGTGAAGGTGACGAGCCACAGCACAGCAGCGAGGAGGAGAGCTGGGTCTGCAGGGCGCTGATGGCTCAGCTGGGCAATGCTGGCCGATGGGTCCTCAGCCAGTGGAAGAGTTACACGTGTCCCCTCGGAGACCTTGGCTTGCTGGAGACATGGTGAGTCTTCTAGAAAGAGGCAGTAGAGTCATCAAACCGTCAAAGCCGCTCACCCGTACAAATAACGTTGTGTAGTGTGGGCTTTGTGAGCAGAGCTCTGCGGTGCACGGACAACCTGCCGAATGGAGCTGGGTGTGGACAAAGCCCCATCCCCTGCTCTTTTGGAGCTGCTGTTTCCCTTCCCTCCAGGGGCATCGCTGTGGGTTTGACTTGCAATTGGTGACTCAGTTACTAGAAAATGGAAAAGGAAGATGAGGTTAGGCAGCCTTCCTCCCTCACTGCTGATCTCCTCCTTAGGGACAGGGCAGCCCACACACCCTCCCTCTGTTTCGAGTTTAGCAATGGGACTTTCCGTGGAGCAGTTGCCTCCATGCACTCTGCTGCTGTCCCTGACCCTGTAGAAGGGGAAAATTAAGCAGGACTCCATGTGGTCTTACAAGGGGAGTGGTGGCAAACAGGGATGTGCAGGAGTTTTGGGGCAGGCAGCATGAGCCCCAGCAGCTAGTCCTTATGAGAGTCTGTACTCCCTTCAGCCCTGTACTCCCTTCAGCCCTCTCCTCCCTGTCAAGTGGCACTGCCATCCATGTTCTTTTGTTTCATTGTCCTTCTCTGAGTAGCCAAAACAGATTGAGAAAGACTTTTCTGTGAATTAAATGATACTAAAAATGAATTGTATCAAGTACACAGCACCAAGCACACAGTGCATTTTTTTTAAAGCAAACTTTATTTTTCCAGTTTACATTTTAAAAATAGCTGTAGTTTACATGCTGAAGTTCAGCTGTTTATTTAAACCCTTAAGCTCCTTTCTTCAGCAACATCTCCCAATAGGTGGATGGATCGTTTTGGCCACAGTGGCTGCTCTATATGTCATTGCAAGCACTTCCCATCAACCATGCTCCCTGGGAGTCGGTGAAGGAATTTAGCTGATAAAAACTCTGAGCTGAGCAAACAGCTGGCAATGAACTAATTTTCTAAAATATTGCTCCTTGTCTGTACAGAAACAATTGCGATTTATTTCTGCCAGGAGGCTGAGGGAGCTGAGCAGTGGAGGTGAGGGTCACCCTTGAGCCACAGCCACACACCTCTCCCAGGAGCCAGGGCCACCAGGGCCACCATCGCCACAGGGCACTGCTGGGCCCTGGCATCGGGATGGAGGATTTATCCATCCCCATGGAACAGGGAGGGGTCAACGTCCAGCTCTCCAAAAACATGAAATTCAAGGAAATCCAATTTTAATTCAGTCTTTCCTTAAAAAGGTGCAGCAAAGTAGCCTGAGGGGTCGTGCTGGGCCTCCACCAGGATGGCCTTGGTCTCCTGCTGGTCCGTACTGGTTGGAAGGGGAGGGACAGTGGGTCCAGCACTAATGTTGCGCCCACTCCTTCTCCTAGGAGGGGACAACCCACCCTGTGTTTCATTAACATTGACTGCAGCCTTTGGAAGAGACTGTTAATCCTCTTTTTTTAAACAGAGGAAGGCACTAAATCACCCGGAGACTAACTGAAGCAATTTGGTGGCCAAAGGAACCCTGGTGACCCTGTTCCAGCTCCTCAGTGGGAATGTTAGGGATGCTCCTCTGGGACCACTTGGTAACGCACAACTGTCTGGGCAGGTTAGGGCCATCCCTTTGCAAACTTTTTCTTAACTCTGCTTCCCGAGTCAACTAAGTCATTGCATCAGCCCACAAAATGAACTGAGAACAGATGTGAGTGATTCCAGTGTCAGGGGTTTGGACTGTAACCACAAACGCAGGCATAATTAAGATTTTCCTCCATTTCTCGTATGTGCTAAATGGAAATATTAGATTAACTCAGCTGTGCTGTAAGACTAACTGCAGAGAGACTCTGGAAGATGTGTTCACATGGAAAAGGTCACTACATTGCCACTGGATTGTTATTTCACTTACTTTACCCAGTAGTTAAAATGCATGTTTTCTGTCTTTCCCAGACCATTCATCTTCAATTGTCCAGGCAGCCAATAAGGCAGAATAAATGAGGATCATCAGAAAGTTGTACAGTTTAAGGCTTTCTATCATTATGCAAAATCTACATCTTCATTAATCACTTTTTTCCTTAATGAATTTGGGGACTAGTGTTTCTGTTGCGAAGTACTCAAAGGAGATATTTAATGTCTGGCTGTCTGGTTCCCCCATCTGTTTCCATAAAAATTTACTGCAATTAGTATTTCAGCAAAATTTCTAAAACCTGCCAGACTTCTTAAGAACAGGGACCGCTACTGTAAGCGTGAGGGGGAGCTTACGGTGTCTGAGTGGCAAAAAAAAATGATTTAAAATCCACATTAAACCAGCCTCCCCTGTAGTTTGGAGGAAGGTTAAGGCAGCAAAAGGGAGACTGACAAAATGAGGAGAGGCTGGAAAAACTGCTGCCCGTCCAGGTCCAGCTGTCCACTGCTGGCTAAATGTGAGGATAATATTGAATTTATTTTCATTTTTCTGCAGGAGGCAGCTCCAGAAGCACAAGCAACAGCCAGGGAAGTGGGTAGAGGTCTTCAGCACAGCTACTGGGCGTGCAGAGGGGCAATGGGGTGGCTGCTGGAGGTGAGTACCAGTCCTGGGGGGTAAGTACTGGGCACGGGACTCTGCTTCCTTGAGCAAGAGCCCCTGGCCACTTGGTGTCAGGGGCCCTCTCGGATTTTACTACGCTGAAGCTGTGGACAAGAGCGTTGCTGCCCTACCCCTGGCAGAAACAAACTGTAGAATATAAGACCACACTTCTGCAAGAGTACAGCAGGAGCCCTCGCCTTAGTGTGCGCACGTCAGGTGTTTAAGGAGGCTGGTGACAACACCGTCCCCTGGAGAAGGACCAGTGTCACACCTTTCCAGGGCATGGAGGCACACCGCTCTCCTATGAACTGACGTACGTGGTCTTAGGGAAGGCCCTTTGCTCTGCACTAATTTCACACTTCTGCAGCCGTTTGTAATAAAACGGGACAAACAAGTTTTTGATGGCCAAAGGGTTATGTTTTCTTCCTAACCTCTGAATTAACAAGCCCTCTGCCACGCTGTGCTCCTGTGGTGCATCACAGCCTCCTGGGTGCTGTATGTGGCTGTATCATTGAAACTCCCCCTCCAGATGGCCCTCCTGGCCCCGTTATGCACCTGCTTAGTATCAAATTAGAGGGATCCCAGAGTCTTTATTTTCACTATATTTATGCCAGGATAAATTTTTGCAGCTGATAAATTTCCATCTGCTTTTAAGAACAGTGGGACGGGCCCAGTTTCTCAGGAAGGAAGACTTGCAGGGTGTTGTCCGAGCTGAAGCAAAGATGATGCACCAAGAAGGGCTGACTGACTGGAAGGGGTTGGCTCTGGTGCGCCTGAATTGCCCAGGAGAAAGACAATAAACAGAACGAGGAGAGCAATTGCTTTAATAAATAAACTGGAACATGTGTGTGACTGATACCACCAGGGGCTGATATATGCCAAGAAGTCTGTTTTTAACATCTGCTCTTCAGCAGCCTTAATATGTTATGACCAGATCAATATATCTTCTGCTGCTGGTGTCAGACGTCCGATAGGAGCTAGAGACAGGAGAGGGAAATACATGCGAACAGGCATATAGGCATGCATACATATACACATACAGGCACTTTTGTACGTAAGCATTGTTACACCAGTGGAAGAATTAATAATGTGAAATTGATTCAAAATGGTGCTTAAGTAGCCCTGGAATACTGTGATCAGTTTTGGTCCCTGCTATGCAGAAAAAAGCTGTGGACAGGCTGGAGAGGGTCCAGAGAAGGGCCACAAAGATGACCAAAGGACCAGGAAGCCTGCGATATGAGGAAAGGCTGGGAGCTGGGTTTGTTCATCCTTGAGAAAAAGAGGCTTAGGGGACACCTTATGACTACATTCCAATATTTAAAGGGTAGCTACAAAGAAGATGGAGACTCCCTTTTTACTAGGAGTCACATGGGAAAGATGAGGGGTAATGGGTTCAAGTTACTCCTGGGGAGACACTGATTGGACACAAGAGGAAAATGTTTCATAATAAGAACAGTCAGCCATTTCAAGAATCTCCCCAGAGGAGTGGTGGATTCCCCCACCATTTGATGCTTTTAAGATTCAGCTGGACAGGGTGCTAGGCCGCCTTGTCTACACCATGCTTTGGCCAAGAAAGGTTGGACCAGATGATCCCTGAGGTCCCTTCCAACCTGGTATTCTATGACAAAGACGACTCATCAGTGGCCGATATTCATTCCCTATGACCTCTCTTTTTTTGCAGAGTATAAGCTAGAGGATTGCTATGTTGTTGGCAGCTCATACCCCACTCAGTGCATCCATAGATGCAATATGTTCTTTAAACTGTAATCAAAAGGCTTTTCATCTCTTGCCAAGGCTTTTATGTGCTGCAANTCCGATCTTAAACTGTAATCAAAAGGCTTTTCATCTCTTGCCAAGGCTTTTATGTGCTGCAAAGGCTGAGGGAAGCAGGTGAGGTGCTGTAGGCATAATGGTCATTTTTAAAAACAGTCTTACTAGCCTGCAGGGAAGGGCAGAGAAAGAGAGGAGCAGGGAACGAAAAAGGAGATGAAAGGAGGGACTGAGCGAAAACCCAGTGGCCATCAAGCCACTCCAGTGCTGGCAGACTCAGCACTGGCAGCAGCACGGACACAACCGCCTGTTCTCTCCTCTGCTCCAGGGCATCGCACCCACAGTGCCTGGGAAAAGCACCACGCGCTGTTCCTCAGCTTCCCCAGCTCGCCCTCCAGCCACAGCTGGAAGCAGGCTTGGAAGAAGGTACAGGACCACGAACAAGCTGAAAACAGGGTTGAGCGAAGGTATGGGACGACAAACATCAATTATTCAGGTGCAGTCAGACACTTCCTTTGCCTGGGCTGGGTTTTTCTACTTGGCCCATCATCTTCACTTGCAGTGGAGATGCTGGGGAGCACCTGTGGTGATTTCTTGCAAGGAAGAAAGGATGCGAAAAAATGGACCTTTTTCTTCACTCAGTGTACTCTGCAAGCTCAGGGGGAGTCCATTGAAGGACTTAGCACAAAGATTAATGTTTGGCCTGCGGCATTAAGCAGAACTTGTTCATTTAAGACAGGACAGTGGCTTGGAAGAATAAGAGGTTATGACCTCTCTAATGCAGCAGCAGTTCTTCTGACAGAAGGTGATAAATAAAAGAGTTGCTGCCATATCTGAAAGCTTCGCACTGAACAATGTGAAAAATGCTTGCTATGACCCCAAGAACCTTTACATCAAGAGACCTCCTGGGCACACGTGGGGAATAAGGTCTCATTTTAAGTGCTGCCATCAGTGAGTTGTATGGGGATAGCTGTAACTCTAAAAGCATGCTTCATTTACCGCAGATGTCTGATTTTTCCCTGAATATTGCTCCAAAGTACCTAATCTGATGACAGATGTGGACTTGGAAACTGAGGAACTTTCAGCTTTTATGTTTATTTAGCCATTTACCAGAACACCAGCTGGAAATGGTAGATTTTAGATAATTTTTATTTCTGACTAAATAGCAGGGTTCTTTCAGAAAGCCAGGTACTCTGCTGGGTGTTACTATAATAAATGCTCACAGTCCAGTCTTTGTTATATTACAGCTGAAGTATGTAACTAGGGCTCCCGCTTCTCCCAGAAATCAGAACCAAAGTTTTTAGGAATTAATTCCTAGGACAGCAAACTGGCCTGCCTTAGGCTTCATGCACATTGCAGGCTTTGGAGGAAAGGTAGTCAGACAGCAATACTGGGGACAGGTGTGCTAGTAATGTTGAAGAAGTCCACTTGTTTGATCATGTCCTGATATGAAACCAAGAAGTGACCCTCAATAAACACAACAAAGCCTAAATTAAAATAAAGTACTGATAACCCACCAGATTATTGTAAAAAATTTTAAGTCAGCATCAGAAAACCAAGGAGCTGCCTTAAAAATCAAAGGAGGTTGAGAAATAGAATACGTTCATTTTCTTTCTATTTTTGCCTGCAGAGCTTTGAGTTTTTCACTCAAATGAAAATGAGGACTAAATTAAATGACGACGGCTTTAATATCGCCTGTCTCTTGGGACTGAGGCAGATCAGAAAAAAAATCAGTGTTGCAGGAGAACTGTAATAAATTTGCTGGAATTGGCAACTCCACTTTGATGTCGATCCCTACGCTGCGGAGGGCAGATGTTACCAGGCGGGACAGCACGGTGCTTCCCACCTGCAAACACCCTTAGCAGTCTGATGAAGAGCTGAGCTGCCCGAAGGCGGTTACCAATGCTGAGCATGTGAGTCATCGTCACAGCCTCTGCTGCTACGTCCAAAGTCCTCCCCAGCGATGCGTTGCCAGCCAAGGAAATCTGGAATTGAAACCTGCCGATTTTCCAACTCTGCATGCGCTATGCTTCTCTCCAACATTTACCCCTTCTCCCTCCCCTAGAATCGTAGTTCCTGTAATTTCAAGCGTGGTTTCCTGCCGGGTGAGGATTATGCAAGGCCTCTGTGCCAAAATCCTCTTTGCGACTTTTGAACCCACTGTGGATTTGAATGCCCTTTGTGGAGAGGGGTAGAGGCCTCAGAGACGCAAATACAAAACACAAAGATGTTTCTGATGGGATGGGAGTGACAAATGTCATTTTCTCTTCCAGGGAGAGTCAACACACTTCCCAGGAACTGGCAGGAGAGATGGCCCTGGCCAGGAGGATTTACTGGTTTCCCTGGGCATTGCTCCGATGTGCTATCCGCAGAAACGGCCCGGGGAAAGCCTGCGCAGGACGGTGCCAACAGAACCCTCCTTTGGGCGTTTGCGCTGCAGCCGTCAACTGAGGAAAAACCCCCAAGTGACCTCAGAAATATTTTCCCCTCAAAACGCCTTTTTTTCCAGTTAGGCTCAGGTGTTTGCTTTCTGACCGGATCGTAGCCGCAGGTGGAAGGAACCACCGTAGCCACCACAGCAGCCACCAGCACCTCCGGAGCAGGGGGCAGCGGGAAGTGCCTCTTCCCCCCCCTTTTCTGGAGCGACGCAGCTGCTAGCGCACCGCAAATCACCATTAAGTAAGAACTAATTAACGCACAGTGATATCGGACGGCCGCTTTGGCCCTCACGGCGCCAACCCTCCCGCGTGAGGCCCAGTGCCCGCCCGCGCTGCAAGGGAAAAGGGAAGGACAGGGCTCCGGGCAGCGGCGTCGCTGCCCGCCGTGCGCATGCGCGGCGCCCTCGCACAGGCGCAGTGGCGACACGCTGCCGCCTGACCGCGGGTCAGGGGCACCAACATGGCTGCGCCCGTGTGCACGCCGGGGCACGGCTAGAACGGGGGGTGTAGTCCTGTCCCGTCCCCTCCCGTCCGGTCCGGTGGTGGGGGGAGTCGGGCTGCGCCGTGTCGTGTAGTCACCCCGTATCGCCACTCCTGCATGGAGCCGCGGGAGTCCTGGGCGGCCTTGGCGGTGAGTGAGCGGGCCTGGGCCTGCCCGTTGCCAAGGCGACGCGGCGGCCTCGGCTACCGGCTGCGCAGGCCTGAGACCGGCGCCTCGCTGAGGGGCGGCGGGAGTGCGCCTCGGTTCGTCTCCCCTTGGCTTCAAGAGCCGCCCTCGGTCGGGGGTGCGGGGGCCGTGGGGAGGCCGTGAGCCTGACGGCAGCCCGGCGGTGCTCTGGCTCTCCCCGGGTGCGGCCGTCGGTGCTGGGTGTCCGCTGTGAAGCCTGGACTTTGCATTACATTTCTCGCTCTAAAAGTTGCATTTCAACGTGTACTCCCAGCAGTGTCGCATGCATGTGGGTAAAGCCCCCAGTCTCCATAACCAGGGACCATCTTGGAAATACCCGGCACTGGCTGTCAGCTGTGTGTGGAAAATCACGGACACGCTGCCCCAGGGGCAGAGGGAGGAGAGCTGCGGACCTGTGCCTGCTCTAAAGTGTGACTCCCTGCCCCAAATACCCCAGGGGTACTCGGCTGCCAGCTGCAAGATCATAGTTCAATGCGTTTGAATTAAGTCCTGGTTTTGTTTAATGGTTTTGATGGCGTTAATTTTAGCCGTTATGTCCAACTCCTGGTAAAAGTTTTTCAGCTGTTTGACTTCTGATAATGCTACTGTTACTGAAAGGTGGGGGAGAAGGTGTGCTTTGGTTGTCTTATTATCTAAAAATCATTACTGTCTTCTGCAGATGGCGTAAGCACACAGGTATTGTCGCCCTCTGGCAGATGCTCTATTAGCTGCTTCATGAATTTAAATGACATTTAAGATACAGGACTTTGAAAACTAAAGAAGCAATTAGTAACTTTTCATTCATGTTTTAACAGATGGCTAGATGAAATCTGATTAAATCTGATCAATGTTATTTTCAGCAGATAGGATTTTGATGAAAAAGAGTGAAGAAAAATCAATACATGCAAAATAGCCAAATAGATTAAAAGAGTAATTAACTTATTGATTAAAACTTTAGTACTAGGTGTACTAGTACTAGAACACCTCTCTGAATCCTCTGTTGGCCATGAAAAAAAATTCAGAGTAACACATGTGATTTGTTTTCAGGCACAGTTAAAAATTTGTGCAGCTGTTTCTTGTGTGGTGCTCTATGTGAGATAGACTTCAAACTATCTTTTCTATTCTGAATAACAGTGCATCTAAATAATGTCTCATAGTGGATTAATGCTAAGTATTGATTTTTTTTTTAAATTAGTTTTGCTATTTATTTCAGTCTCTTCCTCCTGTTTTTGAGAAGTAATTATTTTCTACAGATCAGCCATGTACTGGGGAAACTTTTTTTAAAAAAATAGTCATCTGGAAACACAGACACTGGAAAAAGATTGATCTTTAGTTGAAACAACTTTCAACTTACGACTTTTCTTTATGGCTTTGAAAACATCTTTATTCAATGTGCCTTTTTTTTTCCTATAAGATTTTGTCAGCAAAAGAAAATAAAGTGGTTTTATTTTAGGCTTTGTTCAACAAAGGAAATGGGGGGGTAACACTTTAAATGAAGATGTTTGCTAGCAAAATGTGAATGTGCTTTCTAGAGATGCTTACAGGGGAAGCAGAATTGCTTCTGTGTTTCCCTGATTTTGTCACACAACTTCCTTGAGGTGTTGGTCATTCTGTGCTGTGTTATCTTGATAAGCAGCATTCACTGTCTTGCTTTTATATGTAGTGGCTACGCGTTGCATTGCTTTGCTTGTACTATTCGAAACACTGAGATTGTTTTGAAAATACCTTAAAAACGGTTTAAAAGTTGTAATATCTATTACTTCCTCCCTTTTGTTGAAGCTTCCTTGTTATAGCTATAGACACTATTGTGGTCTGTGTAAGTATCGGTTTATAATGTGACCTCAGAAAGGATATGGTCAGTAGTGCTTCAGTTTAGGCATGCTTCAGTTACTCACATAAGCACCACAGCTTCACCCCTATGAATATTAATGCACTTTACTCCACGGTTTTGTCTTGAAGGCTGGTGGAGTTGCTGGCGTCTGTGTTGACTTGATCCTTTTTCCCCTGGATACTGTAAAAACAAGACTGCAGAGTCCCCAAGGATTTAGGAAGGCTGGTGGTTTTCGTGGTATCTATGCTGGTGTTCCTTCCACTGCTATAGGATCCTTTCCAAATGGTAAATTTTCTTTGGATTGTGCTTTGTCTTCTTTAAGTGGGAACTTATGTAATATAGGATGTTCATGTCTGTGGCTTCCTCTCCTGTAGGTGACTGTTTGGATTCTGTGAGTCCTTGTCCATCTGTGAAGAGCAATTTCTAGAATTGTGCAGTATTGAACAAACTCTTTGAGCAAGCCTGGAATGAAGGCTGCTGCATGTTTACTTTGAAAAGGAACCCTTACTCACTGGAAGCATTCCTGGATGTCTTATAAGCCTGTCCTTTCTTACAGGGGCACCCTAAAGCATCTCTACAGCTACCTGAAAGGAGGTTGTAGAGGGGTGGGGGTTGACCTCTTCTCGCAAGTAACAAGCGATAGGACAAGACGAAATGGCTTAAAGTTAAAAGACCCGTAGATATGCTGCTGAGGGACACGGTTTAGTGGTAAATTGGCAGTGCTAGGTTAACAGTTGGACTTGATGATCTTGGAGGTCCCTTCCAACCCAGACAATTCTATGATTTCCAAGTGCCAAAGAGGGCTTGAGTCTTGCTTGCCCTGGACGCTTTTATCATCACCCACTATGTCATGGAGTTGGAAATGAATCAAGATTCAAAGTGCTTGAACATTGGAGCTAATTGTCCTGGGGATGATATGCCTGTCTTTTTCTCCCTGGAAACAACTACAACACTTAAAATGAGAAGGCATCAGGAATACTTTTGAAACTGAAACTTTAAAAAAGTAAATGCTTGTAGTCCCTGCAGAGAAAAGGCATCTAAAATTCCTAATGCCTTTGTCCATTTTGTCTTTGTAGAGAGGGATAAAAAAGTAGCAAGCTATGCTGTCAGTAGTAAATGTTAGGAGAACTTTGCTGACAAATCCACTGACACCTTCAGATGTTTGATGTCCTTCATAAGATGATATAAAAAAAATCAGTTCTTTATCTTGTCTGCTCTGTTATCTCCTTTTGAGGTGATAAGCATCTTTTGATTAGCAGAAGGCAATTCACATAGCCCTTCTTTACAATTAAAATCTGTTCCCCTGCAAGACATGTCAGTTTTTTCAGGATTTACATCTTCAAAATCTGAACTGTGGTTTTATCTTTCCAACGTACGACTGAGAACTTAAATTATCTTTAGGAGAAGGAGTAACCCTTAAGGTGCAAGCGCCTTTGTAGTTGACTGTTGCAGTGAACAAACACAGCTCATGTTGCTATACTATGCTCAGCTTAGTTTTATATGTTTCTTGGTCACTGGACAAGATTTTTACAAATCTGTTAGAAGCTTTGAATAATTTTATTATGGAGCTAAAGTGCAAAATATTAAACTGATGATAGCTAGGAAGCAGTTACTAGTAACTGCTACTGAAGCAGTTTTGCACATTGCAGGATATCAGGCTTGTATCAAGTACCTTGATGATTCTTGATGGTTTTGGGGTGTTCATAGTGTTGTTGTTTNAGAATTCAACCAAACAATCTCCTCTCTACCCTTCCTGTCCAGGAATATGGAAGATGATACCATTTTTTCAAAACCTGCTGGACATTCATGACTAATTAACACATCTTTCCTTATCTCAATACCAAAAATGGCCTTTAGTCATGACATCGTTGATATTAATGTGAGGTTTGCCAGTGACAGCCAGGAGTATGAACTTCTGAAAGAATTATCCCACAGATTGTATTGATACTGTTTTGGGGCAAAAATATCCTGTTTTCTACTACGGTTGTAGAATAATAGGTGATAAATTCCACCTCTAAATGTTTTTCTGCTGGTTCTGTGATGGAGGAACAGTTAAATGACTGCATGTATTCTTGAATTTCAGCTGCTGCATTTTTTATCACCTATGAGAATGTGAAATCCATGCTGCACCATGGCTCTACATCTTACTTGACTCCAGCAGCACACATGGTGGCTGCCTCCCTTGGGGAAGTGGTAAGAAAGAAGTTCATATATTGCGTGTCTGTGGGAGGAGGGGAAACCATTAAATTATGAAAACTCAGCTTTGGTGTCACATCTTACTTTTTTGAGTGTTGACCATCTTTGTACTTGTGACAGTCCTTACAAAAATATTACTTATTTTTTAATGAAGTGTCGGCACTTGTAAGGATTGTTTCAAAGTGAATGAATGAGTTAGTAACAATTCTTAGTAGACCTATTGGCTGATCTTGCTAAGTCAGTAGATAGTGGAAGTGTGCATTGTTCCAAAATGTGAATACACCTTCATATTGTAGTAGTTGTGCATCAGTGTTAACATTCAAGAAAGGCTTTTACAGCCTTTTAGCTTCATGTGGAGTAGTCATGCAAAAGTTTTTTATTTTAAAAATAGTCATAAGGCAATGATGTTATATGTGAAGTAGGTAGGTTCCATTATCTGAAACACATGCACCTTGGCATGTAAGAACCAGTATTAATCGATAAATATTTATCTCTTCCCTCCCTGCATTCATGTTCAGTCAACACCATTTACCCAAATATTTTATTGTATTTATAAACAGACTCTCCTAGTGGATGGACAAAGTGAGGTGACAGCACAGGGCAACTGGCGCCTGTGTAACTTAACAAATGATGTATAATGCTTTCCTTGTGAAGGTTGTCTCAGTGGAAAGTGTCATGGGTAATCTAATGAAGCTTTTTCCTTGGGATGGACATCTGTGTATTTTACTGACAGCTTTTCACATGGTCTCTCTGATAGCTGTAGCCCTTAGTTTAGTGTATTGTTTGGGTTATTACAGGATAAAGATACATGTGAATAATAAAAATAATTTCTATATGGAAGCTTTTTGAAAACTCTTTCCCCCGCTTTTTGTAAAAGTTGCTGTGTTTCTTATCCATTAAATCCATTATTTTGTTTATAGCGGGTTCTGGAGCTGCAAGTAATGACTTGTTTTGCCTAGGTTTGTACAATACCCGGAATAATTGGGACCAAATTCTGTTGAATACTTTAGATGATCATTAAGGAAGGTCACAAGAGAAGCCTCTCTTGTTTTGATGCCTAAGTTGCCCTTGCCTTGTTAACAGCATGGACTTTGCAGAAATTGTGTGCATGGGTGCGTGGTTTTTTGTTTGGTTATTTTATATTGTAAGTTACAAATGTAATAGCATTAATCTGTTGAACTTAAGTAACAAAATACTTCTTGCCCTTGTGACTTTCCAATCTGGTGTGTGTATATATATATATAGAGAGAGATGTATATATATCTGTCTAGGCTGTTTCCCAGCTTATATTGACCACTCCTTAGAAATCTTTTTTGAGAGTAGGAAGAGTTTTCAGTACTAAGGAAATGTCAAGGCTGTATTTTAAGGTGACTTTATTTTCCGGTTTAAGATCATAAAATTAATTTCATTGCCAACATGCAATGCCAGGATGACTGGACAACCTGTAGATCCATAGAGTTGAAAGTTTAGCTCTGGCAAGAGCTAGTGTGTGACAGTCTGCGACAAGAACTTCCTGTGCAAATAGTCTGTAGCAAGTGTTGAAAGAGAACACCTCTTGATGTGATCAAATGATGGCATATTTGCCTGTAGGTAAATATTGAAGAGGCTTTATCCACGCGCTTTATACTAGAAGCTTGAATATTGTGTTTTTAAACACTGTTTCTGAGGTTATTTGCAAAGAAAAAGAGCAAGGTTGCTTTGGATTAGCTGTATCAAATATATTCCAGGTTCAGCAAAATCCTTTTTTCCGCAGATACTCCTTGTTTTTTAACTGCAGGGTTGGCACAGTGCCTTCGCAGTTTTTTGATCTGTGTTTTCAGCTGTAAACTGTCTGTTGCTGTTCCTGCCGGTGCTGTCCACCTCCTTTCTCCTGCTTTTGTCACACTGGGTGTTTCCTGGCACTGCAGTGATGAAATGGGGGAGCGGATTGCTGTGTCTCCACAAGTTTAGGGGAGGGGAATGGGCTGTATGAAACTAGCTTTTCTGGCTCTTTTGCAACTTAAACTTAGCCCATGATGTGGGGCAGAAAAGTGTATTGTGTCTGTGGTTCAATATTCTGCTTTTATTAAATAGGTTTTTCCATCTCTTGTGATACTGGCTTCTTTATTTCCATTACAGGTAGCTTTGTATTTATAGTCCCCTTGGTGGTTTAGCTCACTTGCAGGTTGATCCCAAGCTTCCAGGAGCGCCGAGGGATCTATGCCATTTTAGCTTAGCACTAGGTGCCTCGCTATTATAGCAGCATAGCCTAGCTGCTTCCCATGGGAAGCAGTTCAGCTCTCCCTGCTCTCTGTGGTTTCAGCTTTGATTCCCAAGTAATTTTGTTCTTCTGTGGAGATGATACTGATTAGATTGAATTGGACTTAGCCAGGGAACTTAATTTAACATACCAAGTGCATGAAGGTGCTGCATTCACCTATCTAGTAACCACTGTGGTAGTGGTTATAGGCAGGAGTAGATAGAAGGTGATAGATTTAGGGCTGGGTGGGATATGTTTGTGTTGTTGCCCCAGGTGGATTCTTTTTCATCTTGATTAGAGCCTGTGCTGTCAGGTTATGACTTCTAACTTAAGGCAATGCACAGAACTTATTTCCATGGAAATTCTATAAAGGCTGTTAGAAATCAGCCAGGGGTTGTTCACTATGGCAATGCATAGCCCTTAAATTCCTTGTTTGCCTGATGTCTCATGGAATATGGACATGCTGAAGGGAAGGGATGCCACCCAGAGGGACCTTGACAGGCTTGAGAGGTGGGCCTGTGCAAACCAACAAAGCCAAGTGCAAGGTCTTGCACACGGGTCAGGGCAATCCCAAGCACAAATACAGGCTGGGTGGGGAATGGATTGAGAGCAGCCCTGAGGAGAAGGACTAGGGGGTGTTGGTGGATGAGAAGCTCAACTTGAGCCAGCGATGTGCACTCACAGCCCAGAAGGCCAACCGCATCCTCGGCTGCATCAAAAGCAGCGTGGCCAGCAGGGCGAGGGAGGGGATTCTGCCCCTCTACTCCACTCTGGTGAGACCCCACCTGGAGTACTGTGTCCAGCTTTGGGGGCCCCAACACAGGAAAGACGTGGAGCTGTTCGAGCGAGTCCAGAGGAGGGCCATGAAGATGATCAGAGGTCTGGAGCACCTCTGCTATGAAGACAGGCTGAGAGAGTTGGGGTTGTTCAGCCT
The DNA here is from genome assembly GCA_008711295.1 of Anarhynchus alexandrinus. Classification (NCBI taxonomy): domain Eukaryota; kingdom Metazoa; phylum Chordata; class Aves; order Charadriiformes; family Charadriidae; genus Anarhynchus; species Anarhynchus alexandrinus. The sequence goes on along the minus strand of VUYV01000056.1, from coordinate 503,493 downwards.
GGAGAAGAGAAGGCTCCAGGGAGACCTTACAGGGGCCTTCCAGTACCTAAAGGGGGCCTACAGGAAAGCTGGGGAGGGACTCTTGATTAGGGAGTGTACTGATAAGATGAGGAGTAATGGTTTTAAACTGAAAGAGGGTAGATTTAGATTAGATATTAGGAAGACATTCTTCACTATGAGGGTGGTAAGGCACTGGAACAGGTTGCCCAGAGAAGTTGTGGATGCCCCATCCCTGGAGGTCTTCAGGGTCGGGTGGGATGGGGCTTTGAATAACCTGGTCTAGTGGAAGGTGTCTGTGCCCAGGGCAGGTGGGGTTGGAACTAGGTGATCTTTAATGTCCCTTTCAATTCAACCATTCCATGAGTCTATGAATAGCAAATTCAAGAGGTGTTTTAAGCTTCTCAACTGCCGTTTCAGAATCAAGCAAAATTCAGATTGGGCTCATGAAGAGGTGCCAGTGCAGAATAAAATCCACTGGAAAAAAAAAGGTCTTTTCTTTTGTGAGTGGGTTATTTATAGCATACTTCCTCTGCCTGTGAGGATTCCATGAGAAAACTATTACTGAGTAATTTAATTATCAGCAGCCAAAGAACAGTTGGCTACCGATTACTCCTTGCACGATTATAGAACCTGTTGCCTATATTTTCCAAGGTGGCCTGTAGTCTCTTGACCCTTACAACTCAGGTACTTACTGCTTTCGTTTTCAGGCTGACAGATGGAGATGCAGCATAGTTAAATGAGTTGCTCAAGGCTGTCTCATGCTTGGCTCTTGCTGCTCTCAAGCCAGAGAAATATATAGTGAGAGCCATTGAAATGGCAATCTGACTTTATGGTGTGGAAACTGCAATGTACCAGCCATTTTTCAGCTAATAAGATCCTGCTTTTTGCTAGCTTTTCTTCTCCTCTTGGTGTGATGGGAGAGCTAAGCTGTAAAATAATTGAGATAGGGATTTAGAGATTTGCTACAACAAACCAGTAATAAAAATAGCACAAAGCAAGATCTCACACTTGTTTTATAGAAAGTCTTAGCCGATCAATAGAAATATATAAACTATTCCAAATTGCATCAGGGTGAAAGTTATAATTATAGTTTTATTGATTAGTCATTAAGTTTTAATCAGGGCATAACCACTGGGACTATTATTTTGTCAGTAGTATTTTTTAATACATACTTTTCCTCCTTTGTACACTTTAATAATTACTGTGATATAAATTGCTTTTAAATGTGAAATAATAAACCAAAGACTCTGTCATGTTAGGATTCCCAAGGCATCTCTTTGCATTCCCACACTGTCTTTTTACAAAATGGAGAAATTAAGATTTAGAGCAAGAGACTGATGTTGGATTTCTAGGTTTGCTGCTCCTGTACTGGTGAGCATAAATGAGTCAGCTACCTTCTTGTGCATCAATGAAATGTGAGTATGTGTTAAGCTTAAAGGTATGTTAATGCTGACTAATCTGTGTTTTGAATGTGACCCAGTAAAAATAATAAAATAGGTAAAGAGGAAAAAATGCAAAGGTTGCATCAAGAAATGTTAAAATATATGGGAGAAATTGGTCAAATGGGAACTCTTACTTTTTATAACAGCCACTCTTCTTTATTGTTTACAGCCTGTGTAAATTCATGGGAAACACAGTCCCCTGGAACTGGTTTGGTTCAATTTCCCAGTTCTCAGCTAGCAGGCACAAAACCAAGCAGTAAAAACTCAATGGCTGTAGCATGGTTTGTTTTGTGGTTTTTTTTTTTTTCCCCCCGACTTTTAGGCAGGAGGAATATAGAAGGCTAATCTCATCTCCCAGAGTGAGATAAAGAAAAGTACATACAAAATCTGACCCTGTTAAACATAATTATTTTCTCCTATAACTGAATCTTGCTGTAGAGGGACTCTGAATATCCCATAATACATGAAAAATTACTTATAAAGACACAGCCAGAACTCTAGAGGGCAGATATATGGTATCTCATCAAGGAAGATGAAGGTTTAAGAATACATGAGTTACCAAGGGGGAAAAACCCTTATTATACCACTTGTGTAACTGAAATTTGGAGATAGGAAACACACTTACTGCTTCCAGGGCTTTGGAATTTTTCATCTTGACTCTACATTGCCCTGTATGTTTAGTCTGCCTGTATCTTTACAGTGAGCTGCCAAATGTGCTTGGAAAACATGATATCATAGGGAGTGGAAAGGAAAACCAGATGTTCTAAAATTTTACTTTTAATATTCTAAGGCGGTGTAAGTGACTCGGAGAAGGAGGAGTATTTTTAACCTCCTAGTGCCCATTTTGAGTAGTAACCAGGTGCATCTTGCACATCCAGAGTTAACTGTACAGCTCCAGATTGATTTATATAGCATATTTTTTTCAGTTTAATATGATAGTGTATCCTATTAATTACAAGAAACTCTGATAAAGAGAATTCCCCCTCTGGGCCTTCCCCAGCAGCTTTCTGCAAACATGGTTTTATGAGACAAGTTTAAGATTGTCCCAGTTTGACCGATGAGCTTTCCTTCCTGAGTGCCAAAGTGGTTGGATTCAGCACAGTTAATTTTACATCCTGCTGGCTTTTCTGTGGAGGTGAGAATAAAGTTGTTTGGATCACATTCTAGAGAAGCTAGCTGACAACAGCCTTTTCCATCAAATATCTAGATACTGTTATGGTTACGATCTGAGCTTTGCATTTGATATTTTGTGAAAGTTTTGGGCTGTTGCTTGTAAATACTAGGTTCACTCTTATTATCTTTCTGACCTTTTATTTTCTTTTTGATTGGCTATTTTTGGTGAGGGGGTCTTTGCCCTCCTACTCCGTAGCAAAGCAAGCTACCTGACTTTCAATTCACTTGTGAGAGAAAGTGTGCGGCAGGACTTAAGGACCAGGATGGGAGGCAGATGTCCTGTTCTTTTGGCAGCTACAGTAATGACCATGCTCTGGAAGTAGATTACCAGCTGAAGTTATTGAGCTGCTTTTGTCCTTGTGTACATTTGCAGAGTACTTCAGGATTACAGCGCTGGAGATGTGTTGACACTGTGTAGTGCATCCCCAAGGCTGCCAGATCCCAGGTTACTTGCAGTGAAGTGTTGTGTCTACAGAGTATGCTGTAGCACCAGACAGAGTAACTCAGATCCTGAAAGCTGCCTAGTCATATTAGTGACACTCTGCCTGCATTTGTTTGTCCTGTTAAATTTTTAAGCTGATGTAGCCATGATACTTAGGTTCCTCATCAGGCTTATTTTCATTCTGCTTCAGTGTCTCTGCACTGTGATCCCTTGAGTTGTATAAAAGGTGGACAAGCTCATGGGTCTCGGAAGGTGTTTCTGGTCTGGCTGCAAGTATGCTAAAACTCGCACTACCTACTGGGCTTTGGTGGAGCATGAACCTCGTAAGAAAAGATGGAAACTTTGGCTATGTTCTTCTGAGACTGCTCTGTGGTTAGGTAGGAATTGCTCCCTTTGAAGATGATAGGCTTGGCTATCCTCAGCAAGAAGGATGTTGGCATAGCCTCTCATGTAACTTTTTTCCAAAATTTGAGAAAGGAGGGATGTTGAATCAATTTGAACTGAAACGTCCAAAAGTTTTTCACTTTACTGGGAGAGGGGATGAGAGTGGCTGACTTGTCATACTTCACATAAGCTAAACCAAGTAGCAGGGGAAACATGCTCAAGAGGGCAACAGCTAAAACATGGAAATGCAGTTGGACATTCATTTCAATGCCGCATCTTGGCAGGTGGTTTGACATTGTCACATTATGGGGCTCCACAGGGCAAGGTGAGGACAAGTAGTTCAAGGTGAAATTCCAAGCTCACTTGTGTATTCCAGTGTGTTGCCACTTAAGATGCTTTTGCGATAAGAGCGAAGTGTGTGGTTCATCTGTGATTAGCATCTGACCCTCAATATTAATAACTTGGGAATTTTTTTATCTGCTGTTGGGATGTGTGAAACAGAAAAGCTTCTTAATGCAGGAATTATCTTTCTGGGGAATTCAGATAGCTTTTTCTCCTAGTCCTAACTTGTTTCTTAGAAGAAGCAAGCCCAAATGCAATAAAGTTCACAGTTTACAAATCACAATTCTGTAGAATGATGTTCTGAGTGTGCTTTTAATTCAAATAAAGAAGGAAACTGAATGTTTTATATTATTTTAGGATTGGGTTTTTTTCTGGGAAAAAAAAAAGCATTTTAGACATGAATGTCCATGTCTGTCCATGAATCAGCCCCTTCTTCCCTCTCCCCTGGCAGTATTTTTTTGAAAGAGTTAACTAGTTTCAGTTTAACAGAAGAACAGCAATCTCTAAAAGTATATTGGTATGAATTCCATGGGAGTAACCGGCTAGATCAGAGAAGAAAGTTCCTATTAATGCGTGTTCTGAGGAAAAGGGAGAAGCATGAGTCAGACAAATCCACAAAGTAATATCATGAAAGGATCTCCAGCAGGATAATTGGTCAAGGCTTTGCAGTATTGTAAGCCCTAGAAGATCAGCTTGCAGGAGTCCAATCTAACAGAGATGAAACAGCTGCTCAGGTCAGACATGGAGCTATTTGAAACTCCAAAACTTGCATTTTGGAAAGTGTGGCTTTTCAGTTCAACAGGCAAGTTGGATGGTTGAGGGAGAGTTGCTTCTAAATCAATAATTATCTACTGCAGCAAAGAGGTGGTTTAGCATTTATTGTGTCTAGATTTTGGGGTAATGGATTTGCATTTTTAACTATCCCTTTTCTAAGAACTGAACTAAGAAATAGACAAAGCTGTTTAAAAAAAAAAAGCTGCATGTTCTGCTTTGCATCCTGTCTCCTCTCAACCAGTGTAGTATGGGCTGGCAGACCATAGTATTCAAAGTAGTATACAAAGTCTGACAGCAGTCGAAGTTTGATGGTACCTCTTCCACAGTATTTAAGCTTTTTTTTTTTTATGTTTTCATTGATCAGTGCCTGTCATTTTGGGTATGACTTTGTCTCTTGTACTATGCATATAGGCATTAAGAAGGGGAATGTGCCGACCCTGGCAACATGAACAATGGTGGGGAGTGTAGTAACGTAGGTGGTCTTCTGAATTAATCATGGTGGATTTTGAAATATTCATAAATTAATCTAGGTGAGGTCAGGTCTGCAATACAGATGCTGCAGGATTTTTGCCAAATCCTTAAGCAGAAGCATAGCTGAGCAGTGGTTGGAAGATAGTTGTGAAGGTGAGACTGCTGCCATTAAGAGCTAGTGGAGAAGGAGCATAGTTAGAGTGGATGAAAATTCAAATTAGAGCTGCAGCTTGTAAATAAAGATGAATGGAGGCATGAATCCACAAATGCTGCCAACAAATTCATCATACAATTAAAGGCTGAAACAGCAAATTAAGAACTGTCAAACACCTAACCAGCCACCCACGCTGATGATCTCTTGTATGCTCCGTGTTAACCGCATGTATTACTACTTCATGAGCTGGCCTTCCTAGACTGCTTTGTGTTACCTCTTCAATTCAGGGCTTAGAGGACATGCTACTTTGCAGTATAGAGTAGAAGCTTGGTGGTTGTCATCTCTTTTCTTTCAATCCTAGGGCTGATATTCAGCTGATTTAGAAATATTTGTAGCTCAAAGTGTCTACAGAGGAAAGCTAATTTGGGTTAAAGAGTGTAAGTGAGAAATAAATAATTTTAAAGTATTTCCTGATGCATTTCCTGGCTTGCAACATACTCTGCTGGAGTCAGCTTTGGAAACGTCTGAGATAGTTTAAGGTAAGTTTATTCCAAAATAAGGTTCTGTACAGGGTTTGTCAGGAATAACTATTTCTGAATAGCTCCATATGTGGACAAGCCCATAATTCTTTAAGTGAAAAGGCTGTAAGAAAGAGTAAGGGATCAATTAAAGGAAAATACTTGATAAAATACAATGTAGTTGAAATTTCCGTGTTCTGGGCCAATGTAACCCCAAGAGACTGAGCAAATTGTAAAACACTAGTCATCTTTCAACAGGAGACTTAATGTGTTTTCAGAAAATATTGCCTGTGTTCTCTTGCCTGAAATCTCATTAACATTTGTCCTCCTGTAACACAGCCTGACCCCACTTGGCTCCTTGGAAACAATTTTATGCTGGAAGGGATGCACCATGCTACTTTTGCTGAAAGAACGGTTTGGCTGGTGGATGTCATTAGTTTCTTAAGCCTTTTAAAATAAGTTTAACAGACTCTCAGTGGTGGAAGAGTTGCTGGGATAGATTGGATCATACAGAAAATTCTGTAGGTTGAATTAAGGGTCTACTCTTCTTTGGCTTTAAGGCTTTCTGTGTTTAAATGTGGCAGTAATTTATGATTCAAGCATCAACCAGGATTTTTTTTAAAAGGTATTCAGCTCTCTGATTTTTGCCACTTGAGTTTAAACCAACTGCTTGTGACTGTACTGTGGAACATCAAAATCTGTGCGACACAGTCTGTGCTGGAGTACAAAAGAGACGCGCATAACAGCAGGCCACTTTTGGTAAGTTTTAGGTTTAGTTTTAAAAAGGAAACAAAACTCTACACTGATTAAACTTTGAAAGACCAATTTAATTATGCAAAGCACACAAACTTTCAAAACATCTGCAGTGAGAACTACTTCCGTAAAGAAGTGTTTAGTGTCAGCTGTGTCAGCTTCACAAACTCCCTGTTCTTTGCCTGATAACTGAAACCATTGGGGTAACGGTTTCTCCTTGCTGTGCAGAGAGCTCAGCACAGATTTCCACTGTTTGAGGACAAAAGTTTTCCAAGGTTTACCTGACATGGCTGATGGAGAGGGAGGCAGGGAGCCCACAGCAAGAGTTGTAGGGCACGTAGCTGGGCAATTGAAGAGCCACATGTGGGGAGGAAATCTGAAAGAGTGGCAGAAGCCCATGTTGAGAGGGTGGTGGACAAGGAACCAGCTGAGGACTTCTGGCAGCTGGGGTCAGGCTCAGCCAAGATGGCCATTGTGAAGGGAGAAGTGTGTGGTGGTGCAGATGATGCTCTGGAGCAGGAAGAAGGGAGCTCTGGAAAGCAATAATAAGGAGCTGACTTAGGTTTGACAGTGACAGGATGAAATAACACTCTGCAAAACAGCTCTGCAGATTTCCAGGTGGAGTCATCTGAGGTGGAAACTTGGAGGAAGTTGAAAACATTTGTGCAGAAGCTTCGGTATTCCAAACACTTGCGATGTTCTGTCCCAGTGAATGGTCTCATCTCTGAAATAGTATGTTTTTAAGCCCTGGCAAGTGCTGAGATCTGAGGGATCTTGCTGGGTGAGATTACTCTTTGAAGAAATGTTTCCTGCCAGCATACAGGGGAGCTGCAGTTAAATTAATGAAGGCCCTATTGTGTCAGTTAGAGGAAAAGATGGGACAAAGAGCTTGTCATTGTCTAAACTTTCCCATCCAGAACCCATTAGTCAAAACTTGTTCTCTCCACAGGGTTTAAATTAGGAGTGGAGTCACCTGTTCATGACCCCAGGAGCTTTGCACAGGACTGAATTTAACTATGCTGGAAGGGCCCGTCTGTGGTGTGCTTGACCCCAGGAAAGTAAGGAGGGGAAAATAAGGGAGGGGAAAATAAGATTAGCATATTCTGAGGTTTTATTTTGAAGATGAACACTTTTTCTCTGGGGCTGGCACTTAAAGCAGAAAATTACAGTGTATAGTACATATAATGGGCAGTTCCTGTCATGTCTGGAGACAATTTACTCATTAAAATTGGTGTTAAAACTTTGATTCTCCACTTTAGTTGTGCTTTAGCAGGTAGCACAGCCTGCTGGCAAGCACGTTTGGAAGGACTTGTTCACAACTTGAGTTGTGATCCACAGCAAATTACAGACCGTAGAGACTTAGATTTTTGTTCTGTCTTGGTCAAAAGGGCAGCAATTATTTAGATGAAGGTTTATTGGTGTTTGAACTGTTATAGGTTTGTGATTGCAGTAGTTCAGGCTTCTCTGTTTGAAGAAAATATGAAGCCAAATAACAAATGATTATTTCACGTTTCTCTGCTTTTCTGTTAATTTTCCTGGTGGTGGAAAGATACATCTCACGCTCCCCACCTCCCCTGCTATCTAACATTCCCAATCCAAGAGTTGTGACAACAATTTGTGATGAAACAATTGCTTGGAGGATGAAATACTTTGTTAATCTCACAATATTGTGTCAAAAATGTTTCTCTTTTCTATTGAAGAGGGGAATCCCAGTGAGATCTGAAGAACCAAACATAAAGAATTTGGAGGGGCAAGGAAAGCTGCAGTGTTAAATTCAAGGGTTTTTGAGAGCCTCTGACTTGACCAAGAGGGAAATTTCCCCTTCTTTTTCAGGATCCAAAGGAAATCAGTGCAATTTAAGATCTCTTAATTTTAGACTTGCCTATTATTTTAATCACTCAGTTATCTGAGGAATGGAAACAGACATTTTTCGTGTTTCAGATTAAAAATAGTCACTTCCTATTTACAAGGGAGCATCGCACGTAGAAATTGAGATGCTCAGATTATGTCATATTTATTAACCTATTTTGGGAAGCAGCATTTTTTTTAATATTAAGAAAAAACCCAAGCAAAAAGCCAACAACAAAACAAACCTGAGCTATAAGGTAGCTTGTGTATGCTGGAGTATGGCCAGGGCTAATGCAGAGCGCACTTAAAAAACCCCAAAACCAAACACCCCACAGCACCAAAAACATCTTTATTGCTTCTTCTCTTTGAATGGGGTTTTAGCGTTGCCCTGTTTTTCCTGCCTTTTCTATGTTGTGTTGGATCAGGCAGTCCTTCTGACCTTCAAGAATGGGGTGAGAGATTTGGATTCTGTTGCCAGATTGACTGCAGCCTAAACATAAGTCCTTTGATACGTCATAGCCTCTTTGTTGTCATTTTTATGCGGCAGCTTTTTCTCCTGAATGGGTAGGTGATTATCTCGCACAGGTATTGTGAGGTTTAGTTTAAAGTCTCTGCCTTCTGGATACAAAGTTGTATAGTGTCATAAATTATATTCTTATTTGATTAAGAATAAACTTATGCAAATGATATTTAAAAGTAACTCTCCCCAGGTATGTTCCTTTAGTTCTGTTTTAAGTATTAAATTATATTTATATGGTGAACATCAATTAAGGCTTCCCAGCCTACTCAGACAAAGTCATTAAAACTAACCTCCTGCTCAGGAAATTTAAAAGTAAAATCCTTTAGAAAGACAGTGTTCTAAAGGGTTTAAAGCTGCAACAGCGAAATGTTTTCTGGAGCTTACCACTTGTTTCTGTACACAGTTTTCAAAGCAGGCTTAGATATGCAAGCCAGAGACTTGCTTGGAGTCACTGAGCACAGGTTCCTAAATCACCAGCCACTAATGTATTCCAGAAGAGCTCTCTGTCAGACTACTCTTCTCCTGTTTTGTAGCAGAAAGGCTGGCTAATTACTAAGTGGGAAAATTTGGTCTCGGTCCTCACCCAGTCCCAGGCTAGTGCAGAGAATAGATCAGCTCGTTAGCCAGGAGCACTTCAGGTGCCAGCATCTTAACAGAATGGGCTCTTAGTCTTTGCCCTTCAGTAGCCTCTCTTAAGAGCAGGGATAATATCTGTGTATTAGTAAAGATAAGTGCTCAGACTGCATGGTTGTGGGAGCTTTTAAGAGTGTGTCAGATCATCAGCTGTGCAAGGTGTATGCCGGGCTGCATAAGGTAATGCTTTCTCAAGCTGCTGTCCTTAGCGGTACAAAGCTGCTAATAGTGTTGTACCAGCTGCGTCCCCGGTTTTGAGAAAAACCTGCCATGCATCAATCCAATTTAAATACCCAGCATAAGCCCTTAATAGCAACTGTAACACCTGCTCTGCTCTCTTTCAAATGTTTCTGGATACATCTCATGCCTGCAAGGTTAGTAGTCAAACTGTAGTATAGGTGCCTAAAACCAAATGTGCGTGTTATCTGTGATTCTCTGCTAAATCCTACAAAGCCAGTCATGTAGAAAATGGTTAGCCTGGAGCACAAAGGATGGAAGCAAAAGGCTCTTAATCTAAATGGGATATGTTAATATTTGAGTAATAATGTAGCTCTGAAGACCAGGGGTTGTGGTCTTTTCTAAAGATGTTGTCATTGTCTTATGTTTGGCTTTGCCTAAAGGACAGAACGTATTGGATAGAGGAGCAAGGACCTGCTAGTGAACGAGAAGCAGTGTCATGGTGGTTTGCAGGTAAGTGCTTAGTCCAGAATCTGCAGTGGCAATGGTACCAGCTATTTCAGATTCTTCGTCATGTTAACCACAAAATCATTTTTGAAAAAAAATAATCTCCTTTTGGAGGTTGGGCCTTTTCTTCAGCCATTTTCACAGTAGGCTGTGTCTGCTGCTGGTTTGCCTGGATGAGCAGTGAGCCTGGGTGACCTCCTTGCACCAAACCCCCTTGTAAGCAGGGCTATCCCCTCTTTGTTCTTTTTATTATGTGTCTTGTGTTATTGTCTAGACAAAAATGCTCGGTAGCCTTGTGCTGATGAATTAGATGAGTACTGCTTATTTCTGAACAACTGCTCCAGCTTTAAGTAGGATTAGCCCCTATGCAGAAGTTAGTGGTTTAAGATAAGGTGTTTCCAATAAACTTAGGTGAGCCCATGCATAAGGCTTTGTGCAGGTTCCTGGTGCTATTTGCAGCAGATCTTATTTTCTGTTAGCTACAGCCTCATAAGAACAGATTTCAGATATACTGAAACTAACTGCTTAAATCTGTATACAAAAAGAGGCTTTGTGTTGACTTTAAGGCACTTTTGAGACTTCAATGCACTGGTCATTCTTCAGGACCAGTCGAGAAGTCGGTCAGAACAACCAGGAAAGTCTGGTTGCAACATGAATCCGACCAGGAGATGGCAGCATTGATGCATGCAAGGAGTATCCAAAAGTTAAACCACTTTTCCCTGAACAGAGGAAAAAAAAATTACCTTCATTTAATTGGAAGATATACTGTCTTAGCAATACATAGATAAATGTTAACAAAATAGTCCTATTTTTAGCTTTTGTCCTTAACTGGCTAATGCAAGTCAGTAAGTTAAAAATGCACTTAGGTTTGCATCTAAATACTGGAGTCACCCTTTGACCTGGTAATGATTTAAGACAAGGATTTTGAAATTCAGTACTTATTTGTTCAGAAGTGGTTATAGTATTAAAAGACTAGAAAGATAATAGATGCTAATATTGTCATTTCTGCATACCTGCTCTGCAAACTAATAATAGCTTTGCTTGTAGCTGTAAAACTGGGTTTTGTTGAAGCTCAAACCTAAAAATCCTTGATCCTTTTGTTTCAGTGTTATTGTCTTCCTGCCCTTATGTATACATGTGCATTGATATGGGGGAGAGAATCTGAAAACTGGAGAATTGTATTACCTGACCTGGTAAATAAGGAAGGAGCTTATAGGGCAGCACCCATTTTCCCCCTGAAGTTGTTCTGTAGGATCGTGATTCTGTCTTTCTGCTCCCATCAAAAGACAGGAATAACTCCTGGCTCCAGAGCTTGCTTGGAAAAATGAGTGTGGCCCCTATCAACAAGGTGCTGTTGTCTGATGCCTTACTGTTGGCTCAGGTAGCTGAGGGCCTGCTGGTCCTCTCCTCTCCTCTCCATGGCTGGCTATGCAGATGAGCTAATTTGTCACAGGGTCATCTCCAAAACTGGTAGGATGCACCAGGAATGGCCTGAGTTTGGCAGGCTGTATTGTGCTCTTCTGTGGCAAGCAACAGGCTACATCTATGTGAACAGCCTAGAGATTAAAAAGCAATTTCTTCCTGGGATCTTGGTGATTAGGGAAGTGAATGGGGTCCTATCATGCAAGGTCACATTATTGTCTGTCTTCATGTCTATTTATCTTGTAGTCAATGCAGGTAAAAGCATATATGTAGACAGTTACTGTGGAGGAGCCATGCAGTTATATCTTTCACCCTTGCTCATGCAATTTGCTTATAGCTTTCAGATGTCTGAAAATTTAAGTATCTATTCTCTTGGTGCAGTGTTATCATACTGGTGCTGCTCGAACAAATTTAGCTAAGAAAGCAAATGGTGGAGATGTGTGGTGTGTTCTTTTAACTTTGGCAGCATTACCTGGAAGGCGCTGCAGTGATTGAGATCTGAGCATAATAGATTTGAGATTTTTTTCTGCACCCGTCCGTCCCAGGCTGTTACTTTTTTTAACCTTGTGGGCTAATAAGACACGTGAACTTAAGCTTGCATACTTCCCTTTAGAGACCCGTGTTCGACTGACGTCAAAAGACTGCTTGGATTGTTATTGATAGTAAGGTACACATATAGGAACAAATAAGCTAACATGTTGTAAGTTCAGGTGCACTGTGGAAATGTCACTGTTCAGTCTGATGTTGGCAGTTGCCGCTTGTGGCTTTTTTAGTACCAGGAGTGCCCTGTGGAGCCGATGTGACAGCGTAGCCCGGGTGAGTCGAGCCTGTATTTCCTTTCATAACAGCACAATGTAATCACTGTTTTTGTTCTTGTGCAGCCACAGATTCGCTTGTAAGCGCAAATTCAAATGGGAGAAACATCAAAGTTAATTTGAAATGAAATGCACCCCAAGTAGTCTGGGGGAAATGGAGACATTACTTTGTAGCCACCCTTCTCCTGCCAAAACTGCAGCACCCCAGATGTCAGGAAGCCACGCTGCGCTCTTTGTCTGGTCTTGATTGACTAGATTGTTTTCAGCCGAGCCTTTTTAAAGCTTTCCTCCTGCCTCCACATTTTTAAGGAATAAAAAGCTAATATAAGGACATGGAGTGTTATGAAGCATGAAGTTCTATAAATATTTATGCTGAACTATCAAAAAACTTGACAGTTCTTATTTTCTTGACAGATTGGGGTCACTTGTTATTTTTGACCCTGAGAATTGAAGAGCACATGGAGTTAGATCTGTTTGTAATGACTTTTGGATATTGTTGTCTGGTAAACTTGTAGGAATGTAACAGGATAACAGACTTTTTCTTGGTCTCTTTGTGAAAATGGAACTTAAACCCCATACCGTGTTACCCACAAATGACCACTGAAGCTACTGTCTCTGTGCAATCTGGCAGTGAATTCCTGAACTTTCTTTGGCACATGTGGGTTTCTGAGTTAGCAGCTTGGATTCCCACTTCTGATGGACAGCTTTCACCTAGGTTGCTATTGACTTGAAGCACTCGGTGATCACCTTTACATCTAGGAACCAGTGTGTTCCTGAGCCCAGCCCAGGATGGGATCAAGGAAGGCTAATAATCTGGCAAAGGCACATGGTGTCTCCAGTGCTTTGCTGCCAATCCCAGCCCTGCTGTAAGTATCCCTGGGGCCAACTGAAGACAAGCTCTTCTTAAAAGTTTAAGTGCTGATAAACGGCATTTTCTAGAGGGATGAGAGACTTGTAACTCTCTGACACTTCAGGATCCTCGTTCCTCAAAATTATGTGCGCACAAACTCAACTGCTGCCTGAAGCTGAAGTGGCAGGGGAATGTTTTAAAGTCGGGTCTGGCTTTTACAGAAAAGCTGGAGCTTTGTGGCGGCAGCCACATTATTATGTCCAGCTGCAGGGGCCTTTCTTGCCTAGTAAATTCATTGTGTAGGAAAGAATCAATCCAATGCTTCACCTTGAATGAAGTCCAGTGAGTGTTTTAAGGTAAACCTTGAATATATTATGTGCATCTAAAGCTAACTGGAGTGTCTCTTGCTGTCAGTCACTAGAGGGCACAAAGGAACTACCTAGGAAAGAAGTTTGTTGTTCTGCAAGTCCTGAATCTCCAGTTTAGATCTGTGAAAGTGGGGGGAAGAATTCCTGTGGCTGCCAAAAGACAGGATGGCTTCAAAATCTTGGTTTTGCGGCAGTTTTCCCCACCCAAGTCTACTTCTGGTTTGGAAGTTAAAAATTTCAAGGGTACTTCCATTTTTCTGTTAGTACAATTTTGTGTTCAGAAAATACATAGCGCTCAGAGCAAATACATAAGCTGCTCATAAACAGCTTTTAAGTTCAACTCATAATTACAAAAATTATTTCCTTGTTTCTCAGGTTTCTGTACTTGGAACAATCTCCAAATGTGTCCGCTGTATGAAGAGTAAGGCAACAAAAGGAATTGGTCTCTGAACATACGGTTCTTTTTCAGGTTGCATGCCTCATACGGGTTCCATCAGAGGTTGTCAAGCAAAGGGCCCAGGTTTCTCCTTCCTCAAGTACCCTCCGGATTCTCTCCCACACCTTGTATCATGAGGTGAGTTCAGAGCAAAATTTCAAAGTTTCTTCATTCTTTCCACTCAGTGCCATACATGTCCGGAAGCATTCCTACAACTTTATTCCAGTTCTGTGCTCTCCCAGCATTTTCCTGTGTATTCTGTTGTTAAAAGCGTTTGGCATGTTATGTTTAAGGAGACCAAACCCCCACCTTCCCCATGTGCATGCACTTACATGCACAACATTCTGAACAGCTTTTTCCTTCTCTTTTTATATGGGCTATCTGCACTAAAAAAAAAAAAAAAAAAAAGGATTTAGCTTTCCAATTTCCAAAGCTCTGCTTGTATTTATGCAAACAGTCCTTGTCTGGGACAACAGAACATCGACTCTCTGTATCTAGTGTTTGCTGAATGGCTTCCAGTTTTTTAAGCAGGTTTTGGAGGACATGTCCTAAAGGCACCATTTCAGAGAGGCTCTGTAAGAGCTCTGGAAATGAGTGCTCATCCAGTATTGGTAACTTTTGAAAAATAAGGGCTTTTGTCATCTTTTGAGTAGTTATACTATTCCTTCCTGAAAAAACCTGTTCACTGCCGGTTTTGCTGAGTCTCACAAGGTGTGTTTTTCAAGTTGTGTTCCATAAGAGAAAGTGGCTCCTGAAAACACTGTGGGGAAAAATATTATACACTTTTCCATGTGTAAAAGCCAGGAAAAGGAAGACATATATATGACCTTTAATGATCCACTTTTATTTGCTCGTAAATGAAAACTATTGTGATACCCCTGCACAAGAGGGTTGCTGGAACTTCTTTCTGTGACTTGGTCATTCTGCTCTAAGAACTGGTGCTCTCAAAACTGTGGTTTTCCCCTTTGTAGCTGGCCAGAGACCCATAAGACTTGCGAAACACTGAAATAAGTTGTCCTATAAGGTATTAAACATAATTTTATAAACACTTATAAACAGTTAATTGTTTTGAACGTTGTCAGCTGGTTAAAAATACAAAATATTTGTCCTGATAAAAGCTTTGAATCAAGGCTAAGAAGGTGTCATCCTATGGGTTCATTTTACTTGGGCTATTTAAACAGAAGGGTAGTAGTTTCACAATATTTATGGGATAGTGGATACTTCTAGAACAAAATATTGGGCGAGTAGAGTTTGAAGTAATGCATTTCTGTACCTTCTTGCCCTTTTAATTTTAACTGTAAGGTATATTCTCTTCTCTATTACTGATTATTCCGAACAGTGGTTAAATGATCTTTGAAATGAACATAAAACCCTCGGGCACTGTAAGTCATGGAATACAGAATACAATGTTATAATCAATATAGTCAATTTGCAAGAAGTTCAGGTCCGACACTCAGTAAGGCTGTAATGCTTGCCTCGTAATCACCGATAAATTGTGGTCTTTGGCAACCTAATTCCCTATAGCTGATGCTTTCTTTTGTTGGTTTACAGGGTATTCAAGGACTTTATCGGGGTTATAAAAGCACAGTATTAAGAGAGGTAAAACACTTGTCTTTTCTCTTTTTGTTTTTTGTTTGCTTTTTTTTTAATTGATTCCTTTACCTCACTTTGTTTTCTAACAAGAGATAATAGTACAGTTGAGATCAATTGCTCTAACCATAAGCTCTAAATCCAAGTGTATTTCATTCTATATAAGTTACTAGTCTGTAATTTAAATAGAATACTGATAATGTGCACTAAGAAAACCTGTGATACATGCAAAATGTCATCTATCATCCTCTCTCTCCGTTCAGTTCCATGGTAAAAGGATGGAAATGTATATGTTAACTTGATGAAAACCATAAAATAAAATACTGGAAACTTCCTCAAGTCTTGTGATTGCATCATGTGAAGTGTGTATGCCAACAATGGTGAACTGCTGGCATCAGGCCAAGTTTGGTGCAGACAGATTTAGGTTTTCTTAAAATATATTTGTCAGCAGATGCCAATCTGTCATCTGTATATAGAGAGGATAGTGCTCTATCTTTTTTTTTTTTTTAAATGTGTGAAAGAAATGCATTTAGTCATCCAGTCTGTAGATGTGATGTGGCATTACTTAACTCTAAATCAGAAGTACTTCACTGTTGGAAAAAAAAATGGGGCTAAAAATATTTGGCCTGTTTGGCAGAAAATAGTTCTTATACTAAGATCTCATAAATGTACTGTGAATTACAGGATCAGTGTCATGGAAGTGTTTGATATGCTGTGTGAACAGAAGGCAGATTATAAAAGAAGTAGAAAAACATACTGGTGAGCTTCTAGTCTAAAACTTTTTCAGAAATGGATCCCAGAAGGTTATCTTTTGACAAAGCAGAAGTTGCACCATGAGTACTTCAAATAGAGACAAGACTCGGTTCCTATGAAAACATAACAGCTATTGTCCAGGAAGGGTTCTTTACTTACTGTGTTCAATGTGATATGTGTGGGTTTGTCCTCTCCTAATATAACTCAACTGAGCAAACTAGGTTTGCACCTTTGTTTCTTTTGTTTTTTAAACACAGATCAGACCTGTTGGCTGTGTTGCCATTGATAATAAAGCCAGTTGCAGAGTCTTTTTAAACCTTCATTCAATAGCTCTTCTTCATGCTGAAAACTGGGTTTAGGACAGTTATGTTAGCCAGCTCTTGTTACAATTATGGAATAAATGTGGATATTACCTAAAATAAGAAATACCAAATTTAGTGTTCCTTAAAGTGCTGACAAATGATAATGCACTGCAGTCTATTTTAGCAGTTTTGAGTGTTAAAAAAATTAGTTATTTGTGCAGAGATGACACCTGCTTTTCTGAAACGTAACCCCCACCATAGCTTCGTCCTGTACTTATTTTCTGGCTCACTAAACACATGTTATTCACTCAGATTTCATTTGGAGATGGGCAAAAAAGGCCAACGAATCATTTTGATTTCTCTGAGGGGTTCTGAATAAATGAATAAATTTAGATCCCATTGAATACAGATTTTGCATACTAACAGGTAGATAAAACACATGGTTACTACTGGGTGCTATTTGCTTTAAAATTTGTTTTGACATATGTCAGGGTGGTAATTAATTTGCAGACCATATTCATGGCATAGTGTGTGACCCTGCAGAGATAACTTTGTTTACTCAAAATGGCAGCACTTTGTTCGAAATTTAATGGGGGTTCTCTCCATTATGTATATTCATAAAAGATCCTTCAGAACTGATTTCAGTTGAAGTATTGCTTTTTGGGAGAATCTGTCCAATAGAATGAGAAATAAATTATTACCAAATGAAATGTGCTTTCTCTTCAAAATGAAACAAATCATAGGTGATGCTTAGAAAAAAATGAAAAAAATCTTTGAATTTAACACTGTTAAGACCGCTGCATTTTCTGACATGAAATATTGTAAAGCAATGTCCACTCGAGTAAGAACAGTGTATTGAACCTTCAGCTGGAACTGTTGTAAGCCTGGCATTTAATCTTGGTATTTTCCCTTCTCTTTAAGTACACTTCTTCCTTTACGGAAAGTCTTTATTTTCAGATAAAAATCTATATTAATTAATTATCCAGGTAGCTGCAGAGCATATGTAGACTGATATTTAATTCCAGCTGACTTTTATACTTACAGAGTTTGTTTACATGCTTTGGTTCTTTACTTACATGAAACCCTATATTTAGTTACAGTGGAGTGGGATTTTTGGGTATAGGGGCTTCAATGCGTGATTTTTCATTTAAAAAAATAATTGGAAGAGGCTGGGAATATTGATGCTTTTCAGATGACAATATTCTTGCACTAGCAAAATTCCTGAGCCAGACTTTGAGAGGTTAATTTTAGTAGTTGCATTGTGATAAAGCGTTGTGTTACACAAAGCAGGTATTTTGTGTATTACATAAAGCAGATTTCAGTGCCTGCACAGAGGTGTGTTTGCCAGTTGCTTGGACTGGCAAGTGAAAATGAGTCTGATTTTTTTTTTTTTAAAAAAGGGAGTGCAATATTAAACCCTCATCTTTTTACTATAGCTTAGTAGATCTTACCAAGAAAGCCTTATTCTGCTCCATGTAATTTGCATTAGCTGCTGTGCTGCTTCTGTTCTGGTGCAAGATAGTTGTTTCATCCTTCATTTTTGATTCTTACTCTTTCACTTATCGCCTTTATCTTCTCATCAGAATATTTTCTGTACAGATGACTATTAAAAGAGAAAGAAGATGGCTAAATATCTAATGCTTTTGGAAATAGCTTTGTTTTGAGTGAACCTCAATGCTGGGAAGTTTTGGCTATGACTCTTTCGCCTGCCTCCTTTTTGGTGCCTCTTCTCTCGCATCTCCATTACATTTTTGGTCTTTACATCTTCCTTTGATGTAGTTATACTGAACTAATCCTAAAATCGAAAGGGAAGTGAGGTACAGTGCATCATTCTGTTGGCAATAGCAGCCCAAGAGAGATATCTGTGCTCCAAGAGGAAAGCTTTTCTGATAAAGCATAAAGTGGGAGTATGGTTATTAGGTTGCTGAATGAGACTTTGAATAAATGGCAGAAATCAGAGGCTGTGAAACGATGCGGAATTCCCATGATGTCATTTCCAAAGGAAATCCAAGTGAGAATTGTCCTTTCCTATGGTTGTAGCGTACCAGTGTGCACCGGTGTGGAACCTGGATCATGCTACTAAGAACAGTCAATGAACAGGTAAATTTATTCAAGTTTTCCGCAACAGAGACAAGTTCATTTATAAAATCTCCAACCATCTTATAACAAGGCAGGAGCAGACTATAAATCCACTGTAAATCCTCTAGAATTTCTTAATGGGAATATAGTTCTGCTGCTGAGATCTTATATAAGCAAATGGAGCCAGATTTTTAATTCCTGCATAATTCATTTTATTAACTATGACCAAGTAGAACATCTGTTAAAATTCCACAATGTTCAGTTCATGGGAAAAAGAGAGAAACCCCTGAGTTCCTGTTGGAGCTTTTCCATTTCCATTAATGTTACAGGACTCTAGCAGATGTCTTAAAGGACGTTACTATGAATGAGAGGAGAACACAAAAGAAAAGGAAGTGCCTTGTCCAGTTTCCCTGTGTACAATCGCCTGCTGTACAGTGAGTTACTTCACCCTCTGCGTGTCTGTGTGCAGGTTGCAGCTTCGCACAAGCAGTGCCACGGTTAACTGTAGTGTCCCTTCTGTTGTGAGTTACTGTAATTTGGAAGAACTGAGTGAGTCCTGAGTGGGTGTTCTGTGTGTTTTTAATCTAATTTGTCACTTTTAAAAATATTGCAGATGGACTGGGCCCTAGCCCAGAAGTAGATTCAAAAGGAGCTAAAATTAATATTAAACTCTTCCTTAAAAACAAAGGGGTTAGAGGACGACTGGCTCTTTATAATTCACAGATGTCTTGAAAGGAGACTGAGACTTGCTTTCAAATGTCAGTTCTTGCTGTGCAGGTAGCCCTGAGTAAGCTTGTCCTCTGCGTTGCCTCGTAGGCTTTTCTGAGACAATTCAGGCTCTCTGCTTGTGGTCGTCTCCATTCAGGTAGAGGTGGCAGTGATGCTTTACTTGACACTGGTGTTTCAGAACTCACCTCAGAGCTCTGAATTTGAAAGCAAACTATTGGAACCCACCCTTGTACAGCATGCTGTTGCTCTTACTTGCAGTGAGATAGCCTAGTCATCACTTTTGGGAGTCCTAGTTTTTTCAAGTTAGTACAGTTGTGGGTTGGTTTGGGGATTTTTGTTTGTGGTTTGTTTTTTTTTCCTTTCAGTGCATGCAAGTTGGAGCCCTAAGTGGGTAAAGCAGCTACTGCTGTCTTAGGAGGGAGAGAGCACTCCATGCTATATTAATTTTGGAGAGCAGAAGGACAGCTAGTTCAAAGTATGCTGTTGCATTAATGAGTGGCAGCAGTGTGACAAACAGGCAACAAATTCAGGCTTTTCCCAATCTCAGAAAGCCAAGAAGTAATGTCTTCTGAGGAGGAGGTTCTGTTTGTCGTGTGTAAGCCACAGAACTAGTGTCCTGTTATAATGCGTGTATCAAAAGCAATATGGAGGATATGCAGTGCAGCCTGTGCAGACGAAGAAGGAGCTAGCAGAAAAAAAAAAAAAAAAAACAAACCCCCACAAAAAAACCCTTCTTAAATGACTTACCTACTAGAGGGAATCTAAAGCAGCTAGCAGCAAAATGGGCCTTCAAGGCACACCTGCTGCATTTTCCTAAATTTAAAGGGTCAGTGAACAAAGGATGCTGAGAAGGGTTTGTATAAAAATGTGAAACCCAGCTGAGATATGTTGACCCTGTTGACTGAGGGAGGGAGAGGATCTCTGAGGGCTGAGCTCGATAGGGAACAGTCTGCAAACAGAGAGCCTAGTTTGTTTATCCACTAGAGGTAGTTTTGCATGCTTTTCTTTTGTTAGGACATCTTTATATAAATATCCTGTTCTCCTAGCTGTTAGAGGTTTTTTTAAGTTTATCTCTGTTGCTGTAGGACAGAAAGAATGTTATTAATACATTCTTCTACTTGCACAATTAAAACTTTGATCTTCTATCGTTCTCTGTGTATTACAGAGCAGATGTCGATAGAAACAGGCAAACAGGACACTATCTTAATACAATATTTGGAAAAATAAACATCCTCCTTAATGAAATATGTGCAGTATCTGTCTTTTGTTACCTTCTGGAAAACTGAGCTGGCTTCGTTTTATTTTGCAATTCTAGATAGGTTAGGTTTAACCAAGAATTTGCCAGGCAGGGTCTGTAACACTGGGGTTTTTTTGAGTTCTACTGAGCAACTAGAATTTCTTTGGCTTGGGTGTTTCTATACAGAACATGAGTCTCATGAAAGGGATGGGAACTGTGAAATGGATTAACTAGCTAGTCCCTGCCATGTGGAAAATTGTGCAGAAGTTGTGACATGATTAATGGAAGGAAAGTTGAAAAATAAGTCTCTACTTTCCCCCTTTCCCCTTAACACTACTCTGTCTTGGAAAGCCTGTCACTGGAGTTGTAGCAACTCTCCTATCGCTTGTATACTTTTGTCATTCTAGATACCTATATTCAAGGAATTTTCATTTTGAAAAGTGTATAAGGGATAAAGGTAATTCTTGTGGGGTAAGAGCAGCAGACAAGTCCATGCTCTGGGATAAGGGCTCAGGCACATTCTAGCTCATGACCTGGAACACTGATAAATGGACAAAAGGAGTAACTGTCCTTCACTGTTGTAGGTTATGCTCATTACCTTCTCCCTGCAAACGCTGGAATAGTACTTGGAAATGAAAATGGAGATCTCAAAAAGCACCTATAAATTACTTTTACAGACCACAAAATAACCCTGCTTTTTCTGACTTAACAGTTGTGGGAAATAGGTTTTGTGACATGCCTGAATGTTAAATAAACTGGCCAGGGTGGACAGAGACCTAAACCAAATCCCTTCTTGAAGTTTGGGGGTGTATGGAGTTTTTTGGTTGGGTTTTTTGGTTTGGGGTTTTTGTTTTTTTTAAGCGTGTGCAATGATCTTGGATTTTCCAGTTGGATGCTCTCTCTTTCTCAGGCTAAGTGCAGTATCCATATATACTGGTTAGAAGCAGAATGCAGCCATCCTTGCTGCCATCGATTTGCAGTTTACCAATGGAGCATACAATTTTTGCGTCTGGCTGACATCAGTGGATATCTTCAGATGAAAAGAATTTCATATATGCAGAGTGTTTCTGTATTTTGAAAACTAGAGCCTTGCATCTAGGGTCTTTGAACAGAAAAAAACACTTTGAAAACTATGTGCACTAAAAATGGCTTATGTGATTTGATAATGCAGATTCTTTCCAAATGAATGTGTATGCAAGCAGAGTCTTGCAGGAAGCATATTCTACTGCATGCTTGGAATAGAGATACTATTTCCGTACATTCTCTAAGCAGCTTACTAAGGTGTTTTTGCAAGTGATGTTTTTTGCAGCATTCATGGTGTAGGAATGTGTTTTGTGGGTCAGTAGCAACACTCTGGGCAAGAACAAGTTGGGAAAAAGAAAATGCCTAACCTTTTGCTGGTTTTCTTCATGCTGTGATATATTTTTGTTTCTTTGTTGTTTCTGTTGGGTTGGCTTTTTTAATTTTAAATAAGCTAAGAACTGTATTCTTTACATTGATTGCTTTTGATTTTTACATGTTTCACAACAGTTTGAAAAGTACACTCCATGTGCTATCTCCAGTGGAGAACGTGAATTTCCCTACTCTGTTTCCCCACCTAAATAAAATTATCTGTGACAAAGGATCAGGAAGTGGTTGCAAATCCCTCATGAAGGAGAACACACAAAAAGCATCCCTTTTCCTGATGAGAAGGTGGGACCGTTACAAGAGGCACCAAGAGATAGAGTCCTTATTGTAAAAGGAGGAGAAAAGGCTTAAAATGGTCAAAGTACTAAGTAGCAAATAAAAGTGTTTATAAGGGGTATTAAAAAAAAAGCAGCTGTCTGATAGTGTCATTGGAAGAGTAACATCTTTAAAGCTTTCCAGGGCAAACTAATGATATTAGAGTTAATGGAATAACTCTGAATCTTCAATCGTTGTAGCCTGACAGCATGACACTGAAGTCAGGGGAAGGCACTACATGTCTAATGGGATTAGATAGTTGTGTCTACTTCTGAAAAATTTGGCTGGCCTTAACACTTGTGACTGTTTGATGCTTTCTTTTTTGCTTCTAAACAAATTTTGGCTGAGTGGTGACTTTTAGTTTTAATTCCACAGCTACGTTCCACTATGGGCGAATGTATTTTGTCTGTCTGAATTCTTTCTGTAGTTCTCAGTAGGAGACAAGATTTCCTGTTTCACTAAGTTGTAGAGTCATCCCGCCGATGGCTGCAGCATTGCCGGGCAGTATCTGGTGAAGACCGCGTTTCGTTCGTGGTTGAAGCAATTTCTGTATGTCTGTGCCAAAGCGGATAATTCTCTAACGCTAAAAAGATATGTGCATGTGGTGTATCTGTTTATATAAAATCTGTACAAAGAGACATATGGATGCATGTGTGTGTAAAATAAGGTGTTGTTTTTAATAATATCTTGTCAAAGGTCTTGCGCTCTCTGAAGCAACTAGTCCTATAAATGCGTGTGATCAGTCTGGAACAACAAGCAATTTAACAATTTTCTAAAAGTACAGGACTGTCTTTCAAGGATGAAATTCTTGCCTGAAGTAGACCAAAACAGGATTTTTACAGTGGAAGACTTTGACTGGCAGAATCATGCTGCTGTCAGTGTTAATAGCAATTATCTGGTTTTCATACTTGGGCTTTACATCTGCTAAAAACCAGAAGCACAGTTAAAAGAATCAACAATCCAAGATCAAAAGCTTTTCCCCCAAATTCCTTGTATGATGTTCTCTCAACCAGCAGTTCTGCTTTAACACAAAGACCCGAGTGTCTGCTCTGGTCAAGAGAAGATGCACTTCAGGACCTGAGGGCATAGTGGGAGTTCTGGGGAGCAGGACTGGCACGGGACCAGGAGCCCGGGCTGTCTGCTCTCTGCTTGCCCTTGAGCTTGGCAGTGACTGACAGCCTTTAGCGCTTACGAGCCTCCAGCCACAAATTGAGTGGTGGCTGTCGTCTTTCTTTTATCAGAAAGATGATGTTTTCAGAAAGACGATGTTTTCATATTCTGTAAGCTTGTTGAAATAGTTCAGGGAGAGGGAGGTCTGAGGGCACTGACACACGAGCTCTAGTGATTTGTTTGGGAGGGTCCCCTCCTTTTTGTTGTAGGGTTAGCATCTCTGTAGCTTAAAGTAGCAGGAAGCAGTGGGCTTTGAGCTGGAGTTCAAAGGAGGGCCTGATGTATACTAGCTTGTTCTGGTACAGGGTAAGCAACCTCTGGCAGTGGGGTGAGGCAGGCAGCTGGGGAAAATCTCTTACATCATCCTAGCATTGTTTGTAAAAATCTGTCATCCATACCCTCAATATGAAAACTCAGGTCTGCATGTATCCATAATAGCATGCGTGTGGGTAGTGCTGCAGATGGTGGGAGCCTTAGTCCTTCAATTACCATTTGTGCAGATTTTCAAAGGTGATAGTGATCATGATCTTTCATCTGTAGATACAACAGCAGTTTTGGAGGGATGTAACTAAAACATGTAGAAGAGAGGAAACTGATCTTAAGCTAGACTGCTGCTGCTGAAGCCATGCCTTCATTTGACCATAAATAATTCCACCAAATCCTGACATCTCACTAGATTATATGTGTATATATATATGCATATAATACTTGCACTGTTACTTGTTTACATTACATATAATATATATATAAATAAGTACTAGGCATCTACTGAGAAATATGAAACTGAAAAGTTGAATCTGAAACCTGAGGGTTATGGTGAAGATGTGAAAAAGAAACCAGATCTGTGGCAGAGCTTACGTAATTTATCACAGTTATAATACTGCTTGGAAGCATGGCTAGAGAGGCACTTGTGAGAGTCTGCTACAAGAACAGTTCTTCCAAGTGTTTAATACAGATCATACTTCAATTTTTTTGAAACACTAGCTTATTATCTTGCAGGAAATTAGAATTGATTCCACTGTTCAGAGTGTTGGAGAAATGACCCCCAAAAAAGAAAATTCTGAAAGTCATACCTAGCTTCAGAATATTTTCAGGGCCAGATTTGGCTGGTTTCAGCTAACAGAATAGACGAAACAACTTTCCTAGCTTGTTCAAAGGGGAATCTTGGGAGTGCACTAGGAAGCAATCCTTCTAGTAAACATTTTGGCCAGTTAAGGGAAAAGAAGTTAATTTTGGGCATGGGAACTTTTGCTTCTATTAAAAAAAAAAATAAATTAGAGCGCAGTGACCTTTCTTCTGTTTCTTCCTTGCTTTGGGCATATTGACTTCAGTGCTACAAGCTGTCATACACTAGAGGGCACACAATGCCTGCGATTGCTGCAGTGCCAGCCTAAAGAAATGCCGGTCGCAAGGGATCTAATCTTAGGATGACCTGTGGATCTTGGAATTGACTTTGCTTTAATCCTTCCTCTCAAGCCAGTTGCAAAGGAAACATAAAATTTGAAATGTTATTAATTTTATTTGACTCTGGGGACTAGTCCCATTGAATTTCCTGGGACTAACTCGTGTGAGTACATTGAGTGAGATTTAGTTTGGGAATGATTTTATGGATTCCTATTTTTTTAACTTTGACTAGGTTTTCATTTGATATGAATTGATTGAATAAGGTCTGTAGCATTCCCCATGTATTCTTGCCCAGTGCAATAATGCCTATGTGATCATAAAGAAGAGAAAGGGCATTATATGATCATGACACATTACTGTCCATGCTGAGACTTCATAGGTTATGTAGTAAGCTATTTTAAATTTTATTTTAGCATCAGTTTTTGCCAAGATTGTGCATTTCTTTAACTTATCTGTTTTTAAGAAAAATACAATAAGCTTTATAATCTTTGGGATAATTGCCATGTGGTGGGCGCCTTAATTTGAGAATCCCATGTCACTTTGTATGTAGTTGGAAATGCATGTGGGGGATGGAACAGAAGAGACGGGTGGTAACGTGATTTTCATTATTTTTATAGAAATGTAGGCAAAGCAGGCCTGGTCTGTATACTGCAGATGGAAATAGTGTTATTAAACCAGGCTCTTATCTTACTTTTATTTTTCTGTTAATTTTATAGAAGCCAGTAAAGGGTAAGCTCTGCAAATTTTCTTTTTTATGCTGGTTGAATATGTGAAAATTGTGTTCTTGCTTTTCAAAGCCAGCAGGTCTAGCTACAATAAAGTACAGCTTTGCCTGAACGTTTTGGCATCACGCTGCAGATACAGCAAATCCTCTGCCAGATCTGGCTATTCCAGGCTTGAATCTTTCCCAGTTAAAGGCTGCTAGTTATGCACAATATGTGACATGGATGAATTTCTGTCATGAGTAAACTGAGGCCTCTCAATGCTCTGTCAGACAGTACAAACCCCCCAAAAGAGAGGGAAATATAAGCCAGGATACCTGGCTCCTGCTTTCCCATGGGAGAACAGCTAGTGCGTTGTATTCTGTGTTTGCATTTGACATCCTATGGTCTCTTAACTTAAAAAGAGAAAAGCAACTAAAGAAGTATCCATATATATCAGAATAAATAATACGCTCATACCTCAGCAGGAGGTTATCTGCTCCATTCTTGCTTTTGCTGATATGAAATCCTGAAGTGCAAGAAAACATTTTAGGAGTATCATGAAAATAAGACCATGAGGCACTGAGCTGAATCTTGTCTTGCTGACTTTAAATGCACTGAATGCCAGTTAAAGCAAAATTTGGCCCAGTATAGTTTTGCCACTGGCTACATACCTCACAAGTTTTGGGTGGATTTTTCTTCCCCTTTTTCTCCAACCCTCCCAGCATTTTGCCTTCTGGCCTGTACAGCTGTGCTGCTAGTATACTTTCTATTTCTGGAAATGACCCATGCGGTTAGGTCAGTTTGTTTTAGCCTTACTCCTTGTTGCTGAAGTAGAATAGCACATTTCCCCTAACTGCATGAAAGCCAGGGTAGACAATCTTGATAAATATGATTAATGGGCCTCTTTGCTTTGCTCTGCAGCTAAAGGCTTCCTGAGGTTCCGTGTCAGCTGGGCTACAGCTCCCCAAACTAACTCTTACATAGAAAGTATGCCTCAGGTTCAATTATGTTGTTAAAGATATTTTTATTCACAGCTTTTGCTATAGGAAAGTCTTTGCAATTGAAATATGGTAAAAAGAGTCTGGAGAGGGAGTATTGGCTGGAAAAGCAATTCATAAATATGGGTGGGTTTGCATTTTTTTCTCTCTGGCTTGTTACCTAGGGGTTTGCAGTTCATGTCTCCTGTGACTGAAGTTAAGTCTGGGGTTAGTGGGGTGCCCTGATTGGCACGATGGTGACTGTGATAGGAGATAGTAACAGGTGATGGTAGCTCTGAGTCAATTATAACTTGTCAGTACATGGAATATATTTGTAGGTTACTGTTATGTTTATTTCCAGTAATGTGACTTAAATATGGTATTCACAGAACTTGACAACACGAAAGATATTTTCTGTCACTTTAGTCAGAAAGAAAAACAAGTGAAATATTACATTATCTTGATGAAAAATGCTACTTAGAGACTCCAGAAGTTATGTGACTGCTCCTTCAGAAATAGTATGAAAGAATATGGGGGGAGAAAAATCCCCATATTGATGTGAGTGATAATAAAATAAAATGTGTGATTGGCATCAAGGAACATTCAGCTTGCACCTCTGTGTTAATTAGCAAACACTCACGTTTGTGAGGGTACTCGGCAAATTGTCCTTAAAATGTAGAGGCCAGACTTCTGCCCTGCGTGTGGGAATAGCTGGCTGCAGCACAGGCTGAATCAATCCACCTTTCCCGGTGACTGCTATGCAATTGTAATTGCAGGAGCACATCAGCATTCTCAACAATTGAGTACAAGTCTTAATAGCAAATAATCCTCTTGAAGTTGTTCCCCCCTCCACTGCAATCAAAGGAGAGCTTTGTTAAGGCATTAACTAACAAATTAGCTGCTAAATACTGGTAATAACCTATTTACCATAGATTGCTTTTTAATTATAGCTTAAGCTGCGTGATTCCTGAAATCACTTCTTTGGCAAACTAATGTTTGTGGTCATTTCCAACCACTGCAACTAATTGGCAAAAAAGTAATTTTTAAAGTCTTTACTGATATCAGAACACACTTTGCTTATATATTCCTGCCTGCAGAAATACTTTCTCAGTGTTTATTTTCACTGTTATTAGTATTTTAATTTAAATGTACTAGGCTGTGCTGTGACATTGTTGTTTTAGTTTTACTTCCATTTAAAATATATGCCCTCGTTATATTTTTAGATCGCATAGATATTTTTCCACTTAACTGTTACAAGAAACTTTTCCTATGGGGGAGGAGGAATTAGCCATTTTATTTTTGTATGTGTTGGTTAATGCAAACTATTTATTTTGCTAATCTGTGTCACAACAACGGTTTGGAAAACTAAATGATGTTTTGTTTTTGGAGGGAGGGGGTATTTTTTTATAAATTTATTGCTTTTCCTCCCCAGATTTCAATAAAGGCTGCACGTCTTCCAATATATCATTCTGCTTCCCTTCAAACCTGACTTTTTTATAAGGAAGCACAGCCATCAAAATTGGCAAGCGTTAAGCTTGATAATTAGTTCAATATAGTGACCAATTCTGTGAATTACGAGTTCAAAGCAACATATGGACATGGATGAAATCAGATTTTGGCATTTCTCACTTAGATTGTTTCAGGACACTGCTGGAGCTTCTTTGATCTGTAAATAACAACTGCAGTTCAGTGCCTTACTTAAAATACATCAAACGCGTTCATGACTTCTGCTTTTACATATACACCTCACTTCTAGTTTACAGTTTTGCATCGGATTAATAAAGCTATTCATGTGTTGAGATTTCATAGAGAAAGCTACAAAAGACAGCTCTTTTCGTATTCTGTGTTTTAAGAGAAGAAGCAAATGCTTCTCTGTCTTAATGTGCACCCCACACTACCTCAGCAGATGCTTCATGAAGTCAAAAGCAACCATCTCCTGCATTGCAGATCCTCTACAACCTGATGGCAGTGGGTGTCTTCCTTTGCTCTTCCAGCAGTATAAAACAAGTGAACCAAAGGTTTATTTTCACTGCATCACGCAGTAACGTACTGCAGTAACTCCTTGCCCTGCTGCAGCTTGCCCGTAGCAGCCTTTTTCCTATTTCTGAACTTTGCTGTTGTTTGATCTGTGATGTGCCATGTAGCCGACAGTAGCTGGAGATAACCAGACAGGCTCTAGTTGTTACTCCTTAAAGACACACACAGGTGCTAACCTAGTTCAATAAGGAGCATTGCCTTTCCATAGTTCGTTAAATGCACTACCTCTGGGCTTATCAGTTAGTTATGAAAGGGCTGTATGATTTCTTGGTAGCAAAGGAATGTGGGGGATTATGGCTTCTCGGTGTTTTACCATCAGCTTTCCAGCTGGGTAACTCCATTGCTTCTAATTTAACCCCCAGTGTTTTGCTTAGAAAAGTTCAGCATTCAGCGGTAGTGCAATGGGTTGGGTTTTTTCTAACGTGTGATTAGTGTAATTACCTGAGTTATACACAAATGCTAAAGAGCTGTTTTCATAGTGCTTTGGGGTCTACTGAGATAAAGTTCTTATCCTATACAACCCCTAATATACAACTTTGTTGTATATTGTTGAAAATTCACTGCAACCTTCTGTCCCCTCAAAAAACCCATAAGCTTGAAACTTAGCTGAAAGACAAGCTTCTTTTCTAAGCAATCCTGTCCCTTTTCTGTTTATAGTCCCTTGAGAAGATGTCAGATACATCACACTTGGAGCAGTTATTTCTGTGGGTGGTGGATGAGAAAAGCTGAGCGGGCAAGTTAGACTTTGCCTGATGGGATCAGACCCATGTTCTGTCCAGTCCAGTATCTTGTTGCTCCTTGGGGCCAGATGTGACATCCTCAGGGAAGTCAGGAGGTAGGGAAGGTGCCCTGCTGTGTTGCAGGCTCACAGCTGGCAGCTGTTAAAAGGCATTCAACCTCCCTTCAGTGAGTCCTTGTTCCTACCAGCACCCCCAACAAAAATGACTGTAGAAGAAGGTACTACAAATCCCAGACTTTTACATTAACCCTTTTAAATGGATACAGCTGGCTCAGAGATTTCTTACACCAATGACTGATAATTTTTGGGGGGTGCTTATGTTTATCTGGGAAAACAAATGATCCTTCCTATTCCCCATTTATCTTTCCCTTCAGGACTGTCCTTCAAAACACCCTTGTTTATTAGTGTATCCTGCCTTGCAAAACATCATCTTACACAGATAAACTTTTAATCTTTGTGGGCCAAATCATGCTCCCATCAGTGTTTTCTTGACTTCCCTCTCAGCAAAATGGTGGGCTGACAAGTTGGGGCACAACCCAAGCCCATGTGTCTCCCAGACCTGTGTGGCAGAGGTTTCTCCAGGGGGACAGCATGGTGGTCCCTCACCTTTGTTGCAAAGTCTTTTGAACATTGCAGTTCGTTGTCTGAAAAATAATAACTGGAAGAACAGCTAACAAAGCTATGGGCAGAAGAATAGAAATTCTCACCATGAGAGTTTTTGGTGGCTTTGGAACAACTTCATCCCACACCTGCTGTGCTTGACAGAGGATTTCACTTCCATGTCGGGCAGGGGGGAAAGCTCTACACATCCAAAGAACCCTGAGGTATGTAGATATAGTGTGATATGAGAGACAGAGTTGACGTCAAAATTCAGCTGGAGCTGTCACAAAAAAGGAAGCAACAGCAGAGGACAAGGAACACCTGAGGAGTGGCAACAGCGAGAACATTGAGGTGCAGTGAAAGGAATTGGTGCTCTTAGTGTTGTGTAAGGTCTTGTGTTTAATTCCAGACCTGGTCAAAACCTGACAATGGGAGGAAGAGTTTTCAACAGACTTTTTGCTTTCTTATCTCCCTTAATTTCCCTTTGTGAGCAATGTAATTGCTCATGGACCCTTGAGGGTTCTTGTCACCTGCTCTGACCGACTGTTGTGTTTTGCAAAGGGAACACCCTGCAGAAAGGAAATGGGGAGCACATGTCATTGTCAATGTGAGCGATGTTTGTGGATGCTTTCAGTGTGGTGGTTTTTTCTTGCCAGTTCTAAAGGCCTTTGGTTTCTGTACTGCTTTTAAAAATGAAGAGACAACACCACTGCAGGGGCCATCTGTCTTTGTGGTTTTAATTCTTTCAGAAGTTTTGATAGACTGCATTTTCTAAGAGAAATGATTTAGTGAAATTTTGCTCATTAGCTTGAGTTTGTATCATTGTGCTACTTAATTTTTATTTTGCTCAGCTTGTTGTTCAAGCTGAAGATGCTGGCTTGACCAGTTTGGGAAGAGATGGGCTCACTAGGCTTGGAATTGGCTAAGAGGGTATGATGAAGAGCAAAAGGACAATGAGGGCTGCTCTGAGAAGGTAAAAGGGGTGCCTCTGTGAGGGCTTTGGGATTGAATCTCAGCAGGATTTGTTCTGTAAATGAATATCTGGGATTTGGTAGAATTAGATTCTGAAGATTGTTATTCCTCTTTTGATTGTCTCTAGTATCAAAACTGTATCCCACAAGATTACATTTTATGTATTTTTAAGGTTTTTCCCCCCCATTTTTTTTACCCTTTCTGGTGCTTTGAAATATATGTATGTTTTTTATGAGTGATAACACTTAATCTTAAAGTAACGATGAGGATTTTCATTTTGGATTTGCAGCTCTGTCACCAATGCTCTCTCTATTGTCTTTTCACTTTGGTTGTAAGTCTAGGTGTGTGTTTAATCTGTTCTTGTTGAATTTTAGACAGTTGAATGATGCTTATTCTGAATATTTAATGGTACTAACGGTTATTTTCAGAACATGTAGTTTCTGAAAGAATGCAATTAGAAACGAAGGCCAGGAATTTCTGTGGCAGGTCAGGCACTTCTGGCCTCAACTGTCATTGACTGGAAGAAGAATAAAGCTCACGGTGCCTCTACAAATCACTGAAGCATTCCCTTCCCTGATGTTATGATACATGTCATACGCTCTGTTGAGAGACAATATGAATGTGCCTGGTGGATAAATGTTCTCTGGATAAACTTGGATGTTACTGTGTCTTTTCACTGTGCCTTTTACAATCCACATCTCTCAGACTTGATGTGAATATGTAAAATATGAGCTGCTTTTAAAAAACAGAAGTGTATACATCTAACAACCATGGAAAAAATGTCCGAGAAGTGAACTAGATGCTATGGTGAAGTTTCAAACACCAGCCAACAAAAGAGTCCTGATGTATTTGTTTTCATTCCTGTTCTTTTTAGAGCCTATTTCATGATCGTTGATGCTTGATTCAGAATTTTAGGAGGGCTTTTGAAGAAGGCAGTGTAGTTGTGTGATATAAGAGCCTGGTGAACTTGATGACCTCCGTGCATGGTGACTGAGAGCAAACTCACCTTGCCTAGATGTTCCAGATGCCTGTGAGAGAAAATAGACAAAGGAAAACCACAAAAATTTGCATGAGGAAGAAATAGTTAAAAATAAATGTTTGGGGAGAGAATTCTGTGTGAGATCCTACAGGGCTGTGGCCTTTTCAGAGTGGTGAAAGGCAAGACGCAAAAGATCTTTAGGCCTTTGTTTTACTCTAATATCTGAGTCCATATGTTGCACAGATCCATGGGTCAGGTGAACATAAATTGTGCTGTTGGAATTTATCCGGCCAGTAACTTAACCTCTGACTCACCCCGGCAATGGTACAGCATTACAAATGTGGTCTTCAAGGAAGGATGAACAAATTTCTTAAGCCATTGGGCACAAACAAAACCTTCAAAATCAGTCAAGAATACCTCCTTGTTCCACTGCTCCGTCACCCCTCATGCCCTGGGATGTATTTATTGCGGCCAGCGCTAGGAAAATTCGATCTGCCCATTTGTGTTCTGTGCTCAGAGTCGCTTAAAGTACCTTCCCTCGTTTTGTCCAGCTCGTGTTTAGCTCTGTGTCCTTTTAAACATTTCCAGACCGCCAAGTGTGATGACTGTCAGGTAAGCATATGAATATCTGTGGTTTGACAAACTAACCTCTTGTGTTAATTTCCTTCAACAGAAGGGAACATAAAGAAGGAAATGCAAAAGCATGGGTTATCTTGACAGTCCCAGCAGTTTAGGAGTGAACTAATTCAGGCCACAGGAATCTTGTGTATTACTGAAGGACCTAAAATAATCAGAATATCTCAAGTTGGAAGAGACCCATAAGGATCATTGAGTCCAACTCCCTGCTCCTCACAGGCTGGACGTGGCCTTGGGCAGCCTGGTCTAGTGGGAGGTGTCCCTGCCCATGGCAGGGGGGTTGGCACTCGATGATCTTCAAGGTCCTTTCCAACCTAAACCATTCTATGATTCTATGAATACCTAAAACTTATTCATATGACTGAGAGCATTGTCCAGACACTCCTTGAACTCTGACAGGCTTGGTGCCGTGACCATTTCCCTGGGGACCCTGTTCCAGTGTCCTCTCACCTGTGATTTCATTTTACCTTTGTGGTCTCCCAAAAAACACCAGACATGCAGCACTCCCACTAACAGTGGGGAAGGAGCTTAGTACTTCCAGAAACAAATAAGGCTGCTTAAGTGCTTAAATCTGGTTTAGCTCTTTAACTATTAAGTATATGAGTTGGAAATATCTCTTGTGTGTGTACGAGAACTATCCCCATTGCTAAATTTCCTTTCTCTGGAATTTCCCCCCCATTTTTAATTAAAAACTGGGAGCAGAGCTGGATAATATTGGTGGGAAAAATCAGC
This sequence comes from Anarhynchus alexandrinus, assembly GCA_008711295.1. Lineage (NCBI taxonomy): Eukaryota > Metazoa > Chordata > Aves > Charadriiformes > Charadriidae > Anarhynchus > Anarhynchus alexandrinus. Next base: position 470,102 of record VUYV01000056.1, on the reverse strand, counting down.
TCAAGGATCCAATATGAATTTTGTGCTACGTAGGTAGCTGGAAGATCCTGCCTGGGTTATGGGGCAGACACTGAAACATGGGACCGCTTGCTGAGGTTAATGTTTGATGGGATGGCCTTGAACAACTTAAAGTATTTATTTTCCCAAGGCCCATGAATTGCCAACACAGGGAGTACTCTTACTGTAACAAAATACTTTGTATTTAAAGACAACTTCTTCTTTCTCAGGACAAATGTGACCTTGATTAAATTATTTCTATTTTTAATCAACTTTAAGGTCCCTGGAACTTCTAAAGTTCTTAGCAGCTGTTCCTCAGATGTCTGCTGGCCTGTTGGCCTCACAGATTTCCCCATCTCCTTGGGAGGACTAAGGACTCTGAACACATCCTAAACAGCCAGAGATAACGTTTTGTGGCCAAGAAAGACTAAGTGGTGCCCTGAGCTTGGGAAAGGGCTCTGAGAATGGTCTGCAGAGCTTCCCCACAGAGGCTAGATGTTGGAGAACCCTGTTAAAGAGCACTTCAGCTTTAGTAGTTGAACGCTGATCCCCAAACACTGGATCTTCTTTCTGCTGCCAGTCTTTCTTTTGTGCATTATGTTTTCTTTGAGAGCAGAATACAGGCAGAATCTCTTAGGCTTTTGCTTTACTCTTTAATCCAGCACCACAAACCAGAAATCCCTGGGGTTTAAGCAGCTTTACCATTTATTTACACAGGTCTGCAGTGGCTTTTTGTTTTCTTTGTTGTTTCATCTGTGGTTTCCTCCCCTCCCTGTGTTTTGGATGGTTCTGTTTTCTGTAGGGAATCCTGAAAGGCTGTTTAGCTGCACTCATACCACCTTCCCTGTACATTCACCCAGTCATCTCTGCACGTGGTGCGACACGTGTCCAGCATACTGTTCTCAAGGCCGTAGTACCGTTACTGAAGTAGTTCTATAAACAGCAAAACCATGCTTTTGTGGACCTGTAATCCACAGTACCCCTGCTTTCCCTATTGCACTGATTACAGCTCTGCTTTCACAGCCCCCAGGCTCCCTCCCACAGCCCTGAGCTGTTGGTTGAGCAGGTGACAACAGATGCTGGGGCGCTTCCCCAGGTATCCGTGTGCTGGTTGCCTGTGCGTGCCCACTGATTGCCTGGCTGGCAACCACACAGGTAACTATTGAGCTCCTGCAGCCTTTCCTGCAAAGTGGGGTTGCCAGATTGAGTCTCTTGGCTCAGTCAAGATGCTTACAGATGTGTTTGAGATGTTTGTTTGATGTTCACAGGAGCTTTAGGAGCTTTGTGCCTACCTCTGTCTTATTTGCCTAAAATCACATGGTGAGTTCAAAAGCTAAGGAGAGGGAAAATGAGGGCAATTTCATGCACCGCTTTGATAGCAAACCAGTCTAAAAATGTACCTCTATACACTCAGAGACAAGATGTCAGTAAATATCCTATTCAATCACTCGTGTTGCATTACTTATTGGTACAGCAGTAAAATGATTTTTTGGAGCCAGATTATAAGCATATGGTGGAGATGGAAACCTTAGTACTGATGAAATATTATTATCCAAGTGATTAACTAAAATTTTACCATCCAGACATCGTGTAGTTGGAGCTGGTTTGGAAGGCAAAACCCAACAACGCCTGTAAAATTTGGATCAGGACTGTGTTATGGTATTAATAGTTGGCAAAGGCACTGAGTTTTACTGTACTAACCAAATATTATCATTTATCGTGTCTCAGGTGCCCATTGAAAATACATGGGCTACGGTCCAAATACCTGTGGAGATTAACAAGTTGAAGGTTTAGGTCAGGGCACTCCTGAAACCACTCAGGTATTAAAAATGAGGAAGACTTCTTGGTACAAAATGTCCTCAAACTTCATCAGTGCAGATGTCCTTTCAGTAGTTGTTATGGATAGTCTGCGAGTAACCAAACCATGACGCAGGTCTGAGGTACCAGTCTCTGTTTCCTGGTAGATATGAGACCATTTAATTGAAGATTTAGTTATGGAATTTTCTCTCTATGAGCAGAATTCCATAGTTTATTATAGTGAAATTCCTGAAATAGCAAAAGAAAAAAAAAAAGCCTATAAGGGAGGATCAGGCAGCTTAAAGCCAAGACAATAGAATTGCATGGTGTTGTATGTGCATTGGGTTGTAATGGCCCTTACCCGTCATGAATCAGACTTGCAAATGCTGTATGTTTGCAGAGGTGGAGTTTTGCTGTTGTTGGTTTATTTTCAATTAATTGTGTCCATACCAGATAACTGCTACAGGTATTTGAATGGGCTTAGAAATAATTTTCTTTTGAGGTGTGTAGTACTTTGCTTCTTTTAAGACTTAGCACTGGTAGTCAGGTTTTGTGTAAATCTATCAATGTTATTTCTACACTTGGTGATCTTATTTCTGACTATGAGCATTACTATTTAATTCTGTCAAAGGTGTTTCCGTAATTAAATTTATAGTGCAGCTTAATAACAGTTCAGAGAGCATAAAGCTCCCAATGTGTTTTAGTTCTATTTGAAAATGGATACCCAGGCTACAGTTTGGAGCAGAGACAGTAAAATTGGATAGCGTTTTGTGACCCTAAAGCTTTTCGGTTCAGTCACATCTTAACATTCCACATTACTAGAATGGAAAAGATTTTGGTACAAGTGTGTTTTGAAGTAATTTAGTACAGTAAAGAAAAATCACAATAAAATAGAACTGTTGGCATTTCTGTGTATTGAGAGCTGTTCTGCTCTCCAAGCTCCTGTTAACTTAAGTGAGAACTGCCTGAATGAGATGTTTGCAGGGTCAGGCTGCTTCCAGGCATCTAGATGGAAGATATCCTGGTTTCTTTACTTGATGAAGCATGTTGAATTAACAGGAAATTACTAGTACCTTGTCTTTCTCCTTCTTGTACTTTTCCATGAGAATAAAAGAACTTTGTTGCCTAACAGAGAAATGATCAAATTGTTCTTCGACAGTAAAGAAATGACAACATTAGAAAATCCTGTTTACCAAAAGTATTTTGCACGTTTTGGAAAGTGAACTATTGTGAATATGGACACAGTACAGATGAATAAGCTTGAATAAGCTTTCTGATCAAGGATAAGGTGTGCCTTTGGATGTAAGAATGCAGAGTTGAGCATTGCTCCCTTTTTAGCATGAGCTTTACTCCAATATATCCTTTAATGCCTGTGCTTTCACTGACAGAAAACTTTTGCTTACCAGTGCCTATAAAGAGCAGATGGTATCTTCTGAACGTGTTTTAATATGAGAAGGTATTGAGTATAGATTGAGACCGTGCATATTTTAAATCAACTGTGTCTGTAAACTCTATTTAAGTGTTACCTGTGCTTTGAAGAACTTACGATATTTAATATGTCTACAGACATCCCATAAATTCTTATTCATCCCACCTGCCTCCTTGTGCTAAGTTCCTGCTGTTACAAGTAGAGCTTTGATGAATATTTAGATTGCACTATAAAGTTCTTTCCTTCAAAGACATGGATTTTCCTCATGGAAAAAGCTTTATTTCTGTTCAGAAACACACATGAGAAAAGGATTGTCTTATGTCCGCAGTTCACCAGTGTTGCAAGTGGGGTGGGAATGAATAGTTCTTCATAGAGCAGAGAATACAGTTTCCTAATACCCTAAAAGCTCAGTCGAAAAACTAAGTTTAGTATATACTTAGGATTTTTGGTACTAAAGTGATCTCTTTCCCTAGTTCTGAAATGATTGCAATAATCATCATTTTGATGGATATTGTTCTGTGTTTATTACATGCTTGTTAATCTTGTGACCTTCCCTCTCCCCTCTCTTCCGCCTTTCCAGCCATCCATCAGAAGTATCAGAAGTCTCAGTCATAGGGACCTGGCTGGGCTTTCTTTGTTTTCCCTCTTCAGGAATCAGCTATTTAGTATGAGATGGAGATTTACATATGCAGCTGCCTGAAATTACCGCTCCCTTTTCTGAAATGGGATGTTTACTCCTTCATTAATACCAGTTAGAAGTTCCACATTATAGCATTACATTAATAGGAGCAAGGTGGAAACATTAGTGGAAGACTGAGATCTGAGATTTTCATTAGTGCTTTTACTCTCCTTGTAAAGCTACAGGTAATCATAGAATCATAGAATCATGTAGTTTGGAAAGGACCTTTAAGGTCATCGAGTTCAACCATTAACCTAACACTGCCAAGTCCACTACTAAACCATGTCCCTAAGCGCCACATCTACACATCTTTTAAATACCTCCAGGGATGGTGACTCCACCACTTCCCTGGGCAGCCTGTTCCAATGCTTGACAACCTTTCCAGTGTTCTTGTGAGAAATGTGTGCCCCGTATCTGGCCAGATGGCTTATAGAGCTTTAGATTTATCATTTGTCATCTTCCTTGTCTGTCTTCACAAATGACCGCTTTGTAAAGCTTTGTAGTACACAGCCGTTTGATCAGAGTTGACTTTGAGAGGTTTCCCCTAGAACTTCCTGGAAGACCTCATCATTTAATGGTTTAATTTTACCTTGAAGCATTTGGGTTCCATGGAAAATCTCTTGTATGTGTGTACATACACCCCTGTAAAAGGAAAGTTGAGATCTTGCAGCTACTAGAAATATTTGTGTTACAATGTCAGGATCTGACCTTTTACAGTCCTGATAGAGGGCTCAACAAAAAAACTGAATCATGTACATGCTGCTTTAGGCTTCAAAGCAAAATTGGAGATCTGCAGACATAATATGAATGCCCCTTTTGTTGCTGGAGAGTAAGATCCATAGGTGAGGTGTATTCTTATAGAAAATGGGCATCCAGAAGTTTTTCCCTTCAGGGAATTTATGCTTCTGAATGCAACAGTAATCATTAGTGGAAAGAGGTTGTGTTCTCAGGTGGACTTCGTGTCTGTTATCGGTGCTCATCTGAGCTGGCACATTATGTTTGGGTCCTTCAGCCACTGCTGTAATATGAATAATCCATACAAATCAGATCAAAAGCAAAGCCTTACTGTTTTACTGACTGTCCTCACAGCAAAAGGTCATCTTTGAGCTGATGACCTTATAGTCCAATGGACAAGATGAAGGGCTACCATTTTTTCCAGATGTCAGATCCAGAAAGATTGAGTGCTTTGCCTGAGGTTACGCTCGTAACTTCCTATGCAGTTGAGGAATTCTCCTCATTGCCAGACCAGTTTCAGAAATGAAAGACTATCCTACTGCCTCACTTAAGGGTTTTTGTTGTGAACTAACAGTTGAGCACACACGTGGCATTTTGCAAGGCGCTGAGGGTTGAAACTGTCACACTGGCTGACTTTGCTAACAATCTGCTCAGAAATTCAGTGTACATATATGGTGACTTCTCTCCCATTCACTTTTGAGCCCCAGAATAACATAGTCCTGTAGCTCAAGCTTCTGCACCACAGCAAGCCTCAGACTACACAGGCCTGCACAGACTCTTTAGGGTTATACTTGTTTCCCACAATTTTCTGCGTGTTTGTCTCTAAACGAACCATGAAATGATTCAGTGCCCACATGTGGTTTTAATAACAAGCGTATGTGGGCAAATGAGAAAATACAGAATGTTCGACTGGAAGTTTCCAGCTTACGATACGGGTTAAAATCGAAGTAGGTTTGTAGTACAGGGTTTGTCAGAGTTTGTTAATTACTTTTGGGTTATATGACATTTTCGATGAGACTTCTCTTTCTAACCTTGTAACAACTGTTGAGTGGTGGAAGGCTCCATACTTAATCAAGGGCAGACTTGGAGCAATAAGTTCCAGTTTGATCATGACTGTAATGTGATTGTTTTTCTGGGAAGTTTGTGTGGTGTTGTTGGTTTTTGGGTTTTTTGTTTTGCTGCTGTTGTTGTTGGTTGGTGGGGTGTTTTGGTTTGTTTGGGTTTTTTGGTTTTTGGTTTTTGAGAGAGGGGGAGAGAGAGAAAATGCAGCAAGTAGCTTTCTGATCTTGTTTTAGCTGAGAGTTATGTAAATACTTGTTTAATAGAAAGTCACACTAGGTCTAGGGATCCACATCTTGGAAACTACAACTGCTGTAGACACATTCTGGCTTCAGGTGGTCTTTTCAGAGTCCAGAGCAATCCTTCCCTTCGCCACATGTCCTCAGCTTCTGGAAAGACTTTGTGTCTTTCATTATTATTTTGTTAGAGTAATAAGTACTCAGAACTTCAAAATCTCGTTTTCTATTCTTTTCTCCCACCTCATACATGGTCAGCTGTGATGTTCCTTCTTCCACGCATACTAAAGGGAGATTGTGACATCCCACTAGCCTGAAATCAGAAGAAATTTATTGCTGCCAGATGAGAGAATCTCTCTTAGACTATTCTGACTGTATATTTTCTTTTGCTCCCAAACTTGAAGGGTTAACATTGGTTTAGTCTTAACCAGCTTTTGCTAACAATCTGGCTTAAGCTTGCTTATGAAATACACAGTGAGAATTGCCTTTGGCAGTCTTTGAGACTGATGTCCTTGTGCGTGAAAGGGAGGAAAAGCATTGGAAAAGCCACAGGGAGGAAAAATGATAAATAAAGACAAGTACTTGAAAATTTTCTGTGAAGGAGAAAAGAAAAATCTGTTCCTATGCCTGTGATGAGAAGGTGAAGAAGTAATGACTTAAATTGCTCTGGGGAACTATCCAACAAAGCAGCACCTGAGCTGATCATCGGTGCAGTCCATCCATCAGGAGAGGCCGTTAAAATAGGTTAGACAAACATGTTGGGAACAGGCCCTGCCCTTGGTGAACGGCCTTTGGAGCTCGTTTTCTCCATAATGCTGTAATTCCCGGGAAAGGCAGGTGTAGTTGTAAGAGAAAGTGAACAAAAAATGCAAGGGAGCAGGGCTATTCTTGTGGCAGCAGTGCGTTGGGTATCATGTAGAATACGAGACTTCAGTAAAACAGTTGGATAAAGCCTATAAAGTTTGTTAAGCTCTGTGTTTCTCCACTTGTGTTACTGGAAGAGCTGTTTTTCTGTGGAGATTTTTTCAGTACCTAAATGATGTGTCAAGGTGACCGTGTTGTGTAGAGGTACCTGAACTTGGTGCATAGGTGTGTATATCAATTGTTCTGGGCTGCGCTGGTTTCTTCTCACTGTGATCTTTGGGCACCAAACTTGGTTGCGAAGGGGAGTTACATGGCACATGTACAGATCTTTTTGCTGCACTGTGGAGAGCATAAGTCTTCTGGAATCTCCGGTCAATGTAGAGGTCTGAAATGACAATAAGGTAAAATTTGCTATAAATCCTGACCCCTTTGTAACTGACATATATAAAACTTTAAAAAAGTATTTTTGGCACAGAAATATGAAACCAGTTGTATTTCATCCAGGCATATAAGCTGGAGAAGGCCAAGTGGTTTGTGTTTTGGGAGTGCAGAAGACCTCAGGAGTGCAGTGAGGTTGAGGGAAGAGCAGTTCCCCACAGCCGCTCTTGCGTTCTGCCTCGCTGTGCAAGTGGACCCAACCCCAGGCAGTTTACGGGACTTCTGACAAAGCAAGGGCTATAGCAGTGAGGCAAATAATTGTGTCTTCTAGAGGGGAAATGCACTTCTCTGAAGCACAAACATCCCAAGGTGCTGTAGATGATAACACCTGTATGGAGTTATTTTATCTCTGGGCTCATCGGGCTTTAGGAGCAGAGCCATATCTTAAAGGAGCTGTCACAGCAATCCTTGTTTGCCTCCAAGGTGTCTCCTGAAGTGCTCCTGCAGGTAATTAATCACCTAATAAAATACACTCTTTGACAGTAGGTGGAATTTGGAAATTAATTTGCACCCCTTAAATGAGGCTTCTAAAACTATAATTATCATGAAAGGAAGAAACGAGCTGTGTCAGGTGTATAAATGATTTATTTATCAAGAAGAAACTGTCACCAAAGTGGCACTTAAGCTTGCAGCGTCCATGCTACGTTTCTTTTAAGTGAATTAAGCAATGACAGTTGCCTTCCTTCCTATATTTGCACATCCTGGGGCAAATCTTCAGTTGTTTGTGGAGTGTTTGGTACAAAAATGACCTGCAACAAAATTACTGCTGCCTTTTCTGCGTACTCTTTCTCTAACGTGTGGTCACTTCTTGCCACCACATCACTCCCTGCTCAGTGCCTTATCCCAGAAGAGCCTCTGGCATCCCTAGAGGACACCATAGACCTTCTGCAGCCCAGTTGGCCATTTGGATTTCTCTCCAAATGGTGGATGTTGTGAACTGGGTGTTGGTAGCATTAGGAAATGGAAAGGGGAGGAAGTTGTAACTAGTTGGCTGGAATGTGTATGGTATAAGTTACCTGGAACAAGAGAAAATCCAAGACAACCAACAGATTCTCTTTTTTTTTTTTTTTTAAATGATACAGGTTTAAAGATGTTCAGAGATCTCTTGCACTTTTGAGAGGGCATTTTAATTTTTCTTTAAATTCAAAGAAAAGTGGGAATAGCAACATTTTAAAAGTGAATTGCTTACAAAAATATTTATCTTCAAAATCAAGCAAGTACCCTGCTAAAAATGTGTTACCAATGTCTGACCTGTGCAGCAGAGCATCTGGAAACTTATTGCAGCTGTGTGGGTAAAGGGGACATGGGCTTCACTGCAGCCTTCGCTGTGGAATTGCCACTAACAACTGTTCTAGTTGCTACATCTGAAATGTATTTGTTGCTGACAGTGTAATTTGCTGGCTTCAAAGTGCGTGTGGTGTGCCGATACAGTATATGTAGTTTGTGTGACATGGAAGAAAATTGTCTCATTATTACATATTAATCTTGCATTATTGGTGCATTAATTTCCGAGAAAGCCCAAGAGGATTTCTATTCATTTGTGTCAGAATGACTTCTGTAACGCGCAGCTTCTGGGAAGGGCCGTGCCTGATTATTTCCTCAATACTTGTTCGCCTGAAGTTAAGTTGACTTGAAAAAGGGATGTGGGTGCTCAGCACCTCTGGCTTCATTCAAAAGTGTTTCGCATACAGGGAGAAGATTTCTTGAGTTAAAGCCCCTTGAGGAAGAACTGGAGTAAGAGTGAAATCATTTACAGTGCCCTTTTTATTTACATTTCAGTAATGTTGTCTTCTACACCAGAAGTAATTTTTGCTGGAATGCATCACAAACACAAGCAAAATAGGCTGCCATTCAAAAAAACCCCATGTGATGCTATTAGATTGGAAATGCCATATTTTTGTTATGGAAGCTGACAGATTGCAAACAACTCGTGTGAGCAAAAAATACTTGTGATTCTACTTTTCACTTAGGAGTGTACGTTGGAATAATGCTATGCAAAATCCTTTCAATATAAACTCATACCTTTCTTCTCCTTCCTTCTCCAAAGTTTTACCACAAAGTATTTTTACTGGATTGCAGAATTTTTTGGAAGTGTACTGGAAATATTTTTCATGAAAACTGAGTGGCAAAAATTAAACGCTCTGGAATGCAGCTGAAGGGGCAGTCCAACTACCCTGAGCATGTCCTGGTTTGCTTGAAATATGGTTGCCCTTTACAGGCACTCAATTCATCTTGAGGCCAATTTTAACAGTGCACAGTGCAGAAATGACTAACTGTTATGACATGCCCTGAACCAGCTCCAGTTCAGCTTGTGTAAATTCTACATGTGGGGTGCTTTTGGAGCTGACAGGTGGAATTTTATTGTGATTGTATTTAACCATTCCACCACAGTAAAGGCTTTTGCCATTTATCTTACTGAGTTGCTACGTGTAGCAAAGCAAAGGCACAAGTTCTTCACTTTTTTTTTTTCTTTTTTCCAATCGGCACATCTTGTAAAGTCTGTTGCTCAGGGTCTGGAAACGTGGATAGGATCTTTCCAGCATTTAGCTCTGCTTTCCAAACGGGCACTTACCACCAGGTCTGTGGGTACAGGGCATCATGTTGGGGTCTTTTTCTGGGATGGCCGTGGCTGGGCGCACCGTGGTGGTGGTGGAGGAAATAGCTCATCCTCGGTTGAGCTCGGAGAGCGAAGTCAGACTTAGGCCGTGCTCAGAGATCTTCTTCTGGCTGCACAGCCAGCTGAAGAGGTTATGACCCCCTGTTGCCGCTTGCCATCTTTAACCTGGCTTATTTGGCAAGAAACGGGGATGGAGCAGTTATGTGAGGAGCCAGACCAGTGCTTGGGAGGGACAGGGACAGTACCGTCTGGTGGCGGTTGTGATAAGCACTTGGGAGCAGGATGAAAGCGGTAACCAACCCCTCTATCCCCGCGGCTGCAGCTGGAAGGGGAGCGCAAGCAGACAGTAGAGGTAGAACTCATTCTGTCTCAGATTCTCTTTCTTAGTCTATTAGAAATTTCCCTCCAGCGTAAAAGGCTGTTTTTCATGATGTCTATCAGCATTTCAGCATGAATTTGGGAACCTTCTTTCCACCCCAGATTAGTGCTAGGTCTAGAACACTGGTAATATTTACTGCAGGACTTCCAAATGAATTCAGGTAATTTACTGGCATCATGTCAGCTCAGCTTTTAAAATTGTACATGTGAATGCAGAATCAGCACACTCTTCTGCAGGTTTCTTAACTCTTTTCTTGATTCCAAAGACCACTGCCAGCATTTGGTGGTACTATTTAAAGAAAGGCGTTAATGGTATTATATCTTTTGATTGAAAGCCACAGTTGATTTTTTGCTCTTGTGTGAGTTCTGCAGATTTTGGTTGTTTTGTCTGAAGTGGTCTATTAGTACTATTAGTACTTGCGTTGAGATAAAAATTGTGTTTTAAATGAAGAAAGCATTCTGGCACAAATTAGAAAATCCCAGGGAAGATAAATGAATAAAGTAATTAAAATGCCTTGAGGTTGAAACATTATGGGAATTGTAATGCACAGCTTGCTAATCTCATTAGAAGAAATCCTGTTTTAAGTCACCTGGATATATTATATGCTGCTAACACCAGTTTATTCCTTTTCAGCCCGAAAGCGTATGGAGATTATACTGGAAAAGCCATTTGTTTTGAGATCAGCTCATTCTTTGTTTTAGGCAATAGCTTTGCTTTCTTTCCTTTTCTATTTGGTCCTTAACTTGCTTGTAAATTTTTCTTTACCATGTTGCCTGTTGCCTGGTTCTTTTAGTCCAGGTACGTGCAGTGCAACCTCAGGGACATCATGTCTTTGATCAGGATCAGTATCCTTCTTCTTCAGATGCTGCCTCACGGGTTTTGTTGAACTAATTTGGACAGATACATCTCAGTCAGTCTCAGGGTGAAAGGAGCATCATGCATGTATTACGGAGTTTGTGAATGGTACCCAGAATAAACCATCCAGATGCTGCAGGAACAGAAGCAGTTCTGGACACCTACGTAAGGCCAGGTTTCTCAAGAAGATACTCAAATACTACTACAATGGTAAAATTTCTGGAGATTCCTCATGGTTAGGGAATGTCTGGCTATTTCCCCAGCCAACATTTTTGTGTTTGATTTTCCTTCCTCTCAAGCAATGGCTGTTAGCATAAAAATTATTTCAGTGCTGATTTTCTGTTTCCCAGCTGGAAAACAATTGGGGAAGACTATGGTTCAAATCATGTGTATGTAAATCCCATCTACTGCTGTCTATGACAGACAAAAGCCCATACCAGGCAACGCAACCTAAGCCATGGCACTGTGAGTTTTATGAATCGGCCTATGACAGCAGGGAATTGGCAGATCTGCCGCGTGGCCGTGATGGGCATTTGACATGGCTGCAAAACCGACGAGGAAAAGAAATCATCTCAGTGGAACCTTCTGGATGTGAAATGGCCTTTAAATGAATTAAAGCTGTGAGAGCAGCATTTCCCATCCCCTTCCCTCTTGAGGCCACGCTGCAGTGGGCGTGCAATTTGGCTTTCTCCTTTTGGTGTCAATGTTTTCCACAGAAGTACGTTGCTTAAAGGGACCATCAGTGCAACAGATGCTGTGCTCAGACCTGCTGCGTGAGAGAGGAGCGTGCTGGAAATGGTGGGATCTGATCCCATCGTGGGGCCCTGGCAGTTACATTGACTGCTTGGATTTTTCTGCAGCTAGTTGTGAAGCTAAAACCTCTTGGTGGAGCTGCAGTTGCGTTGTTACCTTGGCTTATCCTCTGTTGGGTGTTTGAGGTTAGTTTGAGTTCTTTATTGTGTATCTAAAGTAACCCACAGAAAAGTTTAGACTATTTTCTTTGGCTTTTCTCTTCATTCACCACGTTGGTTGCAGCACCAAATTAGCAGAAATCTTTGTTTAGGCGTCAGTTCAACAAAACACTTTGGCCCAGCTCCAACTCTGGAAGAGCTTTTAGATTAATGGGAAGTTGGGAGCATAAAGAAGAGTATGGAGTCTAAAGACTTGTTTGGGTCTGGTCTTTAGTGGTTTTAAATTGTAATCTTGTCCCCATTCAGCAACAGTGAAAGTTAAGCATGCCCTTAAGTGCTTTGCCAAGTATGGAGGGGGTGATTTATACTGGTAAAGTGGAAACTTAATAGTATCTACTTTGCTGACCACAGCTATAACCAGGATTTCGTAGAGTAAGAGTTAGCTGCTGATGTGCTCTGCAGTTCGGTTCCAATCACGCTCTGAAGATAGCCCAAACCTATAGCTGGGATGTGTGGACAGCCCTGCGGGGTGAACAAATGGAGAAAATAAGGGTTTGTGTATGTCTGGGATGTTCCAGTTGTTTAGTTCTCGCCCACCAGAGCACCCTTGTTCCTGTGGATCCTGTTCCTGTGCTCTTGTAGTTTGGCACACTTTCCTCAGGGTAGCTGTGAGAAATTGTTTTGGTTTAGTTTTATGGCTTAACATTGTGGTTATGATAGAACCTCAAGGCAGATGGAAATGAGGTGGCTGTATAAAGACATGCAAATGAATTCAAAGGCTTATGGTGAAAGCATCTTCTCCATAAATGAATTAAAACGAATCATTGAGAGTGATGGCTTTTATTTCCACGGGTCTTTTAATGGCAGTGCCGTTGTGCACGCAGGGTTAGACTCCTTTAAGGCGGCCTGCAAAGAGGTTCTTGAAAGCTCTCCCTGCTCTCCGCCTGCTGGGTTTGCATGCGCAGCCGGTCTCCTCTAAAGTCTTTTCCCAGGTTGGGGACAGGCAGGAAGCTGGGGGCTGCAGGCAGCGGGACAGCTTTCCCAGGGGCTCGACTGCCGCGGACCAGTCTGCGAGTCCACACCTGGGGGGGCAGCGAGTCCCAGGTGGCCCTGCAGTGTCCGACCGACATCGTACAGCTGCTGCCTTTGGAGGGGGGGGAAGAAATGCTCGGTCAGGAGCAGAGTAGCTCTCCAGCTGCAGAGGCAGGGAGGTCTGCCGGGTCCAGGGGGCTTCCTGTTTAAATAGTTAGAGTCTGCAGAATTGGTTAAACTGTCAGAAAAAAAATAGAGAGGGTAAAAAACATAATAAAGGAACCGTCCTTCCTGTATCTGTACGTGCATTTTCTAACTGTTCATTTGGGTTTGATCAAACGCTTGTTGCGATTTTTCAATTCACTTTAATGGGTTTTAGATTAGGTCTTTTGTAATGTAGAATCAGATTAAAGTTTGTAGAACTGTAGCTGCAGTTCAGGAAAGCTCATGCTGTAATACATAAACGCTAGGAGAGACCTTGTCATAAGCTAGTACATCCCCCGATATAACATAGGCAAGTCGTTTCACTCAGTGACTTCTGCAAGACCATGTCTTGAGGTTGGGGTAAAGCAATGCAACCATTAGTGAAAAATAAAAAAGGTAGGTGAGGGAGAGAAAATAGTCCAGTCTTATTTCAGGCACACAGGATAATCAGACTATTCAGTACAGGACTTAAGGACATATTTAACTGCTTCTCTGTAAAAAAGTGGGAAATTAGACATGTGTTTTACTGCTTTGCAGAACCAACTCCTATTCAGCAACTGAGATCACGCGTGGTGAACTCTTCCAAGGAGTCTGTGAAGATCAGTCCTTTAACTCCACCTGTGGTGATGCCCCAGTTAGGCTGCTCTAGACGGACCGCTCGCCCTGCCCTGCTGAAGCTTCCCCCGTGTTTCCCCTGAGCATCGGTTCATTGGCATCTGTTGGGGTGCTGCCCATGAGGCTGTGAGCACCTTGCAGGATAAGGCTATTGCTTCTTCTACCTGTGATGATCTGGCTCTTCCTAAATCGTTGAAAATAGCAGTCACAGAAGGAAGCTTGGCAACGCCCCATTTTACGAGATACTCACAACGAATGTGTATACACATAAGTGTGTATACATGTGTTTAAGATAAGTAAAATATCTTTACATGAATAGCATTTCCTAAATTGGACATTAATCTGCATTTTTTCTCTCTGCCACATGATGGAGATAATGGTGTAAGATAGATAAACAGTGCTGCATGGGTCATGCTCTTCAAAGAAAGAGGTTTCAGCTTGGCAGTTTATAGTAGTTGTTCCATTAGTGTTGGTTTTGCACTAGCCTTGACAGAATAATTTTCTCATAGTATTTGTGGGGTGTTTTGTTTAAAGCAACATTTGGTTACTGGTCTTGTTGTGTTGTTGTTTGGTTTGGTTTGGGTTTTTTTTCCACAAAAGACAAGTATGCAGGAATGTCCTTACCAAATCATCCAGGCTATCGATGCAGCAAAACATCAAAGTTCATATTTGGTAATACATACAAAAAATTTTGCTTAGTTTGCATTGACTTTATTGGGACTTTAAGTTGTACTTATATGTACACACTTTGGGATCAAATACAGCTACTAGTAGGGCTGTTGTGCCCACTTCTGCAAAAACAGGGAATTTGCAGCAGTTCCTGCTTAAGAAGTTAGAAAGAGGACATCCTAAATCCTGCTCTCCCCATGAGTCTGAGTCTGTGCATGCTGGGAAGGACACGGTAGGGTGTGAATTAGTTGATCCTTCTGTTGTATGCTAGACCCCTTGCATCCGCTCTCTCCTCTTTTCTCCATCTTGAGCATGGGTTCTGATCCAAAAGCTGTCGAAGCCACATGTGCGAAATTCCCACCGATTTCGGTGAACTTTGGGTCAGGCCCATATGCAAAGGCAGAGATGGATTTTCCCATGGAAATTTTTTTAGTGATATTCAGAAATCTCCTAGTAAGAGGTGTATTTTATTTCTATGGTGAGTACTGCTGTGTTATAGTTGTAATCATAATATAGTAACAAGGCATTTGTAACAAAACTGCTATAGGTTGAGATACATCCGGGAAGGGAGAAACGCATGTTTCTTTGCAGCCTGTTAATTTTTTTGTGGCTGTTACTCTGAGGACACGAGTTCCTATGCTGATGTCAGTGCAATTACAGCTGCACTGTTGTCATGTTTCTTTGATTGAATATTTGCTGGATGAAGCAATACTCTCACCCCTCTCCATAGATCCACCTGCCTTGCGAATCAAACATGCTGCGTGCTTAATTCCTTGTACTCTGGTTATCTTGTGCAAAATTCTCATTTGAGTTCAACTCTGTGATACTGCAAATCTGTCAGTCCAGTGTCTGCCTACAATTTTTTGTTTTTATTAGAGTTTAAAAGTTTGCATTTAGAGGCTCTTCCTTGATAGGTGCCTTTGATAAGGCATTTTTGTAATTATACTTACATTTAAAATGTTACATGCATGTAAAATGTACATTAAAATGCCTTCAAAGTTAGTGAACTGACGTGCTGCCCGGACAGCAGCACATAACCAAGCGTGTGTGTGTGTGTGTGTGTGCACCCCCTTATTGATGTAATAGCTTCTCCAAATGTTAGAGTTTTCCCTCAGAAGACTTTTTCCAGAAATGCTGCGCTCCATGCTCTAGGGTTCTGCTCCTATGTTTTTTTTTCATGAGAACAAAGATTAGTCCTTCATGGTCCTAAACTCAATGCATGTGCATGACTTAAAGGCATTACCTACCAATAAATAGGAGATTAGCTGCGGCTTGTGTATTTCCTGATCAGTTCAGGTTTTTTCAGATGGCTCGTTGTTATCCCGTTTCCTTTAACGATGGGACACTTTAATGAGTTTGCCATCTGACATACATCTGCTTCCTGTTAAACAATACCTTCATTCTTCTAGAGCTGCTAAACTCATCTTTTATCCTACAAGATTTTTATCTGCGCCTTGAAAACAGCATGTACAAATCGGTCAGCATATTCATTTTCTTGTTGAGGATTTTTTTGGTATGTTGTTTTTGAGAAGGGATAGCAAAACGGGCATCTCCTTTAGTGCTTGTTTGTCGGAGAATGGGAAACATGGATATTATTTGTCTAATTAAGGGCTGGCCAGCCCAGCTCCTGATTGAAGTACAATAAGATCAACTTCTGTCGCTAACATTACACAGTTTCTAATAGTTATTCTGTCCTCCCAGCAAAGTAAGGGGCTGCTGCAAAAGGGGTGGGGGTGTGGGGTGGATTTTGAAGGCTGTTAATATTGTTTCTTTGAGGAAAGAGCCTTCAATAGCTGGATGATGGTCTCTCTCACGCGTGTGCAAAGTTAAGGCTCTGTGATCATCAGGCTCTCTTAAATCAATCCAGCCTGCATTGAGTTTGTGCATCTGCCTCAGTGCTTCTCTTTTTCCCATGTGTTGGGAACACGCAGTCGTGCCGGATCTCTGACTGGGTCTTTCCTCTTCGCTGGTCAACATTGCCCCTCCAGAAAAACTTTTTTCTTCTTTTTTTCTTTTTTTTTTTTTTTAATCATAAAACCTTTTTCTAGCAGAGGGAAAACTGGATAGAATTTTCCCTGTATTTATCTGTCTCTACATAATGTCCTTTATATGTTGCTTTTATAACGAGCGTGCGGTGCTGTTTAAAAGAAAATCTTGTTGTATGTGAAGTTCTGCAACACAGGTCCAAAGGACATCTGTGAGAATGGCTTGTAACCAAATTAAGCAACCCTGTGGGGCACATAATGTTTTGTCTCGGAAAAGGAATTTACTTCCAAACATTCACTTATGCCAGGTGACAAGTGGAAATATTTTGGGTTTAGAGCTGGGGAAACAGGAAGCAAGGTACAAATATTTATTTGAGGGTTAGTGGGCGCTTGAATCCAAATAATGATTATAGTTCAGGAATTCTGTATTTTTTCCTATTTATAGCTTGCAGTTTTCTCTCAGCTCACACAGGGTTAATGTTATTTGCTTGAAAATGAGGGCATTGCTGATTACCTCAGGTGGCTGCTGGTGCATCAGCTGAAACCTTTGTTTGAATGATACTCTGGGCACTGTTGAGAATGGTGCTTCTGCCACTGTTAACACCCTTCCTTTGCCCCCAGCAGTGCCACAAAGCCACACCTTCCACACTGAAGAGCTGTGAAAAGTTGTTTGTTGCAAATATAGCTTAATATTTTGACCTGTGATGGCCCTGCTTCCCATGGAGATCCACCTCTCTTTGGCTTCCTACAGTCTTATAGGAAGGTGCTGTATGTGGACTTCAAGTTTCACTGTGGCTGTTACGGAACGAGCCAAGAGAAGGTCTTCTCTGGTCATTGCTGTAGCAGTGTTGTCATGCTTGCCTGAAGAGTTTTGTTTCTAATTGCATCAGTGTTTATTAACAAAGCCCTCCATCATTTATTTAACGTACAAACTTGCCCATTCTTCCACCACTGTCACACCTTTCATCTCTGAGCTGCAGGGCTGATGGCTTTGACAGTCTTTCATTCATGTTAAGGTTACAAACTACCTTTGTTGGGTTCCTTGTGGAATCTGTAATTTATCAAGGAGGATCTAATTGAAGCTTTGCAAGAAAATAAGTCTACTTTGTCAAGCTTTGGGGCATACCATCAACAATGGCTGTGCTGAGCTCCTCTACACCTTCACCTTTAGTCAGTACTGTAAACAGCTGCCGGCCTTCCAGTCCCTAAAGGGGGCCTACAGGAGAGCTGGGGAAGGACTTTCTACTGGGGCATGGAGTGATAGGACGAGGGGGAATGGCTTCAAACTGGAAGAGGACAGGTTTAGATTGAACATTAGGAAGGAGTTTTTCACTGTGAGGGTGGTGAGGCACTGGCCCAGGTTGCCCAGAGAGGGTGTTGAGGCCCCATCCCTGGAGGTGTTCAAGGCCAGGCTGGAGGTGGCCTTGGGCA
>VUYV01000056.1:399680-438865 GCA_008711295.1 Anarhynchus alexandrinus | reverse complement strand
TTTTTTTTTTTTTTAATCATAAAACCTTTTTCTAGCAGAGGGAAAACTGGATAGAATTTTCCCTGTATTTATCTGTCTCTACATAATGTCCTTTATATGTTGCTTTTATAATGAGCGTGCGGTGCTGTTTAAAAGAAAATCTTATTGTATGTGAAGTTCTGCAACACAGGTCCAAAGGACATCTGTGAGAATGGCTTGTAACCAAATTAAGCAACCCTGTGGGGCACATAATGTTTTGTCTCGGAAAAGGAATTTACTTCCAAACATTCACTTATGCCAGGTGACAAGTGGAAATATTTTGGGTTTAGAGCTGGGGAAACAGGAAGCAAGGTACAAATATTTATTTGAGGGTTAGTGGGCGCTTGAATCCAAATAATGATTATAGTTCAGGAATTCTGTATTTTTTCCTATTTATAGCTTGCAGTTTTCTCTCAGCTCACACAGGGTTAATGTTATTTGCTTGAAAATGAGGGCATTGCTGATTACCTCAGGTGGCTGCTGGTGCATCAGCTGAAACCTTTGTTTGAATGATACTCTGGGCACTGTTGAGAATGGTGCTTCTGCCACTGTTAACACCCTTCCTTTGCCCCCAGCAGTGCCACAAAGCCACACCTTCCACACTGAAGAGCTGTGAAAAGTTGTTTGTTGCAAATATAGCTTAATATTTTGACCTGTGATGGCCCTGCTTCCCATGGAGATCCACCTCTCTTTGGCTTCCTGCAGTCTTATAGGAAGGTGCTGTACGTGGACGGTTTCACTGTGTCTGTTACGGAACGAGCCAAGAGAAGATCTTCTCTGGTCATTGCTGTAGCAGTGTTGTCATGCTTGCCTGAAGAGTTTTGTTTCTAATTGCATCAGTGTTTATTAACAAAGCCCTCCATCATTTATTTAACGTACAAACTTGCCCATTCTTCCACCACTGTCACACCTTTCATCTCTGAGCTGCAGGGCTGATGGCTTTGACAGTCTTTCATTCATGTTAAGGTTACAAACTACCTTTGTTGGGTTCCTTGTGGAATCTGTAATTTATCAAGGAGGATCTAATTGAAGCTTTGCAAGAAAATAAGTCTACTTTGTCAAGCTTTGGGGCATACCATCAACAATGGCTGTGCTGAGCTCCTCTACACCTTCACCTTTAGTCAGTACTGTAAACAGCTGCCGGCCTTCCAGTCCCTAAAGGGGGCCTACAGGAGAGCTGGGGAAGGACTTTCTACTGGGGCATGGAGTGATAGGACGAGGGGGAATGGCTTCAAACTGGAAGAGGGCAGGTTTAGATTGAACATTAGGAAGGAGTTTTTCACTGTGAGGGTGGTGAGGCACTGGCCCAGGTTGCCCAGAGAGGGTGTTGAGGCCCCATCCCTGGAGGTGTTCAAGGCCAGGCTGGAGGTGGCCTTGGGCAGCCTGGTCTGGTGGGAGGTGTCCCTGCCTATGGCAGGGGGGTTGGCACTCGATGATCTTCAAGGTCCTTTCCAACCTAAACCATTCTATGATTCTATGATCTTCATAATGGTGCCTATTGCCATGACCTCTGACAAGACCAGGGGAGAGGCTTACCTCATTTCATGCTATCTTTTTAAATCCCATCATGGGGAAAGTATATTTATAGCTGGAACATCAGTTTATCATAATCCAGATGTATCGGGCAAACGTGTGAAGAATTTTAGGAGGACAAGGCACTGAACCAGATTTACTGTGATTATTAACGGAAATGTTTTGGTGTTAACTCCAGCAGGCAGACAGGGTTGTTTTATTCTACTGTAACTTGAACCTATTTAAAAAAAAAACCAACCCTATCTTTTATAAAGAAGCTAATTTTTTTTTTTTAAAAAAAAAGGAATGTAAAAGGGACTTAGTAAAGGGAAGATTGTTCTCCTGAAATTTGTGGTTTATGTATCCTTGGAAAACAGTATATTTTTTGATACTCAGGAGTGGGTTATTAGACTTTTCTTTGTAGTTACAAAGGAGAAGGCACAGTGTGGCACCTGCAGCTGAGACACTGGTGGAGTACTCATAAATACAGGCTTCAACGGTGACAGCATCTCTGTGAGCCTTGTCAAAGTGCCTGCAAGGGACAGGTTAGGTGCAAGTTTGAGAACTACTCCGTGAGGACTGCGGCCCGTTCTCCCTGAAGGGAACAGATGTTCTTGCTGTTGGCCTTTGTGATATTCGTACTGTCAAAATCCTCTTCATAACTGTTGGCTTTTCTCCCATTGCTGTTAAGGTAGGGAACAGGGGAGGTGTGGGTGAGAGCAGTTTCTGGGACGGAGGCACAGTTTCAGTTGAGAAAGCTTTTACAAGGTGAGCCTGTTTCCTCCTCTGGCTGTTTATGCCAATCTCTCCTTCAGTATTTAACGTTTGTAAAAACAGATAGCTCTTCTGGAGAGCAAATACCACTGAACTGGAGACAGAGAAAACCTGAATAAACAAACATGTGCCACAGATTAGTAAGAACATCTGTAGGTTTTATATTGTTTTGAGAACACATACCACATAGTTTTTCATTCCTTATGCTTTTCTAGTTTCTCCCTTTCTTTCTGTCTCTCTGTTTTCTTCTTCTTTTTAAATATATTGCTAATAAAGGTTGGAGGTAGAAAGCACAGCTGGACTCTGCATGACATGCCACTGTTTAATTTCTAGCTCGGAGGATGAGAAGAAGAGTAGTTTTATTGTATCCTAGAAGAGAATAAAGCCACATGCAAATTCCAGCCATGGACATCTGTTTCCTCTTTGTGTGAAAGAATTCTCATATTTGGAAGGGAATCCCAGTTCTGAAGGGACTGATGAGGGTTTTTTTTTTCCTTCTGGTTCTTCCCCCTGTTCTTTGCCACTCCTTCAGCATGCTCTCCTTGCTCCCTGGCTGCTGCGTTTCCTTTGGGACAATGTCAGCTTGCAATTTAGCATCAGCTATTGAACGGGTGAATTTTGAGTTACTTTAAAATTTTAGTGTTGTAGTTACTAAGCTCCTCCTTAAATTTCTTTTATTTAATTAAACAATATTTGGTGGGAGGACTTTTGCTCTGTGATCAATCTTCAGTGTGTGCAGGTTGGTATTTCTTTTAGAAGTGGAGATGTGTGTGTCTGTTGCTCTGGCTGTGAAGTGCAACTATTTCTAGAAGTAACTTATTAAAAATAAGCTTTTAAAATCCTTCTTTATCAGGGGAGTTAAGTAGATCTGTAGAAATAAGAATCTGCAATGTTCATTACATTGTTGGGCATCAGGTGCTAAGGACCAAAGGGACCAGAGTAAATGATAATTTTGCTAACCTAGGAAACATTTTAGAATAATGATTTGCAGCTGTCTGGGGGCTTTAAACCTTTTTTTTTTTTTGGTGTAAGAGTTGACTCTGTTGAACAAACAGCACAGTTATATAACATTAGGCCAGACATGAGGACTGGTACTCTCTGTCTATTTTATATTAACGTCAAATGAGAGGTTGGTGGAGCTCGCCAGGGTTTCATATTTGCTGGCAGAAAGTTACCCACATGTGTGGACCACATTTTTATTGTTGCCTTAGCCTATTTCAGGCATAAATATCGCTGCCTGGCAGGGTGTGATTCTGTTCATTGCTGAAGAGCTTTTCTTTTAAAAAGCAAAATATGAAAAGGAATGAAATGCTGTAAATGTTCAAATTAAGAACTGTCCCCAGACTGCGAGATTTTGTCACGTCTGTCGTGGTAGAGAAATAAAGGGCAATAAGCCATCTAAAGGCTTTTTCATTGTCGGATGAGTTACCCTTGCAGCGCTATTTTTTTTTTTTTTTGCATATATTAATCCTGCTTTTGGGCGTGGGCTGTTTAGTCTGGTCTCTTAGGGAAACAAGGCTTATGCAAACAGGGTGGATGCACACACCAACACACGGCAGCCTGCGCAGCCCTTGGACCTGGTGGCCACGGACATGTGGCGGAAGGGCAGAGGCTGCAAAGATAAATAGAAATTCCTATCATTTTCTTGAAAATATGTGTGCGAGGGGAAAATAAAGGCAATGAGGTGGTTTGAGGGAAGGCTTGCAGTAGGAACTGAACTTTTAAAAGGGGCCGTGGAATGGATGTTGAGAGGAAATGTGATGGAGGTCCCTGTTGCGGGAATCTGGCTTGGAAATTATTTGGCTTCAGAAATCTGATGACAAAAACCAAATCCGCAGGAAGCCAGACTCCCTTTTGTTCCAGTACCCATGAAATTGCTTGTGTGGGTTTTGCTTTTAATCAGGATGTCAAACAGGCTCCAATGGAGACTTAACTGTAAGAAATGGAGGACATCTCTTGTTAGGATCTTCTTAGTGCAGGCAGAGGTGCTGCTCTGCTTGATTTTTGCAAGTTTTCAAATTCTATTAGTGTGACTTAAGGAATGTTTAGGCCCTTATCCTGCAGGTGTCTTAGAGAGGAGGGAGCCCAGCGGCTGTGCAGATCTCACCGACCTACATCCGAAACCTTCCCAGGCACTTTGGAAGCCTGCGCGTTGCAGCATCTCGTGGGGCGCATGGGGGAGAGTGAAACCGATAATCCCCATCCAATTCTGGTCCCCGCTGAGCGGGACACGGAAAGCAAACACCGCTAATGCCGAAAATCAAACAGCAGTCGTGAACAAATTTCCTCTTTGATTGAAATGCTTGTAGCTAGGAAATAGAAAGGGGTTTATGTCAAAAGCTTCCCTTGTTGTCTTATTAACAGCTGCATAATTTTACCACTCATTCGCGAGTATAAAAAAAGCAAAACTTGGAGACTGTATTTGAAAGCTTGTTTTGTTTGCTGTACAGCTGGATACAGAGCGTTTCCTTTTCTCTTTTTTAACAAATTTGAAGCAAATGTATTGGATATTGTTTCTATTTTTTGGCCTAGATAATAGAAGATTTTGTTGCTTTTCATTTTACATTGCAAAGAAATCATGCCATTTAACTCCAATTCAGCAATGATGCAGCAGCATGTGGAGATAGATATATCTTCTCATAAATATATTACCACACATTACTGTCAAATAGTTGGACTTTTTCACCCAGTATTAAAAAACGAAATTTAATTGCTACACTAGAGTTTCAAGGCCGTGATAAATAAGAGCCATGTCTGACCTTTATTGTGGGGCTCTGAGATGCCACCAGGGATATTGCTCATTGTTCAAGATGACAAACTTCCTCTGAGATTTCAGTTTGTCAGCTCAGTGTACAGCAGTGACATTGATTTCTTCTCACTGCCATTTCCTGCCTGAATAGATAACAAATTTTCTGTGGCAGGTGTCTGTCAAGCTTAGTTTTGCCTGGCAGATTAGCTTAATAGACTCATTTATTAATCATTAGTTGTAACACAGTGAAGCAGACAATACTCTTTAACTCTTGTGATGTTGAATGGATGTACCATTTCAGATTCCTTTGTGTAGCTGGAATTTGGATTTAATAAGCCGTTCATATCTCTGTAGTGAATGTTTTTAACCTGACATTACTCACGTTACAAAGAGCAAAGATTTGTGTATGTTAAGTGTTTGGGTGTGTACTACTTTTCGTGGCAAAAGGTGCATAAGTGCTTTCTGAGACTAATAAAATGATGGACACACTACAAAATCAGCCTACATAAGGGGGGAAACTGATCCGACATGCGTCGTGCTTGGGGAAGGAAGATAAGAGTAGGAGAAGAAAGTAGATAGTTGGAAGAAGATTTGAAACTGGGGCTGACCAGCTGTTGAAGTGGAAGAGAGAGCTGCAGAAGCATTTAGGAAGGGGCAAAGCAGATCTGCAGATACAGCTGTAGGGCAATTCTGGCACAGGTTAGTATTTTCACAGGGACTCCTTCCTCCGAGATGTCTTGAGATAGATACCCAGGCTGGAGATATCAAAGGCAGGGTTGGTACCAGAGGTACCTAAGGACATTGGACAGGGCTTGTCAGAGTGGTGGAGGAGGAGGAAGAGCCAGAAGAACTTAGTGGAGAGATTGGATGAGGAGAAAACGATAAAGAAAGGCAAAACCTTGGAAAGTGATGTTTCTTCTTGCAAGGAATCACTCTGTTCACCGTGAAAACTGACTTACTACACGTGTTGGCCCTGCACAATCTACAGAGCTGAGGGAGATGTATGTTTGCTTTTTTCCCCTCTGTTAAGAGAGTTCTGTAAAGGAGCTGGAAATGCTCAAGCATTGCTGGGGACACATGGCAGCAGGAATGAGCCTAGATAGAGATACAGGCTGTTGCTAGACAGAAGAACCTCTTGTTATAGGTGATGAGAAGAGAACCACCAAGCCTTGTCCCCTGCATTTTGCTTGGGTTGTGGTAGCTCTTCAGAACCTGCTTTTAATTCTGAAGGGAGCTTGTTAATGGGAGATCGCTGGGAGATGATCAGGAAAGTTTCTGCAGCTGATGCCCAAACTGCAAAGCCCTGGTTGGAGCACAACTGTTTTCAGCCCAGCATTTGTGAGAGAGTGTACTGCTGAAGATGCTTTTTTGCCAGGCTGTGTTCCTGGCCTTGGGACCGTGTTTCTTGAACCATCCTTATGGCTTTCTTGGCTGAGCGTCAAACCAAGAATGTCCCTGCGCTAGATCATCCTGCTTATTGCTCTTCTAGGCCACCCTGGTAACAATACATTAACCTCTCAGCAGGGAATGTGATAAACAAAGTAAAACTGCTTTTGTGAAACCAGTCATTTAATGGCAGCATACATAAAGTGTCCTTAAAGATTTGTAAATGTAATAAGCTGCAGTTCACTGAGTGAACAATAACTGTTCCTAATTTAGCCAGTTGAGGAACATGCCAACCTAATTTGTGTTTGTAACATTATGTTGTTGGTTTTTTTCTTTTCCCACCTCTCCAGATTCCTTTTTCTCTGGTACAATTTCCCCTGTGGGAGTCCTTAAAGGTAAGTTCTTTTTAATGATCCAGATATAAGTTATACATTTCACAAAGCCTTCCATGGTAACTTAACTAACTTGATTATCACAATTATGGGCACATCCAAGAGTCAGTAAGTATGTACCACGCTACCTGTGCATGTGAAAATCATTTGCCTGAATATCTGAAAAATAACAGGGAATATCTAAGCACTGATACATGGCATGCAGTCTATATTTTACTCCCCAACATGCCAGAAATCTTATTTTCTGCTCTAGCTTTTTTTTAACTGATTAATGAAGAGTGGGAATCATCTTCTGTTGTGTGGTTATTTCTTTTTTAATTTTATTTTAGTTTTTTAGCTTTTCACTCTTCAAGGTAACAGGAAATTGCAAATGACAGAGAAAACGGATTGATCCTGGTTTTGTAGACAGGGAGAGACTCTCAGTGCATCACTGACAAGCTGTTTTGATTGGCTGCGTGTACTTTATTTAAAGGTCATTTAAAGAAGGTGTCAATTGGATGATGTTTTAATAGTGCAGTCTTTCAGAATGATGAGCTGTTCTCCCACCGGGTGGTTGCTTTGTTTATCATGGACAGAGTCAGGGTCTAGATTTTTGAGCAGAGTTGGATTCAAAGTCATGTAATTTCTCTGTCCCTCTGTTTTTCCTTTAAATGACTGCAAAAGATGACGGGAAGTCGGGGTTTTTCAGGTGCTTTGAGATCCTGGCTTGGAAGCACAGAAATTATTGCAGATCATTAAAAGCATTGGAGCAAAAGATAATATTTAGAAGAGAGGAGCTGGAGGAGAGTAATTTTCTTCTTGTTAAGGGTGCTGGACTTCTGAGAAAGCTTGGCACTGAGACCTGAACTGGGAAGGATGGGAACCAGTGACAGTCTTCCTTGCCACTTCTATTGAGGGAGGAGGGTTTATGTTCTCCTTGGTCCTTGTATGCTTGGTTGGGACGATAGCTTGTCCTCTTGCTGTGTGTCAGTGTGTCATTTGGGTTGTTCTGGAGGAACGAGCCCGCAGTGTGAATGTTTGCATCTAGAGGCTTCAGGGTGTCAAATATAAAGGGGAGACCACGGGAGGAGGAGCATGAAATACATCAAGAGCTTTCACAGAACCGAGCTGTGTTTCAAGGAGGATTCTGTTAGGTGCTTCATGAGCTCAGCCTGATGTGGTGTCTGGGTATCGTCCCATCGCACAGGCTAGCTTTGGCTGCCTTATTAGGAATCCGTTTCCCTGCCGGTGTCTAGGAATGGCTTTCTGTAAACTCTTCGGCAGCGATACTGGCCTGACCTGCTGATTGTTAGTGCAGCAGCCGTGTTTGGGAGCAAGAGGTGGCAGTGCTTAAAGAGAAAAAGTGCAGTGTTCTTGCCAAAACCACATAAAACAGCAACATCGTGTAGATGTTTTCAGAATGTAAAGTTGTTTTAACTGATGTCCACGTAGCTGTGACAATAAAATGTATTGTTTAGATTGCAGGCTTTAAAGAAGACAGTTTGAATTTAGCTAGCTACAGGAGTGAGTCACTTAGGATGAGACATCATGTTTAATCTAAAGAGGTCAGTGCAGATCTGAAGAGAAACAAAACTGAGTTAGTTTGTTCCACGGACCAGTTGCAATATATTCTTCTGCCTGTGAAACCAAGAGTAGAAAATGGCAAAAATCAGTCTTGCGTGCTCCAGTCACTTTGGCTCAGCACATGGCAAGAGTTCAAGGTTTGTCACATCAAAGCCAGGCAGTGAAAGCAGAATATGTTTTGTTTATCTGAATGAAGCTCTTAAAAAAAAAAATAAAAATTACCCTGACAGTACAACAAAGGAAAAAAACCATTATTGTCCCATCAGCAGGCTGGATGTGGCAGTAGCATCAATAGGAGTGTGATTCGGGATAGGGCTTCTCATGGGTGCATGACGGGAGCATGAAGAGAGAGTAATTACAAAGTAGGAGTGCAAAGGACAAGAGACAAACGGCACGAAGCCTGAACATAGATGAGTTTCCTGAGGCTGTTGGTTAGATAATGTCTGAGGGACTATTCTGCACTGTATTAATGGGATTACTTGAGAAAGTAGAAGTGGGAGCAGTTGTGTATGATGTGTGTGGAACATCTCACAGAAGAGAAAAGAACAAGTGCTGTGGCGGTGTCGTTTTAAAACCATTAGTACAAAGTTACATAAACTGGTGGATGATAAACTCAGTTTTATAATTCCCCGAACAAGCTAATCACCATAAAAATGAGGAAAAATCTCTTTCCAGTGTAGAGGACAGCTAGTGAGGCACATGGAAGAAGAAGAGAGTTTCCTTTTCCTTCACATATGTGCTGGCTGCAGCCAGCAGCAGGGTGTTAAGCTTAAAGAAGCCTAATAAAGGCTTGTCATAGGCAGCAAATCAGGTGTTTCTCTATTCCATTTTCTCTATCTGCTTTGCTCCAAGCTGCTGTGTTTATTCTTTATGCTTCCAACTGGCTTTAGCCACATAGTTTACATGCACAGTTTTCATCTGTCTGTGAATGTAGACCAGCTGTCCCATGTGAGAGTAAACTTGCATATCATGCACTGAACTAAGTTAGAAGAAGAGCGAGCATCGTATAGATTACTAAACTATAAGGTTACGTACGCTATGGGTGCTGGCAAAGGGGGTATTGCAGTATTTAGCAAGAAACAGATACTGCTTCAAATACAAGCCTTACTACCAGTTACTCAGGTGAACACACAATTTAGAAATAGTTAATAGATTCCTTTCTTAGTTCACAATGACTCAAGAAACAACAGTAAAGAAATGGTAATGATTTTAATTAAAAAAACCAAAAAACACACCTCCTCTTTTTTCAGATGTAGGTAGCATCCACTGCTATAATGAATACTTAATGGCCTTTCTCTTCCCAATACTTGATTTTTCCATATTTTGTTTTAGGCACAGATTATTGATATAAACCAGAGGGGAGAAGGAAACTGTGCTATGGTGTATCAGATTTCAGGACAGATATTGGAATTCTCTGCTAGGGTAAGGTAGCGTAGCGCTTCTCTGTCTTTTTAGCTCAAGCCTTACCGCTAAAACATTTTTGAATTCTTTTCAGAGTTCAGGAGAAGAAGGGGCATTGCAAATCTCATTCACTCTCTGCTGCACCAGCCCTCAGAGGAGCACAATGGGTGATTACCACTGATCAGATTAGATTTGATCAGATTTAGGTTCTTTTAGGTGGCACTAATGCTTCTGATCCCATCTCAAAGTTAGGTGGCCATGAAAAAGGCAGTAGAACATAGATGTGGTGTGCTTCCCAAACACCAGCCAAGCACACTGCCTTCCGTATTAGTTCAAGTTTTGGAGTAGGGTTGTAAAATACAGTCCCCTTGTATGCTGCCCTGGAATTTCCAGGGTGCCTCTGTCACTTGCTTTGGAAATACTATACGTGCGTTCTTCATTGTGGGAATTTCAAATTACAGGGCTGCCTATTTGGCATGAAATTGTTGTGGGTTACAGGGAGTCTGGCGCAGCTCTCTTGCTTTCACCCTGCTGCCAGGGGTGTGAGTCTCCACTCAGATGACTGTAGCACTGTGGACTTTATCCCTTCTGTATTATCTTCTATTCTGCTCTGTTCGGGTGTTTTATTCAGCACATCTAATCATCATATCTGAGTACCTATCATCAGCACATAGATTATTTATCCTTTGTTTCATTTAGCATTTTAATCTATATTATTTTCTCTTTTAGACCTAACTGAGAAAAAAGACAACTTTGATTTCTGTTGCAGGGCATCAGGGTTTTTTTTCAACAAAATAGAGTTTAAACAAAAACCACAAAATCAAGAGCCTCTGGTTAGGTTTGAATCCAGAAAGATCTTGTCAAAAATGCCTGCTTCTTATGTCTGAGGGGAAATGGTCAGCTCCCTTGGAGAACAGTGCTGTGTGTAAGATAAACCCGTCTCAGGTGAAACAAGACTCAGCCCTCTTGGGTTTTATATTTCTGCATGTTGGCAGCACTTCAGAGCCTCGGAGAGTTACTCCAACGCAGCTGTACATGGAGAATGCTCTCTTTATGGACCAAATGTATTGTATGTCTGGAGAAAGGCTCTGGTAGCCAGCGAGGAGGGAAGGAACAGGCAGGACAGGAGGACGTAGGTCTCAAATGAGTAGACTTGAAAAACAAGTGGGGTTTTGTTTGGTTGGTTGGGGTTTTTTTTAAGGAAAACAAACTTACTATCCTGGGAACCTTTTGTCTTTTTTATTAGACACATCTGATTCTGAGATGAGACACTTGGACGTTGCGAAGACTATAGGGTCAGGCTGACTTCACCCTGCAGACTGTGTCTTGCGCACGCAGCCTCTCTGGGAGGGCTGGCCCAGACTGTGCTGCTGCGCTGGCCCACGACCCACAAGGAAAGATAAAAATCTTGGGCTGATCATGCTCAAGGTGATGTTCGGGCTCCTCTGGCCCTCAGTGGGGTTGGGATTTCCCTCTTTGTCTTGGTGCTGGGCAGAACCTAAAGCTCTTAGACTTTTTGCATCTATAGTGAGCCCACGAGGTTGTTTTTTTTTGTCACTGGCTTTAGCAATAAGATAATTTTATCAAATCTGTAATTCTCACAAACTGAAAGGTGTTTCACACAGATATTTGGCTGGACCTTCAGAGGCAATAGCTAGAGACAGGGAGCTGAGATACATGGGCAGGTCTCTCTTGTGGGATTTTGTAATCATTGTGGTGGCGTGATAAAAATGTGTAAGATGCTGAACAAGCAGAGGAATGCTTTGGTGGCTTCAGGAGAAGAGAATGGTTTGAAGAGTACACACAGGCACATTTCCACCCTGTGAAATAAGTGGGGCATTGCAATAAAGAGAATGGGGAGAGTCCAGCCCTACGAGGCTGAGCAGTAGCAGAAGGTTGGTTGGGTCAGAAGTTTCCCACATTGTTCCTAAACTGGTTTCTGCCCACACAGTGGAGAGCAGGTTTGGGATTGGGCTTACGCTTCCTTAGGTCCCTTTTTTGCTCTTCAGGTTCAGCTGTCACCCCAGGCGCAAGGTGCTTGTGTTAGAGGAAACAGAGCTTGGGAAATCTGCTGGTGGACTGAACTGTAGATCTACATGAAGGCATTGGCACGTGTACTCGTTTGCTTGGTTCTCTTGGTTCCCCATCCCACAGCTCAACCTCTGGGGGTGGGCATAGGCAGTGCAGCACGTGAACAAGTCTGGTTCGAGGGTGGGCTCAGCCTTGCTTGTAGCTGTCAGTGCAGATATACCTTTGAGACATACCTTGAAGCATGCTGTGCAAAGACTGCTTGGTGAGTTTGCATGCAGGGCGAGGACTCTAATCTTGGTTGGAGCTCATTGCACCTGATTTTTAAAGTTAATAAGAATGAAAAGTTTACAGAATGCTTCTGCCCAGGCAGCTGGAGTTCTCAGCAGTAATACGTGTTTATAACTCCACCATTGGAACAATAAACCACATGCTATTTCCCTCCTAAAATTTACAGTCAAATCTGTTGCTGTTTAACAGGGTAAGTAGAAAATAGAGAAATGTAGCCAAACTAGGCCTAAAATGGTTTTCCCTGCTCTATAGGTAGGTGACAGCTTTCCTTTTTTCCTGGAGAAGCAGTCTAGTATTTCTTTTCTGCTGTGCTCAGCTGCATATAAGTCAAGAGTAAATGAAACCCAGGTCCAGCTTTAAACCCATTTCCTTGCAGGCAGTGTAGTAAGTGTTCTACCATACCTTGCTCCCTCTTTGAGTAACGGTCAGGCTGATTTAGGGATTAAGTCCTAATCGTTAAATAACGCTAACGTGTCTGCCATTTGCTTAGGTGCTGTATCAGGAAAACAGATTTCCACGGCTGCGTTTCGAGGCGTGATATAACTTGTGGCCAGTGCGGCGTGTGCATGCCATTAGCATAACGGCTGCATTTTTCTCACAAAAGAACAATGTACCCAACAGCTGTTCAGCAAACAGCCCTCGCTTTATTAGTGTCACAATAAGTGTCATTCACACAGTCTTGAAGCACATTCGAAGGAATGCTATACGCCATCTGCACCAAAGAGAAAGAAACAAATGCAATCCTTGCTTACAGCACTGCAGACACGTTTGAGAAAGTCAGATGGTCTTGGATCATCAATGCAGCATTTAAACCGGCAGAAGTAAAACAGACTCACGCAGTCTGGAGATACAGAGCCAGATTGTGATGCTCTTGGTCATGCCTAGACCACAAGCGGTTCTCTGGAAGTCGCTGAGCTTGCCAATGACGTCTGGGGACGTTTGGCAGAATATAGAAGTAATCGATGTGAAGGGCTCACCATTTGATTTGGACACTTGCTTCTTGCTGAAGAACCTTAAAAGACTCGTGTAATTCTTCCGTGTAATTTATTCACACAAGCCTGCGTGAAGCACAGATTTATTAGCAGGTAGTGGCAGTGCAGATGCTCAAGGAAAGCCGTCCTAACTTCGAAGTGATTTTTCAGAAGCACATTTTCCTCCCCAGACACATATATGGCCCTCTGTGCCATGGAAACTGAGTGTAGCTGGCATATTATGTTCTGCCTTGCCATGGGAACACTGTTTTGAAGACATTTTCTTTAACCAGGCTTTTAGCACATCCATTTTGATTTACATCCAAATGGGTCACAGACATCAATGCAGTATTATATGGGAAGAAAAAGGGAATGAAATGCTTTTAACTTGAAAAATATGCTGTTGCATGTAGGCCAACTTTTGTTCTCTTTCACTCAATTTATCTAGGATTTGGGTGGGTTTAATTCTAGGGCCAAATTCAGTACTGGCATAAGTGAGCACAACTCCATTAGTGCAAATGGAGTCTCAACATTTATGTCAACAGTGAACTTAGATCATTGAATTTTTCCTATGTTTGGGCTTGCATGTTTCCTGCAAGATAATATACACATGAACTTGCACATATGCTGCACATATGCACATAAAAATTCACTGGGGAGGACGTTTGGCTCTATGCTCTGTGTTTGACTTTACATATAGAAACGGCGATCAGCTTATAAATTTTTTGCTTCTCCTGTAGCTAATGTGCCATGCATCTGTGAGGATCAGCCATGCAGAATGCCACGTTGCAAGTAAAATACCTAGTAGCAAAGGCAGATGTGAAAATTGCTTTTCTTTCCTCAGTCTGCAGGACTGCACATGCACACAAATCCACGCGATTAACGCGGAGAGATTTTTCTCCCCTGTGTTATAATGAAGTTGAACACTGCCTTGAACAGAGTGCTACGTAGAAATGCTGCAGATGCTTATCATTGGAGTGAATTGTAGTATTTACTCAGCTGCAGGCCTCAAGTTTAGTGTATGCCATGAGGACTGCTTGCCTCTTATTGCCTGAACAATAGCAAGGCCAAGACAGAGATGTCTCGTTCTCTGTGATGCTTCCTGCAGCACTTAAGCGTTGGTCTGGTCACCAGGTTTGAGAGAGATGTGAGTGTTGCGCTTTCCCAGGATCACCGTAGCTTAGGTGTCCTGAATAGAGACCGAGACCCAACTGTGTTGGGAGCACAAAGCTGACAGATTATTTCTGCCCCAAACTTTTACCACAAGTGTACAGCGAAGGTGACAGGCATGCACTGGTAAGGAGTTGTGTGAACTAGTCAAAGGTTATTGGCCATCTGGAGGCCAGGTGGCTTCAACATGTGAGGAGCCCACGTTTGTGGGCAACATGTACTTCCCAACAGTATTTAAAGGTGGTGGTAATCTTTTCTTTTTTTGTTTGTTTTTTAGCTTGAAAAGCCTTTGGTATGTCCTAAGAGTGACTTTTCCAATGTGCCTTCTGCCCAGCAAAATAGGGTGTCCTTGTATTCTCGGTATCAAAAAAGCTAAGTAAGGTTTGTGGTGAGAAGCAGAGGGCAGTGGCCTATGGGACAGTATGAAACGGGATCATTAGGAAGAAAAGTAAGGCTCTGCCCACATATAAAACTTGACCCTTCTCTGCGAACATTATCCCTGTGAATAATTGGAAATCTACGTTCAGGCTTCCCACTGTGTCCCATCCCTTGAGGACACACCCGCTGTATTGCTTTACATGGTGCGGCAATGCACAGCGAGATTTACATATATATCACATAAAAGTGTTTACAAAAAAAATTAGCATGTGATTGAGCTGGGAAGCTGCAGAGGGCCCCAACTGTACGAGTTTCCATGCGCTTCAGCCAGAAGATTTATTTCCAATTTGTTATTCATAAGGGAAGAGCGAGAGATTGGGATGGGGTCCTTTGAAGTGGAAAACAAAGTCTTCTATTCAGCCTTCAGCTTAATAGAATACACATGACACAGGCTTGGCATGGCGGCCCCGCTTTCATGTAATGTGCTCCTTGTCATTTTGCTTTCCTAGCCTGTGAATACTAGTGGGAATGGGTATTGCCCTGGAAAAATCTCCTTATCTCCTGCTGCCTTCTGCAGGAGCAGCGCAGTGTAAGCAGGTAGGAGCCATTTGGTGGCGGTGGTGGGGAAACCAGGCTGATCCCAGTTGATGCAGTTGCGTTGCTCGTAATTCCTGGATTATGTTTTATATTGAAAGAACATGTGTAGGGAAAGCAGCCTAATTGCAGGGCTTCTGCAGGCATTACGCGGGCGCTTCTGCCCTGTTTGGAGGCCCTGAGCAGGGAGCCGTGCCCCATGGGCTCTGAGTCTGCCTCTGACACCTGTCTTCTGCGTGACCTGAGCTCTCGCCGTTATTAACTGAGTGGAATTGCCTGAGGGAAGGCTCTTCTGAATTTGTGCAGCATCTAGGATGGCGGAGCGTGAGCTAGGCACTGTATCACTGCCAATAACCAGCGATTCTGTCCAAAGTAGGTGTTTTGGGGAGATATGTATGTGAATCCTGTATTTCTTTCCATGAGCATGGCCCCGGTTTTACAGTGATCTACGAGCCTCTGATAGCTTCTGTGCTTTGCCCTGTGTTACTAGCATTAAAACCATGCTCAGTGCAGCACAAAGGCAAGTGTTTTTGAAGAACTTACAAGCCCAACTTACTGCAAAGCCCTGCCAATTGGTGGGTCTGTGGGCCATGAGAGAAAACATGTGTGACCTTCAGCACGTCAGCTTGGCCTGCAGCACGTGTGTGGTTAGAATTTGGACCAGAGTCCTGCCGGTCCTCTTGGCCCTGTGACACTTGTCCTTCCCAGCTTCCTCCAGGATGATGTCTTCACGCACCGCTTCTCTCTTGCTCTTCTGCATGTTCAGGTTTGGAGCTCTGGGTGAATCACTGAAATCAGAGATGGAAAGAAATGCATGAAGTCATCTCATCTTGCCCTTGCCAACGCAGGATTATTCCCCACAGTACAGTCTTGAGTGCCTTCTCCAGTCTATTTTTAAATGACTCAAAGGAGAGGGCTTTCCTCTCCTCCCTGGGGAGGCTGGCTCCGCTGTTCAGGAGACCTCACTGTTGGGGAATTTTCTTCCTGTTCTCCAGCCTCAAATCTCCTTTTCCCTAATTTAATTGAACTGTTCCTGGCTCCACCCTTCTAAACAATTTTCCGTATTGCATGACTGTTGCAAATACCTGTTGTCAATTTGCAGGCATAACGGATGGGAATTCATCACCATTTGCCTTGCTTGGCAAAGGCTCTTTGTGCAGAACTGTACTGGGAAGCCAGGCTTTATCAGAAACTAGATTTCAGAGCTACACGCCAAGAAATAAGAATGACCTTTTCCTACTTCTTTGGACAATGCCATTAACATAAAACCCCATCGTGACTGAGAATAGGCTGGGCTTCTGGCAAAGCCATGAATGTCTGTATTAATGTGCTGATTTTCCTCTTAGTCCTCCAGTAGATCTTCTATAGTGCTTTTTTTTGCATGACAGAAGTAACTGTTCTGAGTTCTTGGGTTTAGTTGTAAACGTATAGATGTTTGGAGAATGTTTAATGAAAAAATACAGTTATTCTGTGGAGCCAGCAGTTCAGTTTCTAAACCCTGACTTTCAATTTGAGATTTCTTAAGCACCTGAAGTGTTTTGAAAATGGGTTTTGAAGGTGGGATTTATGCTTTGACAATACCTAGATGCTTTGGAAGGTAGTGCTTTTTGTCTTAGGAGGCGTCTGTCCTTCATCCAGCAGGACTGAGTTGCAAGAAAACTCTGTGTCCAAAGATTATAAGTTATTCCAGAAAAGCATCTTACGGGTTTGAAGAATTATGAATCCCTATTTATTTATTTATGAGATGAAAATCAGTTTCTGCTGTGGGTGACAGCAGAATAGAAGCCCATACTCAAAACACCAGGAAAAGAATGGCTAGCATTAAAGAGACTGAAATCCCTTTAGTGCTTTCGTACAGCAGAGCTGCAGCTATTTAGCTATGGCAGGATACCAAACAACATTGTGGCTGGCCATTGTTGCTTGAACAGTTTGATTTTTAAAACATTCAACTGAAATATAACCACCAGCCAAGTTGGAAGAAGCGAGTCACAAGGACAGAGTGTTAAATGAAGAGTCAGCAAATGAGGGAAACGAGTTCTCGTGCCCCAGTGGAAAGTGGCTGTATTGCAGACCGGGAGCCTGAGAGCAGTATCTCAGCCTAGCACAGCTATCGGGTTGCTTTTAAGATAATTTTATAGTATAGAAGTAATATGGCTTTAAAAAGAATGAGATAGTGCCACAGCTATAAGATAAAATTACTGATTTCTCTGTGGTAGGACTCAGAAGGGCCATGGATCCTGTCTCTTTTTGCTCGGCACTGATTCTCACATCATAAACCAGAAACCTTTCCTCCAGAGAACTTCCGATGTTAAGCTTTTCAGGAGATGGGAAAGGGGTGATGGAGCGGAGTGGAGGAGAAGAGGACAAAGTGACCATAGCTGGCATATTAAAAACCATCCCAGCATGTGTTGGCCTTTGTTGCTGATTCTGATTGGACTCATCAAACTGTTTGACGTGACTCTTGATAGGTGTTTTTAAGAAGGCACCGTTCTTGTCGGTGTTTTTAAATGTGCATGTTTAAATGATGCTGTGAGTTAATGGATTGGAGCATGGTGTGTGGGAGCAGTGGAGAGGAGAAGGGTGTGTGGTCCCTAATGACGCCAAGTGAAAAACAGAGACACACCTGCTTTGGGATATAATGGGAGTGATAAGAGTAATTTCTTAACCATGGGTGTTTTGGGGGAGTTGGGGAGGGGAAGGGTTGGTTTAAGAAATGTAGGGGGGCAAGCAGGACTTTGATCTTGCTGTCCTGGGGACTGTTCATTTTAAATGGCAGTGTTTGGTACATCTGGGCTGAACTGATATTGGTTCTTGCATGCCGTCCCCCCGCTCAGTGTTTTGCTTTGCACTGTTTTATCTGCCAGAAAGAAAATAAATTCACAAAATATTTGCAAAGTTGCATGGCCACAGGCTTAAATACATACATATGAAATCCCTGAAAGCAATTTGCTTCAAGCCCTCCTCAGTTCCAGACATCTTTCTCACTCCATCTGCTCCTTCAAGTACACAAGTTCCTTGGGAAAAATCACTTATTACATCACTGAAAAATGCCACAAAAATAGCTTTTCACTTAAGTTCCCATCCTCGGAGCTAACTCACATGGGGATCAGATAGATTCAAACATTTAATAACTTTTTATTTTCCTTTCTCTTTAAACACAGGATCTCTGGTCATGGAAGCAGGGTCACGTGGTGGATTCTTGGCAGTCAGCAGTCTGTGGAGCTTTTGCAGGTGCAAAGGATTATATGTTATACTGGGAAAGACTAAAGAAGAAAGGGAAAAATGTGCAAATCTATTAAGTATAGCAGAACAACATTCCTTTGTAATTCAAGTTTGTTTAGAAGAAAACGGATCCAGTTGTTGTTTGGAAACAGGAAAGTCAGCAAAGGAAAGAGAAGAAAAAAAGAAAGACTCAAACAGGGTGTCTGTTTGAAAGACAACCAATTTGTTTTTGACAAATTTCTGTTATTTAAAAACCAGGGGCCTGTCAGTCAGGCTTTGCGATTATTTCAAAGTTGATTTGTAAAATCCTCATCCAGGAGAAACTTTGCTTGGGTGGGGGTTTGTGCAGCTGTCTGCTCTGAGCGCTTCCCCAGGGGTTGAAGTGATTGCAGCGAGAGGCCATGATTCACCATTCATGTGACAGCTCTGACAGCCATGTAGATTAACTAGAGTCAGGAGAGCAGAGGCTAGCGCTGCACAGCCCCGAGGCAAAAGCCTTCCGCAGCAAAAAAAAAACCAAAAAAAAAACGGAGGACGAAACATCTGGGCAATCTCCAGACACTAGAACAAGAATAAAGAGTGGCAGAATACAATACTGCACTATTTATTACCAAACAAGCCAGAAGTTAATTGAATTCTTCAGTAGGCTTCTTGCTTGATTTTAGCCTACTGTAGTTGTTTCAAAAAAAAAAAAAAAGAGAAAAAATCAATTAATGACTCATCAGTATAGCTGACAAGTTTGAGGGAGGAGAGACTCAACTGTCTTAATAGAAAAAACAGATTAGTAGTTAAGAGATGGATAGCCAGAGCTTTTCCCCAAGGAGCTAAAATACATTTTGAGATTCCAAACCAGTAACAGAATATGTGGAAAAAATAAATCCTGTTTAAAGAGAAATTATAGCATTTCTTGAAATAGAGATTATCAAAAGCAAAGCTTGTTCTTTGATGACTTACAAAATCAGAGCCATTACATCGTATGTAATTTTTTTAAAATAAGCTCTGTTAGGGGAATTGAAGTATTAATAGCAGCAGAATTCCAGCAGAGTCTGAGGCTTCGTTTCGATGGGCGCTGTAAGTGCACAGCTGAGAGAAGGGAGTGGGGCTGTAGCTGCATACAGTTTAGTGTGTTGGGCATGCGAGTTGCCCGATTCCATTTTGGGGCAGAGGGGATATTTTAGATGATCTCTTGTGGTCTTGTCCAGCTGTATTTTCTATGTTTATGTGATGGGAAGGGAGTTTTATTCTGCTTAAAATTGGGTCTACTGTTGGATTTTACACTGACTTCTTCAAATCAGTGCAAACAAAATCAGAGTGATTGCAGCAGATCATTCATTTTTGTTTTGAAACAAAACAAGCTATCAGACTAAAAATGCTTTAAAATGAAATCTGTAAGTGCAGGTGTGATATAGGATCATTAATTTAGCTCTGTTGATTTCTTTACAGTCAGATTGATACAAAAACTGTGTTCAGGCACGTTCA
This sequence comes from Anarhynchus alexandrinus, assembly GCA_008711295.1. Classification (NCBI taxonomy): domain Eukaryota; kingdom Metazoa; phylum Chordata; class Aves; order Charadriiformes; family Charadriidae; genus Anarhynchus; species Anarhynchus alexandrinus. Next base: position 418,937 of record VUYV01000056.1, on the reverse strand, counting down.
GAGAGCTGGAAAGGTTATCTGATTTACCCAAGGCCTTGCGGAGTAATTTCCTGAAGTCCAATTTGGTGCCTCAACTGGAAATCTAGCTCAGTGCCTCCACTTCCTTCTCTGTATGTCTTGTTTCTGACCAGTTGTGCTTGGACTTGCTACTATTTGATGGATGTTCAGTAGTGTTTGCTCGCTTTCTATTAGAAATATTGTAGAAGGAGCTTCCAGAGGCACGGTTGTTCATGACGCTTCACTGCCTTTTGTGGCAAATCCTGAGAAGACCTAACACTTTGCACTGGAGGAGACACCGGGTCCTGGAGCAGCACAGAGGCTTCCAGGTCCATGCTGTTGGTAGATGAGACAGTTCAGCCTAGCTGTCTTCATAGGCTCTATTCCACGAGCACAAATCCTTGCAGAGCTGGAGTCCTATTTTCTAGATCATGTTGTAATTGGTGATGATATTCTCTGGGTAACCCTTCCAGATTCACATCCTCCAGCCTGGTTTTCCTTCTCTGTTCTTTGTTTCCCTATTCCTTCCTTTTCACCAGCAGTATTTTAAACTTCCTTTCTCATGTGTCCTTCGAGGACCTGCTTCAAAACTCACGAGGTTCAACTCTCTTTGGATCAGAATCTTCCCCTTCCGTCTCCATTGCCTCCCTCTGCAGACATGTAACGGGCAGGCCCTGTATCGATCTAATCAGGTACCGCGTCCATTCTCTTTCACTGAAAATATTTAGCCTTCTTGCTGAATGGAAGCAGTGGAAAAATAATTTCCTGCTTTCTAAAGAATGGATTCCACAGTTAAAGATTATTAACTACCTACATATAGCTTCAAACAAGGGAAGCAAAACCAGACCAAACTCTTTATCCCTTTCTTTCCACCCCAAAACAAAAAAAATCAAAACCTTACCAGTACCCTGTGAATAAAATAAGATGGATGTGTGCATCCAGGTGATTTAAAATCATCATGTTATAAACCTTAAAAGGAGAAGATTATCCAAAATACAACCTTTAAACACAGAGATGCTGTCAAATGCCACCATGGTAGTAGTGGGGTGGTGAATCACACAGACATGCTTTTCTCCTGTGTTCTGTGCTTGAATTCAATACTTTCTAAAAATATGTTAGCGGTCCTGAGGGGCAGGGTAATAAGCTGAAACAAACTGAAAGAAAAGTCCTGTTTGGCTTTCCTTTATGGCACACACACATACATGCGTGTGTCTGTGTGAGCTGGTTAGTTCCTAGCTAAATCATAATTGATTATTTGGCGAAGACAGGACAAAGAGCAACAATATATTGAATCCCATCCCCAGTGCCTGTGAAATGGCAGCGATTTCAGCCAGAGTGCTGAGAGAGGCCCGACTCTTCCTTGTTGAGCGCACATGTGTAAGATGTATGTATGCGATCCATGGCTTTTTATAGAAATGTAATAGGCATGAGCATAAATATCAGAGATTTGGAATCCTCTCTGTCTCATCTGTTAATAATTTAATCCCTGGAGGCCTTGTCCAGCTTTATTGTCATCTCTGGTGCCTTAACCAGAGGAGATGTGTGAAGCAGTTGGGGAGTGAGAGAAGGTGATATCTGAGCAGCCGGTGGGGAGGAACCCAAGGGTAGATCTACATGATAATTTAAGCCTGAGGTTGCGTTTGAACCAAACCTTGCCTCATGTCTGAGCTGTTTGGACACCAGCCCAGATTTGGGCAGAGGCTTTGGCAGGCTGGAGGCAGCGGAGGGAAACATGTCCCCATGCTGCGGGCAGGCCAGGCGTGATTGTGGTTGAACTCCATGCTCGAGTCTTCTCTGGGCTCAGGCTGCCTGGCTGGACCACTGCACCCCAGCCCTGTACTCTACCCGGGCAAGCTGTCCCAGAAGAGCCTCTGGGTGGGTTTTGTATGCCCTCCCTGGAATTGGGCCAGTGGCAAGGAAATCCTGCCATCGGGTATTAGCTGTTGGGAAAGCGAAGTGCTGCCCTGGGGCTGCAAGGCAGCTCCGGTTTGTCAAAGAACCTGAGTGTCCATTTAATGCGATTGAAAATTGCCTCTGTTAAAGACGCCTTCTTTCTGCCTGCTGTAAAAAAGTGTGGCTTATCATTAATGATTAATGCTTTGTGGTGACAAAGTCACCGAGAATGGAGGTGCAAGTCTAGTGAATAAGAAAGCACTAACGAGAGCTTTTTGCACATTAACAGGGAAGACTTCCCATCACTTTTGTTTTGACCTAATCGGCTCTGACAAGATTACACACTGTGTCTAAAAGCCTCTTTAACTCTATAGCTCTGAATAAATTTTTGAGTAGTTCTCAAGATTTCCCTGCAGTGTCTGCTTAAACCATGCTTCTAACCCTGAAATCGCTGGAGGAGCAGTGCTTTGGCTCTTGGTGAGCTCTGCTGAAATTCAAAGAGGTTCTTGGGTCACCTTGCTTTACCACTGGCAGGTGTTTCCGTAGTGATAAAGGACCAGAACAAACTTCTCCTTAAAAAAAAAAATAACTTGTTATCAATAAAATAAAAGTTCAAATAAGAACTTATTGATTGAAGAGTTTTGAAAAAGACCGTTTGTGAACTTGGAAATCAGTCAGTGTAAGAGGATGCTGTGAGGTTTAGTGTTGGACCTGTGCGAGTCAGTTTTTCAACCCAGATTTGGGATTCAATCCTGAATTGGTCTTGGGTAACCTTCAGATGTCAGTACAGAAAATAGTAATGAAGACAGGCAATAGTACAGCTCAACCTGGAATTTTTTCTTTTCCTAAGGTGGGCTAATTCAGACAAGGACGTTAGTTAATCACAAGTTCCTGTCTCTTGAAATGAGCTTGACCTACCGAACTGGGCTGGTGTTGGAGAAGAGGGTGCCAGGGGTCTGGCCAGATGACAGAAACACAGAATCAGGAGGAGCCCCTGTGATGGCCAGAAGGTTTCCCTGAACCCTTTAGAAAGGGTGAGGAGATGTTGAAATAGTACAGAAAAAAAAAAAAGATACAGGGAGTGAAGAAGAATTTGTCGTCTTCCCTTTATAGGATCTTATTTGAGGAGTGTATCAAAGAACTGGGGAAACCTTTTCCTATAGCAGCAGCAAATTCTGCAGGCAGCCTCCTTACTGCGAGAACCTTGGCTTATGTGTTGTTCTCAGGTGAAGTATTTCACTCTGTTCTGATGCTTCTCAATTTGTATTTGCATATGACAGCTAAAAAGGGTAGGAAATGCCAGCAGGAACCTAGGGGAGTATCTTAAGTCTTCAAGACTTTTTATTCTTACTGCCAAATAAAGGTAAATCGCTCTCTGTGGATGTCTGCCTCTAGCACTTCCATCAAGAACTGGTCACTGGGAAAGCGCGAGCAGCAGAGGGATTTTCTGTTTAACACCCTGCACTTGGTAAAGTTTAGCTGCTCAGCTGACGTGTGAATATACAGTGTCCATTGTAACTTCTTGGGAGACAGGTGATGAATTTTCCACTACTGTGTGAAGTTTTATTTTCCCAATAGAGGAGTCTGTCACTCTGCTAGAAGTATTAACAAGCCAACAGCCTTCTCCTACGTGCAAATCCATCTTTATGCCTACTTGCTGAGCACAAGTCATCACCAGATCCTTCTTGGGCAAGGGAGAAAGGAGCCTTCTCCAGGAGTGAGTTGATGAGTCTGTCTGGGTGCAGAGTGCCTGCAAAGGTGCCTTTTTCTCCTTGCCAGCTCTGCAGGGAAGATGGAATGATTAGGAGTGTAAGGCAGGATGTGTTGTTCTTGCCTGCCTGATACTTCGATACCTGCTTTCCCTGGTCGCTGACTTGTCGAACAGACTCCAGCCTTATGTGGCAGCTCTTGGAGAATTCAGTGACAGCAGGAATAGACTAAAGGAGTGATTTCAACATCTGTTGGGCCTTGCTGTGTATTAGACAGTGCAGTGTACAGCCCTCCTATTTTGAATGAGTAGACTCTGGCTGTACTGGTTTGTGTCTGTTGTATTAATCTGATGATTGGAAACAGTCATGTTTTAAGTTCCTTTACCCAGCTAGAGTAGGTGGGACTGAGCAGTACCTCCCTAGCGCTGTAGCCTGTTCTGGGATACTTGTGTACTAACGTTGAAGAGGTCACTCTAAAATTACCTTGTACGTTTAGGGTTAAGGCTGGAGCAAATTCATTTTGTCAGACTCGCTGCGTTCAGTAAAATGCAGTTCCCAACAAATGCTAGCTTTAATCTTGTGTTTTTGTCAAGCATATACAAACTTGCATTTAATTTAGCCGCTATCCTGCTGCTTGTTGTGCTTATGAAGCATTTTATTGTTACTGTTGTCATTCTAAATTGATTGGTAAATCTGTACCAAACACTTCCCAGTGATGGAAAAAGAAACATTGAAATGTTAATAACAAAAAAGTCTGAAAGATCCAGATGTTAGCTGGGGAAAAAATGAAAACCAATCATCCTTGATTAAACCTTTCAGATAAGAATTTGGGAACATCGTATCAGGATAAATCATGTTTGTTCTAATCAGTCTATCAGCCAAGATTGAAGCTTTTGCCAATAAGAAGCTGTTAGGAACAAATGCATAAAAAAATTACCGGGATCTGATAAGGGAAATAAGTTAGTCTGACAAATTGTTACCGTCAACTCTAGAGCTGAGTGATGCATTGAGATTTTTTGCTTGATACAGGCCTGACAGCCATGTGGTTCCCTGTTTAATTTTATCTTGGTCTGTGGGCACAGGAAGGGCTTCTACATCCAGACTCGTAAAGCCACTATTTTCCATGGAGATTATTTTTACTCTTCTAAAAATACATCGCTGACATGAGTACCAATGTTTCTATCCAGACCATTCTCTCAAAGCCTTTGGGTCACTTACTCAAAAACTGGCTCACAATAAAAAGATTTTTGACCTTAAAGAAGGTCCAAGAATGGGCTGGGATTTAGTTTAACTTGCTCATAGTTTCTGCTTCAGCTTCTTGAATACGGCCCATTTTTCTGCTTTTTAGTGAGGTGTAACTGCTAGGAAGCTTCCGGCAGCGTGAACTGGATGGGCCGACCTTACGTGAGCAGAAGCTGCTCCTAAACCAGGCGTTTGGGGCTGTGCACTAACCCGGCTTGCCTGCTATTCTTGTTTGAGATCCAGGGGACTGCACATGTGCCTTACTGCGTCTCCTGAACTGTCATGGGACATTCCTTAATTAACTGTGAGAAGCCAATGTAGGGTGCCAGCTGGCCCAACCTCCTTTCTGACATAGAGCAGGGGTTTAATATGTTAAAGCTGAGGTGGTTGAGAGAGAGATGCAGGTAAAAACACGAGCCAGTGGGGAAGATGCGGGTTTTTTTCATTACTTTACAGATTTTAGAAGAAATGCTTTTCCCCTCTCCCATCCCAAGAAAAGAGAGATCAATTTTTCTACATTCCATAAAACTTGGAACAGAAAATAGATTATTTTTAGCTTATTCCCTGGGTACTGTGTAGGCTTCAGTCTTTGGAGTCACTTTGTTCCTTGCTGTAGCAGATACAGGATTTATACAAACTCCAGAGAAAAAAACAGGAGGAAGAAGAAAGAGATTTCAGAACAAATCTCTCTCCCTTTTCTTCCCCCCTTTCTTCCCTTTTCTTGCTTTACTTACTGCTGCATTTTAAAAGTTTCCTTCACTTTGGCTCTTCCTCAGCATGAACTGCTTGCTTGGAATATTATGAACAGAGGAGGGAGAGAGAGATTAGAGTTAATTTTAGGATGGGGAAATAAGGCAAAGGGAACAAGATCCTGGGAGAAAAAGCAGCAAAGCTGGTCCCTAGATAGCACAAGAGGCAAGGCTGTAGCCACCGGGTTAAAATATGGAGACAGACACACACACACACATTTGTGGGTGAGACGTACAGATGGATAAGCTGAGGATTTCTGGCTTTCAGGAGGAAAGCCACAGCTGAGCTGGCTGCTCCAAGTGAAAGTAATGAGCTCCAAGGGTGAAGTTTGGGAGTGATTAGAGAGAATAAAAATGCCCGTGAGTGGAAGATGGCACTTGTGGCAGCAGGCTTGTGACAATTTCCGAAGACCCTTGGGCAGTGTCACATTGTTGTTTTCCAAAATGGAAGGGATTTCATTCGCTGGAGATGAGCTCCGTCCCAGACACTGGCTTGTCTTTTTCCCTTGGAACAGAGTCCCAGGTCTAACAGTTGAAGTCGAGATCCAGTCTGTCTGTATCTTGAGGATAGCTTTGCCCCTGGAGCATGTGTGTTTCAGATGCAGAGCATCTTTCCTCTCTTTCTCTCTCTCTAGCATTCGAGTGGTCAGACTTTAATTCTCAAGGCAGAGCACAGCGTGACGAGCTTATTTTCTGATCTCTGCAAATGAGTAAGCAGGTTCTTCCTTTCAAACTCGGCTGTAGATGTTGGAAGTGGAAGGTCCTTATGACCTTCATATGTTCAGATACGTACAGAGTCCAAAACAAAAGGACAGTAATCTCAATGGGGATGTTTGGATTTACAGTTAACTGGTATAGAGCTGTTTTCCTTAAGTCAACACACAGGAATAAAACACTCTGTGTATAGACCTTCAGCAAACGTACCTGGACTCTGACGTGAGGAAACATGCTGTAGGCATTAATAATGGAGCAGTGTTGACCACAGCCATGGGAATTATAGGCAGTGTGGCATTCATATTCAACCAACAATGTCTCACTTGTGTTTGGTATTTTAATTTGCTCAGGTGGATTTGCAGCTGCAGTTACCACGCCTCTCGATGTAGCGAAGACGAGAATTATGTTGGCAAAGGTAAGAGCGAAGGCGGCCAGCAGACACGCAGGTGAATGGCTCGGGTGGGTCCAGAGTTTCTGTACGGTTGTTACAGAATGAAATCCAGCACCTATTAATAATGATTTCTGCTCTTATCCTCGAAGGCAGGATTAGATGTGAACAGGTACCGCATGCAGAACTAATGAAATTGTTGTGTTCCTTTCCTTGTATTGCTCTTCTGGTCCTTTCCCAGAGGAGCTGAGAAGGGCCTGTGCTTGTGCTAGACTTCCAGAGCCTCGTGCAGTGTCTTTAGGAGAAAATCCTTGCGGAGTCAGATGCACAGAGTTAAACTTCTCATCAAAGATTTATTCCTCTGTTTTTTTTGATAATGGTTGGGCTTGAGTGTGTGTGTGTATGTGTCTTTTCTGAGGAGGGCTTGGCACTGGATTTTCTGTCCGAAAACTTTAAGGCACAGAGGTCATGATGGCTTACATCTGCCAACCAGGGCAGAAGGGAGATTGCTTATAAGATCAGTAAGTTCAGTAAGTAGTTAAATTGCTAGGAAGTCTAGTGTTCCCGTCATCATCTTGCTGACCCCAGAGCAGAGCTAAGCAGCCACATAGCTAAAAGCCCTCAGCCTTTCCCTGCCCTGAAAAGAGCTGTTTTGTTGGCAAAGGTCAGGCACCCTGGAGCTTCTGTGGATGTTTTTTACCCTGTTGCTCATGTCCCTCAGTACGGGAATGTTTCTTGGTGATGACATGCACCTCCCCAGCCGAGTCACACATATCTGCGCTCACCGTGTTGCTGTGTTGTGTCCCTCTCATTGCTGGGTGTTGTAGCTGCTGCAGCTCCTTTGCCTTTGGATAGTGTGGGTGATAAAACTGTAGGAGCTGGGTTTCATTTCTGGCTGCTGCTGTGCTGAGCAACCAGGTCAGCGTTGGTAAGGGAACGATGGTGCTTTGGGCTGTTCTGAGACCATTCAGACAGCATCTTCATATTAGTCATCTCTCGCTAACTAGATCACACATGTAATTTAATTGTCTGTAGTCCTGCTGTTTGTCCTCTGTTTTGCTCTCCAGGCAATTTTCACATGCGATGCACTACTCGTGGGTTTTTTTTAAGTAATTCTCTTGCAGCGAGCAGCAAAGTCACTTGTTGGTGCTTTAAGAGTGTGTTTTTATTAAATTCTTACTCCAGTGTCAGCCGCTGGATGTAGAGCTGAGTGTAACGCGGAAGGGACTGGATACCCAGTTCTGGACTAACCAGCTCTGTGACCATTTTGTTCTGAGTCAATGAGTGATCATTTTGTTCTTCTGTGCCTCAGTTTCCCTTTCTGCCCTTTGCCTTATTCCTGGAAACAAGGAGCTTTTGCCTGTGCCTGGGGTAAGGAGGTCGTTAAGATGCCTGTAATTGCTGTAAAGTAGCGCTAACCAGGGACAGGGAGCTCAGCAAACAACTGAACCTCTCTGCTGACAGTTTCCAATCTCTCTCTTTCTGTGGTGCAGGCTGGTTCCAGCAACGCTAGCGGGAATGTTCTGGCTGCCCTCGGTGATGTCTGGAGGACACAAGGCCTGTCAGGGTAAGGACATGCTGCAGAAGTACATCTCGTTGCCTCTGTGTGGGAGAGGAGGTGGGGGAGGATGGGATGGTTCTGATTATATTTAAATCCTGTCATGCAGAAAAGAGTTTTAGTTGCTGTACACATGGCCAGGGAGCAGTTCTCAGGTAGCTAGGAACAAGGAAGTTCCTCCAGGGAGGTCAAGTGTCCTCGCTTTAGCGCTGGCTCTGAGCAACGTCCAGGGAAGAGCACAGAAACAGGGTATTATTGGGGATTTTTCCATGGTACAACCTCTAAGCTTAGCTCCAGGCTTTGGAGGCGAGGGTGGCTTTGTGTTTAATGGACTTTTCTCCATTAATGTGTGCATTTGTGTTTTGTATCCATTTAAACTTTGGGCATGCACATCGTCTTGTGGCAGCGGGTGCCACAGATTGATCTTGAGGTATGTGAATCACCCCTCCTGAGACATCAGGGAAGGCCAACATAGGAGCCATGTGTCCCTTATGGACAGTCTTCCCTCCTCCTGGAGATTTCCTACTGATTTGAAGACACCAGCTAGGTTTCCTGTTTCCTTTATATTCACTGTTCTTGCTGCGAAGTGTGATGGGAGCATGCGATGCCAGTGTGGTGTTGGCAGCAGGGACAAGCTGAAGCAGAAGGAAGGGAGCCATGTGCTCCCTGACTTGTCCTTTGAGCCTCCCGCCAGGTCTGGGCTTGAGCACGTACCCACCTGGATTTCTCCAGTGAGGGACTTTTTGCAAAAATGGAAGTTTTCTGAGACAGGCTTGAGTGCAAAGAGTAATTCTGAGCAGCCGCAGAGCAGCTCTCTGGCTGCTTTCCTCCTGTGACCGGGGTGTAGACATGTTGTGGGCTTTCTGCTGACTGGTCAGGGAAGTCTGGGTGATGTTGATCCAATCCCTTGACTGCCTCGCTTTACCCATTCCTGAGATGGAGAATTGCTCTTCTGACGTTGGAGCGGCCTTGTGAACAAAAAGTCCTCTACTAGAGTTCGTAGAACATTTTGAGGTGTTATGGGCTTATAAATTATTATTGATTTTTAGACACCTGCTTCATTTATGCCACCTTGCCCTCGTTGTGTGAGTCATACCAGTTATTGGCCACTCGTAGTGAACATATGTCTTAAACAACTCCTCCAGTCCATGAGGTTCAGCCTGTGCTTCCTTTGGTAGGGCTTGTGTCCCACCTGGCCTTGGTGTGTAAGAGAAACGGAGGTTTTTTGGAAGCTTTGCTTGGGGCTTTTCACTGCGATTTCTCATAGGTTTTTAATCCGCTTGATGTGGCCGATACTTTCAGGGTGCTGTTTGAACATTTGTAAACTGTTGCTCGAAGCAGCATGCACATCGCAGCTTTGCGGGAGACAGTTTTCTCTTAACATCTGATCTCTGCTCACACGACTAATAAAAGTTCAGTCCTCTTTCTACACATGTGGGAAATAATTCAAAACAAATTGCAGGAAGTTCCTAAACACCGATTCCAGGAAGACGTCCAGCTGTGCCCCCCGGCAGCGCTCAGAGATCGGTTGTCTCAGGTTCGCTCTTTGAGATGATGAGGTGACCTGGCGGTGGATGAGTTTTGGGTCCTACAGGGCTTGGTGGACTCTAGGGCATGTTTTGAAAGGGACTGGGAGAAGTGAGGCCACGTCTGCTGCTGGTGGAAGTTGAGCTCTGAAGGGTGTGAAGAGGCATGGATTTGGCTGGGGAAACCTCCCCCCTTTCCCCAGCCAACAGCAGAAAATAAAAATGTATGTTTGTGTTCTTTTCGGGGTGTTTCAGCAGTGCCCTTTTCTAAACAACCCAAAATTAAACTCTGCCTAAAGATAGTACCCGTGGAGTAGGACCAAAGGGAACACAATTCAATTGAAATCAAAACAATAAGCTATCTGGAGAAGAAGTAACGTGTAAAGGAGGCCAAGCTGCGTCAGCTGCAAGGAAAAGGAAGAAAGTCTTGGGAAAAATAAACGCAGAGGCTGCCATGCCTGCTGCCAATTATAAATCTATTAATCAAAAACAATAAAAATGTCGGGCTTTTTTGGCCAGTTGCAACATGAAATGATTTATGGCTCCTCTAATAAATCTCGTACTTGAAGAGGAGGAATTCTGAGGGCAGAAAGACGCATTGCTTATTGCCACCTTATTAAAACCAGAGTGCAGGGCTCAGCTTCCTGGTCCACACCTAGTAAATCCCCCTGCTTCGTGCCAAGAAATTTCACATCCCTTTCTGTCCGGGGAGAGCCAGGCCTCTGGCAGGAGGTAGGATAGGGATGGGATGAGCAGATCTGTGCACCTCGTCGCTCTTGCCAGCGGGGCAGATGAGCCATTCACATGAAAGCAGGTTTACGTCCTGTCCCACTGCTTTTCACTCAAGGAGGTGGTGGCGTTTGAAAGCTGTGGATGGAGCTTCACAACTCATTGGTGAGAAAGACAAGGATTGTTTAACCTTAAATCTGGTGAGATGGTTTATCCCAGCTTGTGTGTAGATGGGGATAGAGCTGGTGGTTTGCACCAGGCATCCCATTCCTCGGATGAGCTTCCAGGTTAGGGTGGAGATGGCGTGCTGGGCACTAACCACTGCTCTCTGCAGCCTGACCTCGCTGATGCGAGTGGTGAAAGCAGCCCCTGCGCCCAGGGCTCGCTGCTTTGCGAAACACAAGCTGCACGCAGGAGTGAGCTCAGTGCAAAGCCGTAGTCAGATAAAAGCAGTGTTTTTTCTCACCGTGGCCATCTCTTTGGTCCGGAGCGTAATATGGAGATTTTGTGGCTGAGCACACAGCGCCTTTTCCAGCACTGGCCCCCTCTCTGCCGTGTCCCATTTCCAAAGGGTAACTTCAGGGGTCCCGGTTAGTATCTATTGAGAAAGAATTTGCTTTGCGTTGCCGAGTTGTCAGCCAAAACCCATCACCTTTGCTGCTGGGACTGTGGGAATAGGTGTATTGCTGAGCTGGGAACCCTGAAACGAAGAGCTGTACCCCGGAGAACGTGCATGTGGTTGGGGAGGGCACACGGTGTGGGTTTAATGCCTGCAGCCAGGCCTTGCCCTGGGATTTAATTGTGATTCCCGGATTTGTGACTCCTGCTGAGCCGTTCCTCGCATGGCTGGGGAGAGCGTGATGTGTCTGTACATGAAAGCCTATGTTTGGTCTTTGCCGGTCACTGACATAGAATCATAGAATGGTTAGAGCTGGAAGGGACCTTAAAGCCCATCGAGTTCCACCCCCTGCCCTCGGCAGGGACACCTTCCACCAGCCCAGGTTGCTCAGAGCGCCGTCCAACCTGGCCTTGAACACCTCCAGGGATGGGGCAGCCACAGCTTCTCTGGGCAACCTGTTCTAGTGTCTTCACCATCCTCACAGTGAAAAATTTCTTCCTAATATCTAATCTAAATCTACCTTCTTGCAGTTTGAAGCCATTCCCCCTCGTCCTATCATGCGGTGCTTTCATTGCAGCTGTTGGTGATGAGGAGGTGGGGGTGAAGCCCTCCAGCCTGTGGTGCTGCATCCGAGCAGTAACTGGGAGAGATGCTTAAGCAAAAAGGAAAACCCAGGCAGGGAGAGAGCAGTGGCAGGGTGCCGGGTGAAATCTGTACAAACAGGCAGCAAATACAAATAGACAGCAGACCTGTGCCCACCACAGTGGTTTCTGATGGGGCCAGCAGAGAAACCCCCCATTTATCTCATCTGCTGGTGAGGGCAGGTGTGGCCCAGTGGGGACCAGCAGAGCTCAGCTCTCCGGATTTGTGGCAGCCCCGGAGCCGTTCAGCTCTGCTCTCCTGCAGAAGTGAGCGCGTGGGGGAAGCGTGGATCGGAGAGGCCGTGGGTGGCAGGTGGGAAAGGGAAACCGGGGGGGAGCAGGACAGGATTCTTGGAAGTGATGGTTAGTAATGGAGGTTGCCAGGGATGCGGCTTCTGGGTAACTCAGTTATCTGCCCCTGTTTGTGTAATAGCTGTGTCTCGAGTGGGCTGTTCTGTAACTGAACGTCTGCCACTGCTGCTGTAATGAGGGCTGCCTAATTCGGCAGGAGAAGGATGGTGCGCGTTTCGAGAGCGATGCTGCACCGTAGGATTTACCCTATCAGCGCTCTGTCCATACATGCCTTGTACAAATTACTCTGTTTTAAAGCTGTCATTATGGTAATAGACCCAATTGCTGTCTAGTAAAGCCATAAAATGTTTCCATCTGCCTGTGCGCTCCAGGCTCCTTAGCAAAGCTCATTACAACGAAAACCAGAGTTCCTGCAGCCAGAGGTTTCCCGGCGCAGCGTGAGTGGCCGGGCGCAGGCAGGGAGCAGAGCTCCTGAGCGGCCCTGGGGGTGCGTGCATCTCCCGCGCAGCCCGCTCTCACCGGGAACTGCACCTTGTCCCGCTGCGGACACGCTCCTAGCGGGGACCGTGCAGCGTTCGGAAAAAGCCGAGGACAGCATCCCCGCAGAGCTGAGCCAGAGCGTGCTGCGAGGGGCTCCCGCCGTGCGGGCGATAGATCAGCAGGGGGATGCCAAACAGATCGAGCCTAATGTTTAATCCTTGTTCGCAACGAAGGAAGCCTGTAATCCTCTGGGAGGATACACTGGCCTATCCTGAAGTTGTCAAACCATCTATGAGCTTAGATGTGTCGAGCAGTTGGCTTTGCACGAGTTTCCTGTTAACTTCCCAGAACTATTAGGTTCAGGCATCTAAAAATCATGGTGGCTGAACGCGCAGCCGTTCCTGCTCCCTCCCTGCTACTACCGTTCGATGTTATTGGGAATGAGCCGCTGTGGTGAGCAGGGCTGTCTCTGCGGTGGGGGAGCTCCTGGCACAGAGGGGGTCCCTCTGCCGAGGCTGGATGGGGGCGGTGGAGGATGGGACGCTTCCCATCTGTCTGCAGCCCTTCGTGGGGAGGTGTCCGAGCTCCTCTTTCCACAGCGTGGCCCGTAGCCTTCTGCACCTGAGGAGTGTGGAGAGGGCTGGGGGAGTACTCTCTTAGGGAAGCCCAGACAGGTTCCTTCAGTGAGCAGCGGGGTGGGATTTAAGAAACCAGCAAGAGAGAATTTTTCTTGGCTTTGTTTTCCAAAGCCCCTGCAGCCACCCGTGCGGCATCCGCTCATCCTCTGAAACCACCTTTCCTTCGCCTTCAGCTTGTTCGCAGGTGTCGTCCCGCGGATGGCAGCCATCAGCCTGGGAGGCTTCATCTTCCTGGGGACATACGAGAAGACTCGCCAGCTGCTGCTCTGAGCCAGCCCGGCCGGTCCTGCCCGTGGCCGCCGAAGAGCTGGAGAAGCCGCCGAGCTGGAGGAGGAGTCCGCCCGCGAACGCAGCCTTCCTCCCGCCGCCCCTCGCCGAGCCGGAGCAGCTGTTCAGCAGGCTGAGAGCCGCTTTCGCTGTTAAAGAAAAGTAAATCCTCCAATAATCCAATTTCCCAAACATGAAATTTTCCTGCATGGAAAGTGAGTGAGGTCATTGTGAGAGTCGTGCCAAAAAAGTAATGTTTGGGGGGTAAACAGCTAATTACGGTGGCTGAGAAAGGCGTTATTAGAACTCCTGCAGGGGAAGTGTTTTGCAAACCTCCAGACCGTGGGCCGAGCGGGGAGGCTGAAATAAAGCGAGTTTTCATAATTCAGTGGCACCTGCCTCATAACACGGGGAGGGTTTCTCTGGTCGGGGAAGGGGCCGATAGAGTTACAGCCTGCTGCCCTCCAACAGCACCGAAAGTATTCCAGGTTGGGAGAGCTCTCTGTAAAAGACAATAATCCATTTGTTTCTGATTTGAGCTGTATTTGTGAAAGTTTATATTCCTGTTTATACCTACAGGTGCTCAGCAAGCATTCCTGTGTGGTAGCCAGTGCAGCTTTATTAATTAGACTCACATTTCTCCAGTAAAAGCACGGGCTTGTATTATTTTACAGCTGTGCTTGTGCAAAGACGTGCGGCTCTGCCTTCTTTTGGTCTTCCTCCCTCAGCAGCTGAAGGAGCAGGAGGTTGGAAACGCTGAAGCCCAGGAGGGAGGCCGGGAAGGCCAGAGGGGGAGAGCGCACGGGTTCTCCTGCCGACGGACGGATGGATCCTGAGGGCTCTCAGGGGGCTGCTGGCAGGCAGAGCAAACCTCTGCTGCTGCTCTCGTGTTAGGAAACAGAAGCTGTAGTGGCCAAAATGGTGCGGGGACGAGCTCGGTGAAAAGGCCTTATTGAAATTACTCAATTAAAATTACCACCAGAGTCTGGAAGGGGGGAAATTGGCCGAGTTTACACCAGCAGCTTGGCTAGGTGGGGCTTGGAAACGTTTGGAGGTGTTCGCATGGGGACGCCTGGGTGGGCAAAGCCGAGCTGCTGCAGAGAGCACCTTCGGCACACACCGAAGACCCTCCTTGTGCTGCGCCAGTGCGGTGGGGTGAGAGGGGCTGGGTGAGGCGGTGGCGGTTCACACGTTGGCCCTGGGCTTGGCCATGATGCTCAGAGGCTGAGGGGCCTCTCGTGCGTGGGGGTGAGGGGAGGGTGCTGGCTGCCGTGGGGGCTGCGTGGGGTGAGCTGTGCCGGGGCGAGCGGGGCTGCTGTGCGCCGGGTGCTGGGACTCGATGCATGGTGGGTGCCCATCGTCAGGCTTGAGTGGGGCGGCACAGCCCGGCTTGTGCAGCCATAGCGGCGCCGAGGCCGTCGGCTTCAGCCTGGTGGCACTGCACATGTGCACCTGCTGGTCTGTGCATGCACCTTCCAGGTCATGGTGGCACTTAACTAGTCGTACCTGTGCCATGCTCCCCTGGGGTGCTATAATTTAACATTGAGGTTATTCTCCTCGTTAGGAAGACATACGGGTGTAGGAAGTCAACAGGTCGAGGGAGGTGATTCTGCCCCTCCACTCTGGTGAGAGCCCCCTGCAGTGCTGTCTCCAGCTCTGGGGCCCCCAACATAAGAAGGACGTGGACCTGTTGGAGTGGGTCCAGAGGAGGCCATGAAGATGATCAGAGGGCTGGAGCACCTCTCCTATGAAGACAGACTGAGACTCAGAGTTCAGCCTGGAGAAGAGAAGGCTCTGGGGACACCTTATAGTGGCCTTTTGGTACCTAATGGGGGCTACAGGAAAGATGGGGACAAACTTTTTATCAGGGCCTGTTGCAATAGGACAAGGGGTAATGGCTTTAAACTAAAAGAGGGAAGATCTAGACTAGACATAAGGAAGAGATTTTTTTACAATGAGGGTGGTGAAACACTGGCCCAGGTTGCTCAGAGAGGTGGTGGATGCTCCATCCCTGGAAACATCCCAGGTCAGGTTGGACGGGGCTCTGAGCAACCTGATCTAGTTGAAGATGTCCCTGCTCATGGCAGGGGGGCTGGACTAGGTGACCTTTAGAGGTCCCGTCCAACCCAAACCATTCTATGATTCTGTGAGTTTGGAGTGAGGGAGAAGAAGTGCCAGACCCGGTCAGTGTGTGAGGGACCGGGGGGGCACGTGTGAAGCCCGAGCCCCCGCCCCGAGACCGGGCTGCTGCTGGGGCACAAACAGGGGCTGGGCTTACTAAGGCTGGAGGTTTTATTACACTGTCATCCCATGACATAGTAATAAGACTTTTTTGAGGCCAAAAACTTAGAAAATAATTGGCAACCAAGTAAAACATACAGAACAAAGGACATAATTCTTAAAAATAATCTTCAATTAAAATGGGGAATTTCAGCCAAGTCCCGTATTGGCTGGTTAATTCTACCAGTTTCCATGGCACGGTGTAGCAGTGCTTCCTGCCACTTTTAAGGTTGTCTCTTTTACGAAGTTTATATATAGCAGAACAAATTTTCAGAGCTGCGAGGGGGTGGGGGAGAAATGGGCAGGGAGATTTATTACTCTGTCTTGAAAGCTAACTTATATTTTCTATTAAAGCTTTTTAAACATGATGAGAGGGTTAGCACTGCAGTTGGAGCATTTAAGTACTTGAGCTGAAAATAATCATGCCCTGTAAGTCATTGCGTCCAAATGCTGGATTTTTCTAGCTTTTTTACTTAATATTTGCATAATCAGATTTTGTCATCGCCGCTTTGTTATTAAAAAAACCCCAAACAACTAGCCAGTTTGGTTTAGCTAACCTAATGATGGGGGGAGAGACAGCCCCAAACGCTTCCTCCCCCTCCCCACGTGCTGGTGGAGTGGCTCTGCACCCGTTGGCCGTGGGAAGGACAAGGTGACCCCGGAACAGCACTGGGCAGGTGAGAGCCCCGGCGGGTGGCCAGGGCTGTTCTGTACACACCAATTTGTCTAATCCTGCTGAAAATGACACTTTAAGTTATGGGACTATGGGAGGAAAAGACCTAAAAATGTATTTGGTTTTCCTCTGCTGCCCGTTTGCCTTGAGTTTTAGTGACGTTTTATTTCAAGTTTACTGAAACTTGAAAAATTCATTTTATTCCATCACTTGGATAAGGTAGACTAAAAAACCTTGAATCTCAGACTAGGCACCAGCCTCTTAAAGGCTCTTTCTTTTCCATTTTAAAATATTTTAACTCCTACATGTGTTTGTTCAGGGACTTACCAGAGTAGTGTCAGAAAACCTGCTTCATACCCAGTTATAATTTGGAGGAGGAAATATTTTATTTTTTAAAATATACAGAAACCGAATTAAGATTTTTAGTTAAAGCAAGAATTCAAGTTTATCTCCAAAGCTGCCTCTGGAATTTCCACGCAGGGTGGGGTTCGGGTTTGAGGAAGCCAGAGGTGTTCCCAACTGCAGCTGAGGCTGGCGCTCTCCTGGCCCCGTTTTTCTTCCATACTTCCACACGCATGCACACACCCCATCTGCTCTGTTTCAGTGCCAAGATAAGGTGCTTGCCAGACACTTAAGCGAGTTGATATATTAGAAATGGATTTCTTACCAGTTCTTCATTGTATCTTTCAATACAGCCCCCAAATTCCACCCCATCCGCAAGTCAGGCTGCCAGAGTTTCATTCTGCTCTATAGTATCTAATGTAGAAGTTGTGGGTCTAATTTCAGGAGCGGGTACCTTGGCAGGTAGCCCGCGTTTTCATCAGAGAAAGACAGAAAAAGAGGATAGCAACGGATTAGAATTTTATTTAATTTTCAACTGAAACTCCCAAAAGCTCACTCTCAACAAAACAGCTGTAATATTATAAATGAACCTTTATTAAAGACACTTCAATGCCGTTTGTTAGACACTTCAATATCTTACATGTTTTTCAATGTACAACATTGTACCAAATTTTCTAATAAATAAATAACTTTGTACACAAAAGTAATACTTCCTCTTTCACATTGCCTCTTAGAAGCAGCAAATTCACATATTTAGTGGAAGTCATAACATTAGGCAGTTAACTTTATTCAGAAACATTATTTGCAAATGTTAATGTGGCAAATATGCTTTGTATCTGCAATGGTGATGACATTTCCGCCAGCAAAATGAGTCAATTAAATCATTCCCATCTTCCCCGTGTCCCCGGTCCCACTGTTTTCACCGTGCGAGTCAGTTCTGAAGCATACTTTTCCCTTGAGTAAAGGGGAAAATGACGCTCGGTTTATAATTTTCTAACATCCATTTCCTTTGCTTTGAATAAACTTGGCACTCGACATAATTCGCCACCTGTCCCAAAGTGCAAACGTGTCAATAGTCAGGAACTGATACAGACAGGTACCTGGCGGAATTATGCCTTGCTTCATCGCGCTCGGGTTCAGCTGGCAATCAACTACGGGGCAACAGGCTTTGCCTTACGGGAGGCGGTGGCTCCGCAAGGTAAGGCTCTCAGTACCCTTGGCTCCTCAAGGGAAGGCTGGACAGGACGCGGTAGCGCTCGGGCAGACAGATCCCTAAGTGATGGATCTGAACAGAAAATTAAATGTTTCTGCCCTTATTTCTGATGCTTCTTTTGAGCCACAGTACTAGCAAAGGTGGATTTCCACCAGACTCGGCTTCAGTGGAACTGGCATTTGAGTTGCTCCTAAGGAAAAAAAGTAACGAAACCCCCAAATAAATCTTCCCCCAAAGTAGTCATCACCAGAGTTAGCAACCTTATGTTAGCAGAACTCAAATTACAAATAGCTGGAAGGGAGTCCTCCATCCACAGGTACCAACACCAACAGAAAGCAGCCTTTCTATAAATAAAAAGCGTCATAGTGAAGTTAGAAGTGACAAAGATCTGTTTGGCCAATGTGGGTATTTCTTTTTCCCCCCATTCATGGATGAACTTAAAAGACCACATAAAAATATTTGGGACATTTCCATTTAACAGAGTACTTTCAGCTGTAAATATACAGTTTCCCTTCTAAATGAGTGTATTTCTGAATAGCCTCGAATTGCTTCACAAAGCTGTGTCCAGCTATGCTGGACTTTTGTTCTTACCAACAAGGAGGGGATGGTAGACAGTGTCAAACTCAAGGGTAGCCTGGGCTGTAGCGACCATGAAATGGGCAAGTTTGAGATCCTCGAGGCAGCGAGGAAGGTGTGCAGCAGGCTGACCACCCTGGACTTTGGGAGAGCTGACTTTGGCCTCTTGAGGGATCTGCTTGGTATGGTGCCGTGGGATGAAGCGCTGGAGGGAAGAGGAGCCCAAGAAAGTTGGTTAATATTCAAGGACCACCTCCTCCAAGCTCAGGAGCAATGCATCCCTATGAAGAGGACAGCAGCCAGAAAAGCCAGGAGGCCTGCATGGATGAATAAGGAGCTCCTGGACATGACCAAAAGATAAAAGGAGGCCTAGAGGCAGTGGAAACAGGGGCGGGTAGCCTGGGAGGAATACAGAGGAATCGTTCGAGCAGCCAGCGATCGGGTTAGACAAGCTAAAGCCCAGATAGAACTAAATCTGGCCAAGGACATCAAGACAAACAAAAAATCTTTAAGTATGTCAGCGAGAAAAGAAAGACTAGGGAAACTGTGGGCCCTCTCCAGAAGGAAACACAAGAACTGGTTACCCGGGACAGAGACAGAGCTGAGGTACTCAGTGACTTTTTTGCCTCAGTCTTCACTGGCAAGGACTGCAGCCACACTGCCCGTGATGTAGAATGCAAAGGTGAGGATTGGGAAAATGGAGAACCGCCC
>VUYV01000056.1:328786-398817 GCA_008711295.1 Anarhynchus alexandrinus | reverse complement strand
CAGGTTGCCCAGAGAGGTTGTTGAGGCCCCATCCCTGGAGGTGTTCAAGGCCAGGCTGGAGGTGGCCTTGGGCAGCCTGGTCTGGTGGGAGGTGTCCCTGCCTATGGCAGGGGGGTTGGAACTCGATGATCTTCAAGGTCCTTTCCAACCTAAACCATTCTATGGTTCTATGATAGCAGCCTAATTCATTTGAAGCAGATAATTTCACGTAAAGAGTTTGGCTGCAGATGGGGGTAATGGTATTCAACAAGAAAGTGTAATGTTGTGTAGCAGGGAAAAAAATGTATCAGATGAATTAACGGTCCAGCTGTCAGCTTAAGAGTCTGATTTTAGTTTTGTTGTCATAACAGCTCTATGGTTTCAACCCCCCCCAGAACAGATTTATTTTTTTGGGGGTGTGAAAATGCATTATACTGGCACGGGTTATTCCTTCTGAGCAGGGCTGGGCTGTGTATCGTTACACGCACCTTATACAGGTAAAGCTGCATCCGTTTGGGAGGGGAAACGTCTGCAATTAGGTCTGTAGGTGATCAGTGCTGTCACAGCATACGCGGGCAGATAACGCCTTCTGCCACGATGTTTGTGGAATGGTGCAATGTATGAGACCACCCCACAGTTCACTGCACGAATTACTTATTTTGGTAATGACTGCTCACTAATCACCACAGCCTTTTTGGCTGGTTGTTTCGGGGCTCTGCACTGTTGCTGAATTATTTAGTGCCTCTTGTGTGGTCCACTCTAACATCACACAGTCACAGTTCAAATCCTGATTTTTATGCAGTTTTGAAAAGTAATGGAATTTAAGTTCTTCCACCAACAGGAAAAAATCAGGTTGCTATGTAATTTCTCACTGCGTGGTTTTTTTTTTCCTATAAACTTCATTTGAAACAGTTGAAGATCTCTATTTAAATGTGCTAAGTGCAATAAATTTCAAAGGGGAAGAAGGAAATTTGTGCTAAGTAACCCAATTGATACTTGATTTAAAGGAACTTCCATTGAAAAGAGGACAATCCCTTTGGAACAGTCTGGCTTTTTAAAGTTCTGCTTATGCATTTAAGGCACCAGAATTATTTCGCTCACAAAGTTTAACAGCAACCTGATACTGAAAACAATATTGCCAAAATTGTAAAATTTCACTCAGTTTTCCATGCACTAAAGATTAAAATAGCCTCTGTAAAAGATATATATATATTTGTATATATATATATTTATATATGAAAACTCTTATGTACAATTGTATCAAATACTTTTCTCTTTACACAATAATCCCTTGCATTTATGTGCTTCATATGCAAGACAACTTTTGAACGCTTCATACTTCTCAGGGAAGTTTTAAACTATATACAAACAGATGACGCTCGAACAGGATTTTGTTCCCCATACAAGCTTGTTTCTCATACCTCAGTTGTTTGCCTTTGACAGGTCATCAGTTCGAGATTTGAGGTAGAAGTAAGTAGCCTATATACTCTGTGCAAAAAAAAAAAATTAAAAAAAATAATAGCGTGTTTGTTAATTTGCACATGGCAGTCTGTCCTCTCAGTCCAGCGATCTGTTCGGTGGCTTCAACTCATGAACGGAGTCGCGCGGTTTGGGCGCGTAGCCGTTGGACAGGAGAGCTTGCTTCACTTCTGCTTCGCTCTGCAAATCCAGTAGTGTCGGGGACATTTCAGGAAGCACGTTCAGTTGCTTTAATGACCCTCCTGCCGGTGAAGCTCTCACCAAATTAAGGTTGTTAAGCTCTGAAGGCTTTGCTACTGCTTGTGAAGAGCCTGCAAAAAACCAAAGAGCCAGCGTGGTTAGTTGATGCTCAGCCTGCCAGCGCTCCTCATAAAACCAACCCCGCCACTATCATTCACGCCCTTGAGCCAGTTAAAAAAGCTGACGGGAGAAAACGGGGCTCTGATAGAACCCAGATGGTGTGGTATTACATCTGGGGAGAAAAAGACATCCCCAGGGAAACACGTACTGTGTTTATCTGCAAGCAGCGGGCTGGTCGTGCTCACAGGTCTTATTCTGTCGTGGTTGCTGGGGTAGAGGGTCCCGTCTGTTTCCATCCTCTTGCCGCTGGCAATCCCGTTGCACGGCTGAGGATGGAGAAGGCTGGTGCCTGCACCCCTCTTCCTACTTCGTTCCTTGCTGCTCAGTGCGTTAGGGTAGGTACCATCCATAGTCTTAAGGCTCTCAGAGTAATAGTCCGACTCCTTGGGGTAAATGTGGACGTTCATGCTGTCCGTGCTGCCGCTGCAGTCCGTGCACACAACCGGCAGTCCATAGCCTGTAAGGGAGGAAGGGAAAACGGCAACAAACGAAGATTAACCAGCTGGAAGTTGTCAGCACTGAAGCACACAACTTGCGGAAGGAAAAGGCTGCTCTGTTTAGATCATCTGTCCCTTGGCAGTGTGGGAATCTCTCACTAAATAATACGGACATTTCTTGCTTTTATACAGGGCCAGTAAATACCTGCGTTTTTCACAACTCTGTAGCTATCACTAAAGGCAGTTGCAATTCATAGGTTTAGTTGGTTGGGCTTTTTTTTACTCCAAAGAAGTTGTGACTTACTTTTTTTTTTTAAATAAACTGTGCCTTTATTTCCTTTTCCAGACTTTCTAGTCAGGGTAGAAGTAGAAAGTGGAACTTTCCTGTGCCTGCTTTAAAATACCAAGTTACCTTTCTTATTTTTGAGCTGCTACTTTACAGGGATCACTGTCAACTCATATTGTTATCTCAAAATAGATATTACTGTTAGTGATAATAATAGATGAGCAGAATTCAAAGAAGGAAGCAGGAAGGAGTTTCCAAACGTTGAAAGTTAATTTCCTTAGTGCATTCGACAACTTTCCATTATTAAACTTTACAGTTTCTCCTGGAGTGAAAATTTGGTTCACTGGCTGTTTTTCTGTGGATGTTACAATATAGCATGAGAACAGAAAACACATCCTAAAAATAGAAAAGTATGAGTGTAACACCCAAGAAATTGGCAAAGAGCAGAGGCAGGTGTAGTGCCCAAAACAACCTTTAAATTTGGAAAATGAAAAAAAAAAAAAAAAAAAAAAAAAGCTGAGCTTTGAAGTTGACACCCCCTTTAAAGCACATGAAAAATTTTAACACCTTCAATTTGAAAGTCCTCTCACGTTTTAGGAACAGCTCAAATCAAAATACCGATCAGCCAGCTGCAAGGAATGGCGACGGTGAGCTTCAGACCGCCTCTTCCTGACAGTTCCTCGAATTCAAACTATCCAAGCTTGTTGGAGGATCAAAGCAAGCAGGAGAAAGTAAATTTACTGTGCTCACACCTGAGAATCATTCTGGGCTTTTTTCTTCTGAAGGTAACAATTTCTTGTCTTAATACTGTCTGACTTGGAGGGCTTTCTGATCTGTACAAACACAAAATACCTTTCCAGATTAATGGGTTTTGTACCTGTCTTATCTGGAACAAGCATTCCATCAGCCATGTCTTCGGTTTTCCAAGTGTCTTTATTATAGCCGATACACAGCTTTGGCTGTCTACAACCTACAGTGGGAGCTTCAACATCTGGACACCTTCCAGCATCAGTCTGACACATACCTGTAACAAACGAAGCATCTGGCTAAAGATTACAACCATCTGCTCTCAGTTAAATGACTTGTTAGTCTTATTTCTACTGTAAAAGCTGTGAAAGGGAGAAAAATAGCAATGGAGATAATAGATAATTTTAAGCTAATGTTTAACAGAATAAATGCTGTACAATCTCAGGAGAATCTTAGTTCAGAACGCTTAACTTTTCCTTCCTAACACGCTGTGTTTAAATACTGTAAAATCCCAACATTTACTTTCTAAGCCTGAAGGCAGGGACAGGCAACGCTAATGTATTTTCTAGTAGAGCTTAACTACGGCTAACTCTGGTGCCAAAAAACTAATCCAAAATTAGCAAAAAGATAGTCCTTAGGGCCTGACTGAGCAGTTTCTGAAGCAGTCTGCTTGTATGAACACTGTTATTACTGGGAAAGGATAGCTTTGTGAACTGAAAGACAGATACCTTGTTCTGCATAAATGCAGCAGCTAGAGAATTACATTATGAAGATCTTTCAGATAACTCCTAACAAGCACAGAAGTACTTTGTACTGTGATTTCTACCTCCTCGTATCAAGTTCAGATACAGCACTACAGAAAAAATAATTAAACTGGTTCTCACCGTTGCTGTCTATGTGCCCGTTGGGCTGTTGGTTATCTGCTCTGACGACCGCTTCCTGCCGGTCAGAGAGAGTCCCTTGTGAAGACAAGTAGCTTGGCACGTCAGGAGGCACAATGGTCTCATCTAGAGCAATGTGAGCAGAGAAACGTCAGTTCCTAGTAAGATTATAAAGGCTTCTGTTTTCAAAGGCACGTAATAGCACATTTTCAAGAGGGATTTGGGACTGGATCTATAACTGGTATTTTCTGTAGATGCAACAGAAACTGAACTGCATAAATACCCCATTCCCCTTGGAAGCCCCATTCCTGATTTTTCAAAGCTTAAAGCTGTGAGATACAGTGCTGATAAAGCCATTTGGCATGGCCAGTACAAGGTAGGTGGAGGTGGAACTGTCTCTTCAGAACAATTAAATCCTTCCTTTTCCCCTGAAATTCAGAATACATCGTCGAACTGAAGTCCTCTGTCACTCAAAGTCATGAGTAAAAGACTCTGGAGAACAGGGTCTCCGATTCACTTATGCAGGCCAGTAAGTCTGAGCCCCTCAGCTATCCTTGGCTCTGTCCATCCTGTATCGGGCGATTTCAGTTTCCCTTGTCACACAAAACAAAGTGAAACTCAGTTATGCTAGGCATGAAGCCCTAGATTTTCAGGGCTAAAAATAAGGGGGGGAAAAATCCCACTGACACATCACACTGGTCATATGGTATCCAAGACTTCCTACCTCGCCTGTGTCTTTAAAATTCTATGTCGTACTATATCTAAAGCTAAGCGTAGTATAGGAAGGCTGCAAATCCCAGCAGGGTGGGGAAGGCTTAGAGTGGTTCTTCCACGTATCTGTTCAGAGGCTGCATAACGTTGAGGGCAGGAGAGTTTATTCTCACCGCAACACTTATTTCAGCACCAAATTATCCCCTTTGAATATCAGGAGGAAGCAATAAACGCTGCTTCTTGCCCTAAAAAGTGAGGGATACCACTCATCAGCAGGGCTACAACAGCTCTTCCAGGCAACATGGAAAAAGCGATTCCAGCTTCAAAGCCTAATTTTTCAAGTTTTGAATACAAAGTCTTTGAAAATAGATTCCCAAGAAGTAAGACAGGTTCCCGGCATCATGGACGTAATCCAGACTGTCTCAAGAGTTATCATTTATGGTCATGGAAAATCAAAGAAGCAAAGCAATGGCTGAAACTACTGCCAAGTGGAAAAGACCTTTCTGAAGAGCAAGCCAAGGGGAGAAATGCAGCTCTGAACATGCTTCAACAGCAAGTGAAAGCTGGTTCCAGCTTTGTGAGCCAAGAGAACCACTGAGATAAGCCAACGGCTTTTCCAGCGTGATTGTGTGGCTACCTGACGTGCCGATTCAGCCTCAGGGGGAAGTCTGACAGCAGAAAAGTTTAGAGAAAGCCTTAGGGGTGTTGTCACCAACCTTACCTGTGTTGGTGACACTGTATTCTTCACTTTTCTTCCTGGTTTGGTAGATGATGCAGACCCAGACCAGAGACGTCAGCACGATGCTACACACCACGGCAATGGTGATGATCCCCACAGTGGTACGGTCCTTTCTACAGCCAAGAGACTGTAAGATGCTCACATGGCTGTGTGCGCGCTCTGTCCCCAGCGTGTTGGACATTTCACAGGTATATTTCCCAGCGTCCTCCAAGACAACGTTCCTAATGATCAGCAGCTGGTTGCCAGAGGTAAAGTGATGCCTTTCTGTCACGATCAGGGGCTGGTCACCTTTCAGCCAGGTAATGCGAGGAGGTGGGCTCCCTGTGGCTTTGCACTGAAGAGCCACAGTCTCACCTACGGACACTACATGGTCTTCCAGTGGATGAATCAAAGATGGTGTCTCTGCAGGGGAATAAACACAGAAATTAATTATTGGGGACAGCATAACAACAGATTATTTTTTTTTCAACAGTATTGAACATAACTGATGTTCCTGCAGATAAATCTACAGCAATGCACTACACGGCCATGTGCCCAGGAGCACGGCAGCTGCAAACCACAACAGATTTAACAACCACAACCAAGACCTTCCCGTATCTGGGTGGTGATAGTCTTCCCACCAAAGAAACCCTTGAGGACCAGGGGCAATGGCTGACACACATGAATTATTTCGTAGGGCAAAAGAGATGGAGCACAATTGCCTTTTGAAGTAATTTTCTCAGCCAGCAAATAGTGGTTGGAAGGGCTTCCTTGGCACAAGAGGAAATGTGACTTACAGATCTTTCTCTTAATTAGCAGGGTACTTTTCATTAGTTAACCATAGTGTAAAAGAATGAAACAAGACTAATGAAGAGCACTGCCTCTTTGTCTTTTTTCTCTATCCGCAACTGCTGAAGAGCTTCAACAGCAATCCCTTCCAGTTCCCACTTCCAGACCACTTGGTCTCTTGGGGCACTAATGCATCTTACCCAGTACACTCAGGGTGGCGTTTGCAAGCACAGACCCTGCAGAGTTCTGTGCTGTGCAGCTGTAGACACCCATGTCTTCTATCTTCACATCCGTAATGAAGAAGACATCGTCATCAGGCATGACGTGCATGCGGCGTTCTCGGGCTGCAGGGAAGTCCGTGCCCCCATCTTTCTGCCAGGCGATTTCTGGGGTGGGGTGTCCTTCAGCTGCACACTCCAGCCGTGCCATTGTCCCTGTCCGGATGGTGATGTCGTGGGGAGTTTTGATAAATGAGGGCAACACTGATAAAGAAAAACAAGAAAAAGGGATGAGCAGTTCTTTGGGGAAAACACCATCTTCTGGGCAGTTCTAACAGTTTTCCTTCCTAGGCAGGAGATTAATATAATTACTCATAGCCAAGAGGATGGCAAGCTGCTTTTGCAGGATGTATCTAAACTGCTGGGGACTAACCCTGTGTTTCTAGAGCACATACCTGTCTGCAGTGCCCTAGACCCCCCCACTCAGTATCATTAGAGCTGGGATCAAAGCTAATTTTCTTCTGCAATTAACCTAGGAAGAAACCCCGTTCTCTCTCCCACAGAAAACTTTCAATCACTACAGCCCCTCTTTGCATCCTTATGTATTTTTGTTTTCATTTGCCCATTTCACTCTACCGGAACAGCCAAAAAGAGTCAGCTACAGCCATTAAGAATGAGTGAGTGCTTGGCTGGAGTGCCACCACAAGCCTGGTGTATGCTCCTCACATGGCATTTCTCAGCATCCACTGAGATGCAAGCAGCTGGTGTGAAGAGCTCCTCACCATGAGGGATGGACCCTCAGAAGTAACTGACTGCCAAAAGTGGGTCCCAAAGAATTGTTTGAGCTCAGAGGAAAGGAATGAGAAAGCAACTTCCTACTCACCATTAACAGTAAGTCGGGCCTTGTTGGAGTAGGTAGAGCCAAAGTGGTTGGTGATGATACACTGGTAACGCCCTTCGTGGGTGAAGGTGACATGCCGGAGGTGCAGAGTGGTAGTGTACTCCATCACCTCGCCATCCTTTGCCCGCACGTGGGCAAAGTTCTCAATCTCAGCATTGTGCAGCATCTCATTGTCTTTCTTCCATGCAAACATCATGGGGGAGCTGCTACTGCTCGCGGCCAAGCAAGTGAAACGGATGTCCTTCCCAAGGACAGCCACGGTTGTCTCAGGCTGGATGATGATCTGTGGCTTGGGGAAATCATCTAAGAGAAAATAGCAGGCGTAGTTAATTCTGGACTATGGGGAAAGACTGGAGCAAGCAAAGAGATGCAATGAGAAATGAGCAGTGCATAAGTGAAAGACATTACTGCACATCTGCTTTTACATCCACTGTTGTCTACACCAGGAAAGCAGCTTGCTGCTGCAAAGCACTCCACTATCAAGACTGGCTCTATAGTGTAGATGTGCCATGCACAACTCCACTGAGTGGCTGGTCTAAGCTACGACTCTTGTTCCTCTGGTTCTTTCTGTCATCAGTGGACTGAGATGGTCACTTAGTGACTTTAAACACCTACAAGATGCCTAAGCTCTCCTCACCAATGTAGCTGAACCTCAGAAAGATACTGTGGTCTAAAGAAAATATCCTTCCTTGTACAACCCATGCGCCTAGAGCAATACTGAATTTGAAATGTCAACTCCAGGCCTGCATTAGCATGAAGCAGAAGAGGAGAGCAGGAGGACACTTAAAGGGCTGCAAATGCCACCTCTAGGGATAAACTCACAAGCAAGGTGACTGCAGCACGCACTGTCAAAGCAGAAGCAGCTGTATTTGCCTGTCACCCGTCTGGGGTGGAAAGCTTTGCACACTCTTTCTCTGCCCTGAAGATTGTTGGTTTTAGCAAGGTTCCAAGTAGATTCATTTATTAGATTTCTACAAATGGTGTAATTTAATATTTGACTAAGGTTTAATTAAACAGCCAGGGCTCTGGAACCAGGAGTACTAGTGCCTGGAGGACTTGGCAGGCACCGGAGAAGCAAAGCTGTCTTCGCTTTGTGATGTTGCTGTGGGGATGGAGCCTTCATGATCTCTTCTTCCAGCTGAACACAGCAAGCCTCACAGACTCGCTCAGACAGAGGCCACCTAGGCAGAGCCCTGCCACTCTGGGATCAAGAGGGACATGGGACAGCAGCTGGAACAAAGCTTTTGTTCCATATTCAATGCAAGTCATGCATTCAACTTAGTTAAACAGTGTTTTCAAAAGTTAATTCTTCCTTCATCAAACAGCCATGTGCTGCTCCTTACAGGATCCACACTGGTTGGCTCCACACCACAGGGTTGGGCTCACCAAACCAAGCCTTTATTTTGCCCCAAAACTGGATGCATGAGCAGCATCTCTTTGGTCTCCTCTGATCATTTATATTTCTTCTCCTTATGAGAGAGGTAGTAGATGTTTGTGTGTGCTGCGTATTAGGTAAAGCTGTTTGGAACCACAGCTCAGGTGCAGAGTCAACTGCAGCGTTTGAGTGCCAGAACAGCAGTCGGTACGGTGTAGAAGAAAAAACAACCGTAGAAGAAAAAAAGAAGATTATAATGCAACTGTTGGCCATTGTTTGGTTCACGTGTAATGCCTTACTGGCCCCCCCAAAAAGGAGCTGTGAGGGAGAGATTCTCCTCTGCCTTTTTTTTTCACCCTTTACTATTTCCAAGAGGGAAAAAAGATGAAGAAGCTCAGAACACTGCAGAGTGAAAAAAATTATAGCTGCAGCCTTGGTAATATCAAACTGAGAGTACCAGGGAAGTGTCTGTGCAGTCCCGTTTGGAACTGGAACAAGCATTAGTCCCTTTTGATTTAATACTCAGGGAGCCCTGTAAGGAATACACTAGATGCAAGCAATGCGCTGTGTGGTTTTGGTGGGAAATAAATTGTAGCCAATGACAAATTTTTAAAATGCAGGCTTGGGCTTCCTTTGATCCGACTGAATAACAAAACAAAACAGAAACCCTCTCATAATAACACGCTAGTAGTCAAAGAAAATGTTTCCCAAGTGAGTCCTACCCTTCACACAACCTCAAAACACAGAGGCAAGACTTACCACACACAAAACTTTCTGGCAGGATGGCAAAAATGCTCTTGCTTTTTAGTGACTCAGGATGGGCGCAGGTGGCCACCACAAAGGACTGCAGCTCCTTCTCAACTAACCACTGGGGCAACCATTTCAGCTGGCAATCACAGAGGAAGCTGTCACTGTTTATGTGGCTGCAGAGAAACAAAACCAACACGAGCCTGCTGTGAGTCCCGCGTGGAGAGAACGCTGGAAAGCTCACAGCCCCTTCATGTTAGACATATTCCTCCCTCCCACCCCAGCATGGGTGGAAGGGAAAAAAGGACTGCAGGGTTGTTCTCAAGGTACAAATGATGTTAAATACATAACACATTTAAACAGCATTTCATCTCCACATAGAGCAACACACTCCTGTACTGCAGTGACACTCCCCAGCACCTTGTATTTATTAACCAACTTCCAGACTGATCCCAGGGAACAGACGAGCAGTGCCATCCCTGGCTTAAGCGAGAGAAACCAAGGCAGATCATCTACAAAGGAGATACACAGCAGAGGCACAAGTGAACAGTACAGCCCACCTTGCTCCCATTTCTCATATCTAATTACCACGCATGCTCCTGCTCTGCCTCTGTGGTTTGAGCATCTTTGGTGGAGACTGAATTCAGGACTTAATTACCAAACAGTGAGAAGATGTCAAGTCTGCAGTGTAAGACCTTTAGCTCCCTCAGTGGCCAACACCAGAGGAGTAAGTGGAGAGGCCCCTGCCTGCGTTCTGTAAGGTACATGTTTGCACAGCAGCTTCACCAGGGATAAGAGGTGTAGCTGTCGTTATGTTTACTGATTAACAGAAGCAGTGGAAGATAAACGACCAAAGACATTTGTGTAAACCCAATACATACAGTGACTGGTTTGGAAAGAAAAACACGAAAACATTTCTCAGCATCCTAACTTACTTAACAGCACCTTCTGTTAAGAAAGGAGCTATGAAAAAGGGGCAAATAAAAGTAGAGCCTCAGGATTATTTTTTTTTTCATTATTCTGGGCCAAATTGTGGCTCAGCATAGCTCTGAGGCCAGTGAAGAACTGCAAGTTTACACCAACAGAGAATTCAGACTTTGGTCTGGGATCCTAGGAAAACCCAGTCTGATCCCTCAAATAGAATGTGCAGATGCCTCAGAGACTGGGAAAATGGCCTGGGACAGAGAAGTCCTGTCCTGCAATACTGCAAAGTTGTGCAAGAGCAGGATATCAAAAGCACAGCAGAATCCCAACTCCAGCTCTGTGTTGTAAGAAAATGTGAATCTCCTCCCATTTTTCTACCTGATAACCTTGGGAAATCCTGAAGTCTGAAACTAGCCAGGAAAGGGGAAAAGAAAGAAATCAACGGGAGAGGGAGGGAATGAGGGACATAGGGATCTGATTTTCCAAAGTTGTCCACTTTGCTGTCCTAGAAAGATGTGTAGCCCTTAATATATGTGATGGCATAAACACTGCTGGCTAACTGGGACAGGTCAGAGAGACCCTTAGTATTTAAGACTTCAGTACAATGCATTCTGCATGTATGTCCCCTATCTGAAAGCCACCTTCTCCATGGTATACAGGTTCCTTCACAATATCTGGGATCCCACAAGCTCTTCTCTAATAAGATCAATCTTTGGCCCCAATTTTGTTTCAAGAGCCAGTGCAAAAGATAAGGTGGTTAAACAAACAACAGACATGCAACATTTATCTTATTAATTCCCCAGTCACTGGTATTAAATACTATTGCTAACAGCGACCGTCCAATTCCCATTTCCAACGTCAGGAAGAAGAATCTGAATCTGCCCAAATACCAAATAACTGATTTCTTGTTCCACAGACACTGCACTACTCCAGAGTTTAGCAATGCACTGACCGTGGATTAAATATTTATGGAGAAGAAGAGTAAAGGAAACCAGGCAAGACTGGAAACAGTGTCTGATAACAGTGCAGAGCCCCAGCCTGGAGCACAAGCAGCAGCTCTGATAACACATCCGTATTTTTACACCAGAAGGCTGGATGACAAGTGGATCCAGTTCAAATGGTGCTTATCGCTGAAATGTCTGTACTGTATGCGGACCCTAAACATAGGTACAGCAAAGGAGCAGATGGGCCACTGGGAATTAAATCAGGGGCAGCATGAGAAGGAGAGATGCCTAACAGAGGACCAGGGCTGGACTTCCTGAGCGGAGATGAATAATTGCACAGATGCGAACATGCTGGAAGAACCTGTTCCAATGATCTAATTTCACTCACTATTAAATGCAAGATGTTCCCATGACCACTGCTCATATGTAAAAATACCTTGCACAGGGGGACGGGGGGGGAGGAAATAAATGAGTGGTAATGCGGATAACACCCCATTGGAAACAGCGTGCTACTTCTCACGTCCAGGGCAAGAAGGATCCCTGCCTCCTTAATGGTGTGTACATTCCAATTACTTACAGCTGCCGCAGGCTCTTCATCTTAGCAAAGGCGTCTGCTTGAATTGAGCGGATGGCGTTATCCCCAAGGTTCCTACAGGACACAACCAAAGGCAATGTGAACAAAAGGGATGCTATGGCTGTGACAAAGTCTCTCCATATATAAGCAATGACTCCAGTAGCATGTGATTTGGTAGCTTCTTGTTAAGGCCACATGCACTTACAGCTCATAGAAACGGTTTTCCTCAGAACACTTTGATACTGAGTAAGTAAGTATTGCTGAACAATAGTCAACAAACAAAAATTATGGGAATAAATAACTAAGTCATTCCATACCCCATCTTCTCACTACACTTTCTCAGTCTCAGCTACCTCCATCACCCATAGCTCAGAAATTCCTCAGCCCCCTCGACAACCAAAGATAGTCAGGAATGTTGTATCCCAGGCTAGACCTTCAGCAAACATAAAGAAAGCAAATACTTGCACTAAACAGCATCTGAGAAGTTATTTAAAAGTGACTTTGAGAGGATACTATTGTGTTCGAAAAACATTGCAATGTTTCCAAAAGAAGGTATTCTTAAAAGCTTCCCTCACAACTACTGCTAATTAAAAAATTCAGTTGTCCTCTGAAAAAGCATAGTGTCAGATTTAGGGCTTAAGTTTACTAAGCGAAGCGTCGGACAGACAAACACTGCTCGCAGAGGAAAATCTCAGTAGAACATTATTAAGGGAATCTTTATCTGGGAACATACCCCAACGGTCAGGCAGTCCTAACCCTTCAGTATGCTCTCAATGGTCATAACATTTCACACAATCAACAGCCAATAAAACATCTAGAGCAAAATTGCATATACTTTAACTTGTCTTAATTCAGAAAGGAAGTTATTCATGAATCACTGCTGGAGTCATCAGCCTTGGGACACAGAAAAAAAATTACATAGTGGCAGCCAAAATTTACTTCTTGCAAATTGCTCTAAGGCAGTTGTGCTGAATGGGGAGGTTCGGTGCCTGCATCGTAAGCAGTCATTTGCAACATGTGTCACTGCCAGAGCCTAGTTTTAGGAGGAAGTTGAGGCAAGGGAAGAGGACAGAGGGCTACATCTGAAATAGCATATTTTCATTGTTAACAGCCTGCAAAGAAGCAATGTGCAAGTCAAGGCGGTATTTATCCAAGAACAAACCAAAAAATTGAGAGCATGCAGATTCGCCATATGTTCTATAACTTTGTTCCTGGCACAAAAAAAGGCCAAAGTTGAGGCGGACTTATAACGAGAAGGAAGCAGGTGGCCCCCACAAATGGACTGGCTTCTCAGTTTACAAAGACGCTATTAAATTGCTAGCAGATCTCTCAAGCAGCTACTTTTGGCAGACCCCCCTTCCCAAACTCTGCGGCATGGTGGGTTACTCACAGGTGCTCCAGGGCCTCCAACCCTGAGAACGCTTTCTTGGCCACTGACTTGATCTTGTTTCCAAACAGAGTTCTGCAGTTTCCAAACATCCAGTGCCAGATAAACAGAAAGAAAATGGGGAGAGGGGGGGCAGAAAAAGAAGGAACACAATTAGTGTGGCTTTATCTGATATACGCGCTCAGTGTAAGTCCTGGGAAATCTGAACTGCACAGAGATTAAGAGGGCTGAAGTACATTCGCTTTCCCGCTCCTGAAATTAAATCCTTTTATCTGTATTCGAATTTAATAGTGATGACAGCACAAAAGGGAATGTGCCGTATCACGTAAAAAGGCAGGTTTGCTCCAGTGCTTAGAAACCAGATTGCTGAGTAACAGAAGGTCCCCTCTATTCTTTGCAGGCTAGCTGTGGACAGGATTAAGTGCAATGACAGTTTAACAAGATTTTGGTCTCTCCCTGCAACACTTTTCATTTCTGATTTCTTCCCAGATAGTAAAAGAGTGGTAATTTATTCACTGCTGCTGGACATCCACACACAAGGGCTGAGGGCTGTCTCTTGGCTGCACGTTTATACAGCAGCTAACCGAAGTGACTGCTGACTTCCTTCCTTGGCTTATTATAAATACAACAGCAAAGTAATATAACGCAATAAATAATAGCTGAGTGGTAATTTCAAGGGGCAAAAGGAAGAAGTGAAAAGGTAATGTACAGAGCTGAGGAGCACGCTTGCTTACATCTGTGACCAGAGAGCGTTCCTCCGAATCAGCAGACAGTGCTACGCAGCAGCAGCAAGAGGAGGACTCTCAGCAGGCATCACCCAGCTGGAGAGATCACAGCCCAGCTGCTATCTGCAAAGTAACGGTTCTCTACAAATATTGACCAGTGGTGACTGGTCAGGGGCAGGGTTCATGCAAAATGGATAGTCTCCTCAACTGTTTTAATAAAACATCAACCAACGTCATTAATTAGGAAATGCTTTCCTTCCCCAGGTTCTCCATGTCTAAGGTTTATCTTCCAGGTGCAACTTTTATCACCACCTGCTTCACATGGTATCCGATGCAGGTCATCACGAACACCTCAGGCAAAAAACTGGCACATGTGGTGTTGCATTTGATTGAGTTTTCCTTCAAGATTGTTCCTTCAATACAGGGTGTAACCTATATTTGCCCCCTAGAAAGGCCCTAAAACTATGATGGTCCCACTGCTTGCCACAGGCTGGGGAAAGGAGGCTGGGGTGCAATATGGAGCATGTGTGGCCATTGCATGAGCAAATACATTTGCAGGAGCTTGTTAGGGTTTTCCACAAAGCACCCTTCAAACGTCAGGATAATTTGGAGTCTCAACAGTGGCACCCAGAAAGCCCAGTTTCTGTGTGGATGAAAGCAGTGGATGCTATACTGGGTAGAAAGGAAAAACGGGGCTCATCATGCTGACCGTCATGGCAGGGAGGACCAAGACTGTATCACAGTCTGTCCTTGCAGCCTGTTGTCTTTGGAGGGAATTTGGGTGCCTGCCACTGGGCACCACTATGACCCCGAGTAGGTCCTCACAAAATCAATCTCCCTGACAGTGCTGTTGCCAGAGGAACCACCACTCTAAATCTCCAGTAGCCAGGAAAGGCCAGTTACTCCTAGCTCCGTACAAAAGGTCTGTGGCCCCAGAACCACAAATCTTACCATTCCAGAGCAAAACACAACCAAAAGCTTCGGTTTCAGGCAAAGCCACCTTCCAGCCTCCATAGTGAGACAGGCACTCGAAGCCCTTTCTTACGGGCAGAGAGAACTTGGTACAAAACCACAGCTGAATTTTCAGAGCTGTGTCCCTTCGTTAATTATTTGACTTGAGGCGAGAATAAAGACAGCCATTGTAGGCATGCTGGTGGCTGATTAAAGGCTCCAGATATCTGCAACCTGCTTTATCGACAGTATTGTTCTATTCAGAGGTCCTATTTATCGCACAAGAGTGTGTATGGCTTTTTGCTCTGGGTGAAATACCCCAAGCACCAAAGGATGTGTGCAATCATGTGTACCATCATTTGGTAAAAGGGATGTTGTATTAATGAAGGCTTTGAAAAATCCATTAGAATGATTAATACAGTAAATAATTTACTATATGCAAACTCTGGTCATATGGCTGCATCCATACACACTAATTCCTGGAGCCATATTCCTCAATGAGGGTGTTACGCTGAGCTCGGGTTTGATAACTGGAGATTTCTATTTAAAGTGGGTCTTGGACTTTGAAAATTTGAGATACTGGTTATATGTTTACTTCTCTGTGCAGAGATAAGCAGTACATCTGGGGATGTGAATACACAATGTATACACCACTTGTATAGGCGCATACAATTTTATGGCTATATACATGAGAAATACATAACACAGTCATAGTAACGCCATGCCCCAGCAAACTCATTAAAATCATTACGCCTTTCAAATCTCAACTAACCACTTCTCCAATTCCGAAATGGTTTGAACCCAGCGGCCCCCTTCAAAGGGCTGTGGCACGCTGGAATGCAAACGCGGCGGTATGCAGCTCCACAATTAGCCTGCCTGCTGCAGACCAGAGACGCTCCTCCACTGCCGGCAGAGCAAGGCGCACGCATGCTCTCCCGGTGATTGCATAAGTGTAATTACACGCTAGGCACGCAATTCATTAGAAAGCAGCATTTTCTCCTCCAGCCAGTTTTGCACCTGCAGGAAGATCTCAGGGACTGAGTGAGCCATCAAAAAACCGGTTACATTTAGCAGCTTGAATAATTAGGAAACTCCTTGTTCCCCGGTGATTCCACTGATGCTTTTTATGCTTCGGTGCTTCTCGACTCCCTCTTTCTTGAAGCAACATTTTAATTTAGGCCTGTGCTCTCCGTCCTGGAGAGCTTCATCTATAATTCAGAGAAGGCTAAAGTGACTGGTCTCCCCACGTCTCAGTTTAACACCTTCATTTCAGCGAACAACCCTCTCTGTGCTAAATCCTTTCAGAGGCTAATCTGTGCCAGATCAAAGGGGAACAGCTTTTAAGGCAATCTCCACAGAGCTGAGGTGATTATTAATTCATTGGAAGGTCTCCTCTGAAGTGCCCATTTATTTTTTGTATGCTAATGCATTTAAAGCCGGTTGACGGTTTAAACACAGGCCCTAAATCACACAGTGAAATGTTTGCTGTAAAGGCTGATATTTTATTTTATTTACAAAAAAATCCTGCCAGCAAGAATGATACTCACTTCAGCCTTAGACGAAATTACAAGTTTGGGATTTACATGCTGATGAGCTAAAACAGACCACAGCAGATCCCTTTAAAACTGATCACTCCCAAGTGTCCCCAAAATGCCTCAAGAAATGCAATGAAATAATCTCATATTCCAAGGGTTTTTCTAGCCTTACGCTCTGGCTGACGATGAACGATCCCAGCAATCTGTCTGTCCAACAGCAGGTTTGCTTTATTAGGTAATCTAACCACTCCTGCCTACCCAAGACCAACCTGATCCACATGCTCTTCCAGCCTACGAAATTCTCTGCAATTCCCCCCACAAACCACGGGCACGTGTCCTTTCCTGTGTTCAACCAGATCCAGAACTGGCCCGAGTCCATGTGCAATAGAAGACAGAGGTCAACGATGTGAAAAAAGATGAAACCCGGCTTCTTTAGACTTGTGCAAGCCCCTGTTGCATCCTTTGCTAATGGCAGACAAAACCGGACACCTTTCAAAGCAGTTCCTTGTGCCGGATGATAAACATCAGATCAGGACATGGCTATTTCACAGGGAAGGGATAGCTGCTCTGCCCAGAGCTGCTAACGCACAACCCCGCGGGCTGCCTCTGCCCCCTTCCTTCCTCCTCTCGCTCCTTGCCGTACCTCCTGGCCTCTGCCTGAACCGCACAACTCATCCGTGCTCATTTCTCCTGGTTGCTGAGTCAATCCTTTTGCTGAACTCTTTCCCCCAATGCTGTCTCCTCTGGCTTTTTCACCTCTCTCCTGTTATCTGCACCCAGCATTTCTAACATACCCCGATCATTTGAGATTCCACTTTTGCTCCCGTGCCAATGGCCGTGTTTGAAGGATGCCCTACGGTGGATGTCCCACCAGGACAGCTCGCTCTCTCTGCTCCTACCCTCCACCTTCTCTCCCTTGTCAAAGCAGCACTACAGAGTCACAATCCTACAGCCTGCAAATCCCTCTGGACAAAGCCTCTGCTCCCACTACCCTTTTAGCCTCTCACATGGTTTCACTGGTTTCTTCAGACAAACCAAAAACTTCAGCAACAGCAGCCAAGGACTCTCCCACCCACCACATCTGCTCCTCTGCCTTTTCTCTAGCAACTTGTGGGAAGGTTTCCCAACTCCATGCGCACAGCGATTCCTACTGGCCCCTCTCTCTCTCCCACACTCTCCCACACTCCCACACTCTTCCCTGCCTCACTCCCCCAGCCCTTAAGTCCTTCTTTGCCTTCTGCCTCACTTTCCTCACAGCTAAAACTTGGTTCCCCTCTTCTTGGATCCAGTGACTCCCCTCAACAATGATCAAATGCCCTCTATGTTTGTGACTTCAATATTTTTCTTCTCCATCTAAGCATTACATCCTCACGAATCCTGCCATGGCTCTTCCCACTCCCCCAGGAGTCTCTAATGAGATCGTGACAATATACCGCCTGCCAGGATTCATTCCAGCCATCTGCTATCCATCGAGGTACTTTTACTGCACCTCTGGCTGTGCCATCTCAGCATCAGAGACAGCGTGATGGGGGGGTGCTGAGAACTTAAACAAAGGCAAGAGGTAATGATTAGAAAGACTCTTGATTTGTCACAAGCCATCAGAGACTTCTCTGACAGGGCTGATTTATATAGCTGATTTCAAATGGAATACGAACAAGCACAGAGCAATGTGAAAATACTTGCGAAGGCGAAGCAAGCTATAAACATTTGCAAGGCGCATGCTTGCCTTAGGTTTCTTTTTATCTCTTTAAGAGCCTGTGCCCCATGGTGCCTTTTATTGTCGCTGCACATGGAAGCAAGCCCAAAAGATCACTCTCAGACAGAGTATCCCACAGAAACGAATCCTGTTTCAATCCTCTGTTGTAACAGGAAATGGGGTGATTTTTCTCTTCTGTTTATTGTTATTTGCTGCATCAATCAGTGCTACGCTGAAGATTGCAAGGGGTCTTTTTTGTTGCTGTTTGCTTTTGGAAGCAAAGAACAGTTGTCCTGAATCTTACAGATGAGAACAAGTTTCTCTCTCCTGTGTCTCTGAACTATAGCATTTGCCACCTCCTGTTCTTTGCTTTAAAAGGACTATAATCACCTCATATCTGCTTAGAAACATAAGTGCTTGATAACTACATTTGCACTCTTGCAGCGAGCCTGCAAAACTACTACATCTCAGATTTTCTGTTGATTTTTATCTTGTTCCAAAGGGAGGAAGGCTAAGTCAGAGAGACCCACGCCCCCACAGTCACACCGCACAACTGCTTTGCAGCACTTCAAACTCAGGGATACTCACAGCTTGCTTAGGTTTTCTAGGCCTGTAAAGGCTCCATTGGTATCTTCTATTGTGCCTGAGATGTCGTTGTGGTCCAGTTCCCTAGAGAGAGGACACGAGAGAGCTCAAAATCAGTGTCTCAGTCCTAGGCTCATCCTTAAAAACAAACAGAAGAAAGTTTGAGAATGCCACATGAAGAGCTTCCCATTTTCTCCTGACAGTTATCAGAAAAAGCCAATCCGGGCAGCAAAGCAGCACTAATCACTCTTCCTGCACTGACCCATGCTGAGATGGTTCATTCCAAAAAAAGCCCTCACTTTTTCCTAGCTGAAACACTCTGTTTCTCAGACAGCAGCAGTAGCAGATAGCTACGTTTTTAACAGGTTGGTTTCAGTCCTTTCCTAGTTCTGTGCATCCAAACAAAAGAAGGAAAAAGAAAAAAAAGTCCCAAAACTAAGTTGCAAGAAAATAGCTCTCCTTAAATGCTACTATCATGAATTAAGAGAACTTTGGCTATTCCAAGGTATACATGTCTTTGCCTACAACTATACCTTCAGAAGATGATTTGGTGTATTTTATATGAAGTTGCATTTTTTTCTGGCAATGAACTTCAAAGTTCAACAAAGGAAAGCACTATCATCACTACAGAAGCCTAACTCTGTATAACCACGTTTTTAAAAAAAAATGAGTAAGAATTCCTTTTTCAGAGTTAGCTTCTTTTGGCTTTCAAATTGACCATCAATTACAAGAGTCAAAGAGGTCTGAAGAAAAACAAGCACACAGAACAAACACAGAGATCCACAAAAGCTGTTTAAACAGACTGTTTAAAAATCC
The DNA here is from genome assembly GCA_008711295.1 of Anarhynchus alexandrinus. NCBI lineage: Eukaryota > Metazoa > Chordata > Aves > Charadriiformes > Charadriidae > Anarhynchus > Anarhynchus alexandrinus. The sequence continues at coordinate 379,052 of VUYV01000056.1, read as the reverse complement.
TTCCCTCCTAGCTTTAATTCCAGCTAGCAATGAATACCCACCAACACAGACAGAAATTTATCATTTCTAATGTTAAGTAAAAAGACAGAAAAAAAATAAATGGGCTTTGTTGGTTTTGTTACATCACTCTGATTTAAAACCTAGCAAAAACCAACAACAAAGCAACCTAAACCATCCAGATAACCCCTTGAACCCGCAGGTACTCCTTTCGCACCTTTTGAAGATTATTATCAGAACGTTTCCAGTTTAAATATATAAAGACCAAAAAAAGAAAAATATTACCAAAACAAAGCCTCCTGTGTTTTGCAACATTCCAAACACGGGCATCATAGTGTAGCTTCTGGGCTATGCAGCACAAATACATAATAACCCAACAGAAGAGAACAGAAATTTAAAAAATTGGACCGTTTCAATATTGGCATGGTTTTCCTCAGCCGAGATGGGGCTGAAACTTTTGCTCTCAGTACCTAAGCTGGCTGCAGCCTTTGCTTGTTTCTCGCCTTTGGTGTGTGAACTAAAAACGTGAAAGGAGATGGCCAAAAGCCACAATTCCTGTTTCTCAGCTGGCTTCAGCGTGAGACCCGAATCTGATGTCCCTGGGGAATCCTGGCCTTAGCCAGCATCATTCTGGATGTCAGGATGATCTGTGGGTGGGTCTATGCCAAAGGGATGCATAAAAACTCAACATCCCTGCGGGGTGTGGGCGCACATAATGCTGTGGTGGCACAAGAGATAAGTCCAGGAGAGACGCTTTGATGTGCTGACATTTTCAGCGCTATCCGAGTGGGGCAGGAGCAAATATATCCTCCTGGAGCTAAGTTTCTACATTTACCCTGTGGTTGCCAAGCCAATGGCTGTTGTTCTGTTTGTTTTTTAAGGGCAAATCCCTTCTCAGGCATTCTTCCTCTTCAGTTCCACCACGGGCTACCAGTCTTTGGACCAGCAAACCCTTTCCCATGGCAAAGCCAGACAAGTGGGAACAGCCTGTAGGAGCTCTCTGACACACACTTTTATTAATTGACTGCCACACATTGTGTTTTCTTGAAAAAGGAAAAGAAAATGGTATTGCTTGTTCATCCAGAGGCAACTCAAAGGTTTACTGTTAGAAAGGAGGAATAAAAACCTTTTTAACAAATGAGTGAAAATAGAGAGAGAGGGAAAAAAGAGTGGGGTATTTTGGCCTAGCTCTCTTTGTATTCAAACTCCTCTCCCAGCCCCTGTTGCCAATTTCCTATTCTTTCTGGCTGGCTGAGCTTGAATGCTCGCAGCCTTGTTAATCATTGTGCTCCGAGGTCTCTGGGCCTGACCTCTATTTGAATAGCTCCACATTTCAGCAGTTTCACACCCACCAAAGGCTCCCCAACAATAGGCCATAATTAAAGCATGCTCGGGTCTTTTTCACCAGGTGCAGGACCCAATAGGCCTTTCTCTTTATTAAATTAGAGCTCGCTCACACACTCCCTTCTCCTCCCCCCTTGGCCCTAGACATAAAAGAGGCTTCACATTCACTGTAGAGCAAAGAGAACTACCAGCTCCCCTTTCCCTCCATTTTTCTTTGGAAACCTTTAGTTCCGGTCTTGACAGCTGCCTCAGAGAGGTCCCTTTCTGAATGCCCAGTGGCTGAAAGGCTTTGGCTTAAATTTAAAAAAAAAAAAAAAAGCAAACAAAACCCAAACTCACTTTCCAGTCACTTCCTTCACTGTGAACTTCAAAATAAAGGAAAGAGTAAGATGCGAAAAGTACTGTAAAGAGGGGAGCTCTCTCTGTTCCCATTTCCTTTTAATTACTCAGGCCACAATGGGCTTCTGAAGAGGAATAAAAGTATCAAAGTGTGGTTTTTTTCTTTTGAAGGAAGAATTAAATCAGCCTGCTGAACTCAACCAGCCTGGGAGCTTGGTCGGTGCTACAACACAGGCTGTGAGAACTTTGTGGTGTGCCAGATGAAGGTGCTGAGCCCACAGCCTCTGGAGAGAGGAGAGCAGCCAGCAGCTCTGCAGGTATAAATAAGGGAGACAAGAGGCAACACAACTGCAGGAATGGACATTTTAAAGAACCGGATTCCCATCTTCTGATGTTTCTAAGGCAAACCCAGATGTACCTCAGTCTAACACAGCTCTTGGGCTTAACAGTGTATACAATGCAATTCTATAGCTGGCATCCCAGACGAGGTCGTACTGATCCATCCAATAGTCTCTATTAGCCCTAAAATCTTAGAAATTGCTATCTTCTTGATGGCAAGCTCATTTCCAGTGTGACAGTTACAGGTATTATATTGTGTCAGTGACTTTAAAATAAAAGTCTCCAGTAAATGGCCATAGCCACCACTGGATGCATCATTTTGCAATTCAATATTAGGGCACATGAAAATTTTCTTTTGATAGCATGGAAACTTTTTTTGTTGTTTAGAGTTTACCATGAAAATTAGAGCAACAGAACATTTCATGACCCAAGTGAGCCCAATTCTGTATTTAAGAGACAAACTTCTGGTTACTTTCACGGTACCCATAAGCAGCTTCCTGCTCCCGTGGTTGGAGCCAAGACTGGGTGAAGCTTCACGTATTGTCACACTTCTGGTATAATCAGATCCCCGGCCCAACCTCTCAATTTGTTTTGNTTTTTTTTTTTTTTTTTTAACACCATCTTCGCCCAGGATTTTACATTTGTTATTCAATTACAAAAAAAAGAAGTAACAGTACACAAAAATGCTCGATGGCACATTTAAGAGGATATTCAAATTTCCAGCTTTGTCACTGGAAGGAGTCATTCCCTACTCCTCCTGAGTGCAGAATGACCCAACAGAAACTGTCCTTTTCTAAGAATTTGAATTAAAGTCAATATGATAGCAAGAGAAATACTACTATTAGCTGAAGGACTGAAACCTCAGGGATTTTTGCTCAACTGAGCTAGATTGAGGATCCTGCCCTATGTTCCTATAATTTTACTCTGGAGCCCTCTACTCTGAAATCACCGTACAACACTGAGCAATCCAACTGCAATTCTCCTAATTACTCTTAATTAAAAAATACAAGTTCACTGAAGTTGAATAGTAAGGTAAATGCAACAGCTGCTGAAAACAACTGAACAACGTGTAGGAGAGTTTGATGCTGAGGGTGAAGGCACCCAAAGCAACTTCAAAGCAGAACAGTCTGGCAGAACACAAACTGTGGAGGGAAGACAGGTGTTAGCTGACAAAAGCTGGGGGCAACTTACAGGACACGTAGGTTTTTGAGTCCCTTGAAGGCACCTTCTGCAATATGATTGATGGAATTGTGGCTCAGTCGTAGTACGTGCAGTCCCCCGAGGTCTGCCAAGCTTCCCTCATCCAGCCTGCTTAGGTTGTTGTAAGAGAGTATTCTGAGGAAAAAAAACAACAGCCCTTGTCAATCCAACCAGTATTTTCCAAACTCCTCTGTGCCAACCAGTGCCTGCCTCCCACAACCACCTCATAAGAGGTGATATGTACTGGGTGGATACAAAACAGCTTGATTAGAAAATAAGACTGCAGTCTGCAAATTTTCTTACAAGATACCCATGGGGCAGCCCGGATGACTGTAAGGGAGCAGGAGGCATTTGGTACCCAGTTACAGGGAAGTCTTCTGTACAGGCAACACAGGGAGGCTCTTCCAGAAGTGAGTAAGAGCTATAACCTAACATGCACGCTGTGAGATATAGTGGGCAGAAACTGCTCTTTCTCCATGGCCTGTACGGCTAGGTTAGGGTCTGGGAGCACCACCCCTCCTCAGTCCCCAGATGTATAGGTAACACTTAGAAATCAGTCCTGGTTGTGTTCAATCATCACTCCCATTTGGAGTCCCTCCACGGCTTACAGGAAAGAGCAGTCCTCTCCTTCCCCACACCCTGCGAGGTACAGAGTGACGTCAAACAGATGGATTTTGAAGTTCACACGCGCTCTTGGCAGGGTCCAGACTTCTGTATTCAGGAGGTGTCTTATCGTTCTACACTTGTGCACAGCCAGCCCCAGGCGTCTGGGTGTGGGTGTCTTCACAGCCTGCTCCACCCCAGCTGAGAGCCAAAAGCATTTCACCACAAGGCAATTGAATGCTTCCTTTCATGCACAGGAAGGAGGTATCTGTTGTAAACCAGCCGCCTTCCCTCCCGCTCCCCTTTGTCAAGGAGTGTACAGTCTGCTTGTAATCTTCTCCACTTACAAGTGACTAATACTGGAGGGTTGGTTTTTTCCTAGTTTTCCATCCATCTCTTCCCCTTGCCTGTATTATCTCTGGTTTTGGAAATTTTTTTTTAAGTGCTACTCGTGTTGCAGTTTGGAAGCTGGCAGGAAGAAAGCTGGTTTTCTCTCCCTGCCAGGGTGCAGATGAGGCTTCTGAGATTTGACACAGAGGGCAAGGCATGGGAAGCTACAAGCCACTGCAGACACCTCACGCAATACGCAACCACCCTCTACGCAAGCAGTAAAGCTGCAGCATTGCTGATGTTGAAGGCCAGCTTGGCTCTTCAAACGAGGGACCTCCTGAGGTAGCAGCAGGCAGAGTCACTGGTCAGTGATCTTCAGCCTGAAGCATCTACACACAGCTTCCCGCTGTGAGTACCTTCCTCCTGATCTCTGGATGTCACTGCAGCTGGGTAAGCCCTGCAGGGCTACTGGCAGGTGAGTGTGACCAGCAATAGCCTCAGCTTTAAGTTGCCTGCCCACTGACACGTGGGGTATAAAAAGTGGCATTCAGCTACATGCTGCTACTCACATTTTCTCAAGCTTATCTCTTTACAAAGGGCAGCTGCGTAGGATTTTCAAAAATAACTTAGTGACTTGGGAACACGGGTCACTTCAAAAGACGCGAGGGTTTGGGCTGCTAAACTTTTCAAAAAGTGGAGTTGGGCAGCTTTGAACAAGCACCGAATCCTTCATTGTACAGACAACAAGCAAAAAAAAAAAAAAAATCTCACTGAATTCCAAACCTCCAAATTCCTCTTCTAGTACTGCCTGTTAATGAGTCTGCTTAAAAATGTGTCTGGGGCTTGCATGAAAGTCACTGCAAAGCCAAAACCTAAGTCAAAACAGACATGTACTCTGAAGTACTGAGAGTGTCATTTACTTGGCAAATGAGCTGTCTATCTTTTAGCTGTGTGAGTGGGCAGAGGGCAAGCTTTGGAAAAAAATCAGCAAAGATTAATGAGTTTGAAGAAGGTATGGGACAACATACTTTCATTCCTAAAGAAGTTGTAGTGTTAGTTATGAAGAACTGGCATCCGGTCAAAATTATGTCCTCACCTGCGATTAAAGAATTTGGCTTTAAAAAAACCCCAAAAGTGTTCAAAAGTAATCTTAAACCTGGCTGAGAAAAAAAAATAAATTTCTTTTTGATTCCACACAGAAGAGTTCCTGCCACAACTGGTGAAGGCATGTTCCCCTCCGTTCGTCCTGACATCACCTCAAGATGGACAGACAGCAGCAGTCTTTAGAGGGCTCTCTCAATAGATGCAACCAGATGGAAGGCTGCAGGAACTAACACACCTGGCAGTGGCTTCCTTCAAAATGTAAGGGCTCTGCTTCCTGCCAATGGGACAGGCCAATTTGCAAAGCAGTGTGTTCCCCTCCTCAGCAGTTTGGATTATCTGGGTTGAGAGAAGTCAGCAGGTCTCTGCTGCCTCCCCTACCTTCTCATTTCTCTACCAGTGAGAAATCACTGGAACAAACAAGTGGAAATGTTTGGCTCCACAGCCCTTTTGGCCTGGTGAGGAAATGGGAGAGCAGCACACAGAGGAGCATGCCAAAAGTGATATATAAAGGGGTTAAGCAGAAACCTGTTCTGCAGCTGGGGCTCCTGTTGCCAGCCAGTTCTGGACCAGGTACATCTAACACATTTCATTCCCATTGACCAAACCATAAGTAAAAAGTGAAAAGAAAGACCCAGCAGCCAAGTCATCATTCACCTCTGATGAAGTTCTATGCTCCCACTGTGGATTTTTCCATGATGATGACCTAGCACCTGACCGGTGAATACAATCACAGCCCTTTCTCATGCCCATAACAAGGCAAGAGCTCTCCTTCCTTGTTAGCTTTTACATCAGACCAGAGCCCTGGGGTCACATTTTCTCCCAACAGCTGAAGGAGAGATAACTCATCCTTCAGCTGACCACCTCCTTCCTTAGCACAGATAAATACGGGTCTGGGCACCTGTCTTTCTTGGGTTAAGGACTTTGAAATTCATTTCCTGTGCAACCAGAGACACTGTTTTCTGATAACTGAAACCCACTAGATTTAGCAATAGGGGAGTTGACCCAAGATCTTTTAATAAGGAACGAAACGTGCACATTCAAAGAAGGGCACAGAGGCAGTCTAGATGTATCTAGTGCTTTCTTTCCTCACCCTTCAATTTCAGAGCAGACCTCTCCTACAAATGCTCTTTGGCTGTGGGAGTTTCAGTTAGGAGTATCTGATGGCTCCCTGCAGCAGCCTTACCCTAAAGGCAACACCTGCAAGAGCTTGTAATATTTTGCAGAGATGTGCGCTAACACCCACATAATCGCCTTTCGAATCTCAGTTAATGTCTTCTCTGACTCTAGCACTCACACTCTAGCCTCACACTCTAGCACAATCCTGTTTGTCAGGCCAAGCATGCCCCAGTGGCTCCTACCACCTCACACCATCAGGCATTTTCCAAATCTACCCCATTCTACACCAGAGCAAGTGAGTCCTGCACTGGGTTTCTGCAGTTACTGAAGAGGATGGCCTCTACGCCACAACAGCTCACCACCAGCACTACTTGTTGGCAAGAGATCCTAATCCATACCTGACAAATAAAGGACTCGGCGTGACGTGCAACCTCCCATCTAAACCTTGAGGGTTTGCAAAGACAGCGTTAGGTAGAAAAGACAAGCACAGTTCTCCCTGAAAGAGTTCTGACATTAGCTCTGCAAGATGCAGATGGGGCTTACCCATCCCCAGCTGAATGCACGCCGAAATAAAGCTTCAACACAGGCACCAGATATTGGCTCCCTGAGAGCAGAAAGCTCCCAGAGCTGTGCTGCTAACACTGTAGTGACAGGAATTTAGCTATTCCAGGGGTCCAACTGTGAGCGCCCTCGGAAGGCAGACTCCCCTTTCTTGATGCTTCAGATTTAAGCAGAGCACGGGCAGAGCATGATGCTGATTCTCATCTGTTGTCTTGAAGATTTCTCCATTGACATTGCCTTAATCTAGTAAAATATCACTTGAGGAACTGCATGTGAAAGAACTGTAGCTGTCTACAGCACTGTACCAAGCAAAGGATGCACAGGCAGTTTCTCACCAATTTGAAAAATGACATAATTAAGCAATCACATATGTATTTAACTAAAACCAAAACCAGAATATTTCCTTGTGTCCCCCCAAAATAATCCACACCTGAACGAGTATTGGGTTCAACGGAAGATCACAGCTGGTCACTGGGCTAACACATGAACTCTACATTCTACATTCTAAACTTAAAGGAATGACATGTGTCATTGTCTCTGAATGTCTCTGAATCCACATCCCAAAAGACTGGGACTCACAGCTGGGTAGGCAGATACCAACCTTTAGTCCGAGTCCAGAGCGAAGCCTCTGAAAGGAGGAAGCTGCTTTATCATACTGTTTTTTGGTGGATAGGAGAATCCCTAACAATGTTTAACAGGACATTTCTGAGCACCAAGCAGGATGAATTACAGTTCCGCTAACCACATGTGTCAAGTTCTCCAAAGAAAAAAGTGAATCTTTCCACAGTCCCACCGAGGGGATGACAGCTACTTCTGTAAATACTGCAAGCATCCATGTGTGTCTCTTCAGAAAGGCATTAAACAGTGCCACAGGCCGAAAAGACATCCTTATGGGGCTGTCCTCAGCAGCAAGGATTTCTTTCATTATCAGAGAGGCTGTATTCCCAGCTGGAAATCTCAGGAGAGCAAAGTCAATGTATTTACTTTTAAACAACTGAGCCCTACAGGAAGGGTAAAGTGTAAACAGCAGAAACAGGGAGAATTGCCTTTAAAGGGCCAAATCTCTGCTGGTTAAAAACATGACTGTTCTTTGTAAATGCAGAGGATAAAGCAAACTTCCTTCAAGCTGCATAGTCATTATATGGCAAACTGTACATGTCTTGTCACTAGCCAGCTAAAAAGCATTGGCAAGCCACAGATCACAAACTCTCCATGTCTTTTGGCACTGTATACTTTTAGTGGGTTCTAGTCTTTGTTTCTGGTTATTTTAATCAGGTGCTCTGACAGTCACAACATCATGAATAAAAAGGGCATCACTTAAGAGGCTGCTATTCCTGCATTTCCACAGGTTGATACAGCAGGAGCTGTATGCCATGTGATTGGGAAAAATCCTTACCCTTTCCTGCCAACATGACATTAGCATCAAACCCCGTGCATCCAGCCACAATAGAAACCAACTTACAGCTCATGCAGCTTCTGACAGAAGCTCCAGCCATCGGGGTTGATGCGGGATATGGAGTTGTTACTGAGGTGAAGCTGGTGCAGAGATGAAAGGCCATAGAGAGAGCCACTGTTTACCTCTGTCAGGCTGTTATACTCCAGGTGGCTGTGGAGAAAAAAGAGAAGGAATTGACAGATAAGCAGCACTGGTTAAATGCTGAAGAATTTCCAACAAGGACCGGGATTTTAGCCATTCGTACACACCTTTCTACATATCCAAGTGGATACGTGCATGTACAGGCATTTCTTGGGCAGGTGAAGGATAGAAATTCAAGGACAACACAAAGGAAATGACCAGAATGAGCTGAGACTGCAGAGATATGCTCCACTTGCAAGTAAACTGGGGTTAAAGCATCGCATTCAAGTTTATATTTGCAGAGTTTCAGTTGTGTGACAGCAGTGTCCTGAAACATGCTGCCCTGATCACTTGTGACCTTGCAAACACACTTGAAAGCCAATCATGTTGGAAGTTTCAAGCATTAATCTGCAACACCTATTCAAATCTTTCTCTTGTATGGAAAGAGCACATCACTGAGACAGGCCAGCTTAGTTTCTATGTAGATTAAGAGGCAGAATAATCAGGTCTGCAACACAGAATTTCCACGTATCAGTCAAAACAAATTTGCGGAAGCGAGATGAGCTTTGATTTAAAGAGCAATTGAGATCTTACTGAATGTTCAAATCAAACTTTCACAGGAATACTGCCACAGCTTGAAAAACAGGACTTTTTTTATTGAACACCTGGTAAAGCAATGAGCTTTAGTAAACTGTGGGTCAACTAAACAGAAGCTGCTGTAGCATGGCAGAGGTCTGTGCATGCGGGAAATAGAAAGAAGCATGAGGACTGGCACAGGTGCCCACAGTCTCTGATGGGAGTCCTCGCTAAAATGCAGAGAAGAACGTGACAGCAGGTGAAGTCTAGGCTTTTAAGAAAAAAGAACCCATCTCTCCAACTTACAGAACTTGCATCTTGGCTAGACCCCAGAAAGCCCCATCAGTCAATTTGCTTATGTTGTTGCGCTGGAGTTTCAGGACTTCCAAGCTGTCCAGTCCCTGGAACGTCAGACCTTCAATCAGGCGGATGCGATTCCGGTTCAGCTCCCTAAAAATCACCAAAGCCATACAAGTTTATTAAATCCCAGTCCTTTCTCACGAAATCATCAGTGCAGCATACAATGGGGACAGCAATGCCAACAACTCCTCTGTCAACGGTTCCCAGGAGAGAGCTGAAGCTCACCGGAAACTTTCAATCCCAGAGCTAGCCAGGGAAGTCAGCTGGGTGTGATGGCTTAAATAAACTCACCCTGGGACAGATTTTCACTATAGAGAAATAACAGAGACAGTGCAGTAATTCCTCTTCACCCCTCCTCTCTCTCCATTTCTTTTAAGCCCTTTATCCTTTTCATCAATTTTCGCATGTCATCTTTTCTCAAGCAGAAACACTATTTGAACCAATACAGTTAAACACCAGCATTATTTCCCTTACAAACCATTGTTTTTACAAGACTTGCAGTCGCCCAGTAAAAATGTACTCTGAAACAAGCAGCTGCCATAAGAACTGTGAGCCCAAGAGGAAATTTTATGGCTAAGTTTGAAAGGAAAGGTTTCAGTTCCCCTGACATATTTCACATTTTTTCCTATTATAAGAAACTAATAAAGAGTGAAACAAGTTGCTTCCAATAACAAGAATTTTGTGTAGAATTTTGTGTATCTCCAACTTGGTTCATTAAATTTCCCCCCACCACCACCCTTTCCCCCTTCCCGGATAGGGAGGGAATCCTAAATTTTGGGAATACCTTTTTTCTGAATAGCAATATGAATATCATCACAGCACACTTTACCAACCCATATCAAACAGTCTTATGGATTGCTAGACCCAGATGTACCGGGTAAAAACCCAGTTCCATAAAGTCAGTGGAAAACTTCATTGACACAATACACTAAAGCTGAAGATAGAGCTTTTAAAATGGATTTCTTTCTGAACCTTTCTGCACCTACAAGACTAACCTAAGGGTAGTTCCCTCCCCAGTGTTTATGTTGAAGAAAGTGGTGGAGGTTAAAACATCAAGAACTTAATTTGGAAAAGATGAGGAAGCCATAGAAACTTTAAGCTTACTTTTTAACTGCCTAAAAAAACAGTGTTGAACTTGAGCGTAATTAAAGTCAAGTAAGCAATTAAAAAGTTTGAAGGCCTGAAGACTCTGGCCTTACTGCACTTCCTAGGCTATTAGTGAACTCCGCTTTGCCAGAAGAACTGTATACAAATTCTACAACACATCATGTTTATCTATAGGGTTAAACAACCAGCTGTGAGACTGTCTTTAAGAGTAGCAATTACTCCAACTTCCAATGAAAACTGTGTTCCCTAAACAGATTGAGTTGACCCTCATTCTTATTACAGTTTTGCACATGACGCAGACACAGTGGATTACAAGCTCTCAGTCAATGGACAGTAACTTCCAGCTGAGAGGCAACAGACTTTTAAGATGCGTATGCTATTGTGTCACACTGTTCAATCCCAAATTGGCTATAAATCCTCCAGCATGTATGCAAGCACAAATGTACACCCATTCCTTAGACACATCTTGGTTTAAGGATTTGTCTCTCAATCAAGAGGTTGTCAGAGGTGTAAGTTCAAACACCTTTTGTAGATTTTATGTTAACAGGCAGAGGTTGACCTTTTACCTATCAAATTTGATGGAAAGACTGCAACAGGCCTCAGGCTGGGCCCATTTCTCCAACAGCAGGAGAAAGGAAAAGCTAAATCGTTAGTGCTACTATTTTACACATAAAGCATATTTATAGCTGCAGATGTCTATGCATCCCCATGCAGCTCCTGCCATATGGACCGCAGGCAGGACAACAACGATGTGTGTGTTAACTCATCTAGAGTGCTATTTTCTCTGCCCAAGTATCACCGCACCGTTTAACAACCTTCCCTCATTACTTTTTTATGGCCACACAAACATACCTGTGTGGTCTTGAAAAACTACCATGGTAGCTGAACTCTGTCACTTGCAATAGAAACATCTTCCAAACCTCTCTTGCGCTACAGACACCAGCAGCTTTTAAGGGAATGGATTTGTCTTACGCTGTCAAGTGCACAAGACGCTGGTGTCTGCTGCAGCATCCCTCCCTTCCCACCTTATCAAAAGAATGGCCTGAAAAGCCAATAGCTACAAGACAAAAAGGACCCTCTCCCAGTGTGTTTTACTAGGTGCTGGCAGAGAACCACTGCATAGTGTATTCTAGGTTTTATAGACAGCAGGTGAGAAAGGGTGACATTTAGTGTGTTTATCCTCAGGGATGTTTTGTCTCCATAAAGTGTGGCTGAGCTTAATTAAAGTGCACATTTGTACTCACAGTTGTGTTAGCCTGGGTAGCCTGAATGCCTTGACAGGAAGCTGAGTGATCCTGTTTTTACTCAGACGAAGTGTTAGCAGGGACCGTGACAGACTATCAAAAGCACCAGGCTCCAGGGTGCTGATTCTGTTGCTCCCCAGGTAGCTGCAATAAATCACAGCAGAAAAATGAACAGTTCTGTCAGAAATCTCCTTTTATCAGCATTTGCCTGGTCTCCAGACAGGCTGGTGAAATTAGAGAGATGCCTTCAAATCAGTTGGATTCTGGCTCCACAAAGAGCACAGTGCCTTTCCCAGAGCCACGTGATGAACATGGAGAAGTGCTGCACGCTTCCCAAGAGCTTCGTCAGACCCTCCTACTTCAGCAAGGCAACTGGGAGTGGAATCCAGAAACTGGAGGATATTCCAGTTCAGGATGACTCTATTCATTCCGCATTTTCCCTTCAGCATCTGTCCCAGGGCTCTTTCTTACCTGGACCCTGGTCTTAGCCACAGAGGCTGTTTTTACAGGATAACAGGCAAACATCAGTCATAACACCACTCTCTTATATCCTCTTACAACCAGAGGCAGAAACTTTGGTGCAGACTTTAATGCAAGAAGATTATCTGTCTGCACCTCTTCAAAGGTACCAAAAAGACAGATTATTTTATGTTTCCCTGAGTAGGCAAAAATCTCTATTGGGAGGCAGTTACTCTGCTTAACCCCTGGGTTGTTTTTAAACAAACAGAGAGATTTCTGTTCTTAACATTCAATAGCCATTTTAATGATGAAATAGTCATTCCCCCTCCCCTCTTCCAGATGCACACGGGCTGATCTGGGAAACAGCATAAATACTTCTCAGTGGGGAAGAGACACAGACAATTTTTCTGGCTTCTAGGCTTCCAGCTGTAAAGACACCCAGACCTGAAGGATGCACGACACCTTTTCTCTGTTGCAACATTCCCACGCAACACAATTAATAATAATCTGCATTCTTTACAGAAACATCAGAAACCAAAAAGACAGAGCTCAAAAAATAACCTGACAGTAGGGACAACGTGCTTGCATTCTAATTCTCCTTTGCACTTAAAATCCTGACGAATAACCCCATGCCTTGTATGTCCATTCACTCTCCTTTTTTTAAAGAAGATTTGAGGCCCTTTCCTCTGCTGTGGTAACTCAACAAAAGCTGTTCCCAACAAGAAAAACTCACAGCTCCTTTATATGAAGTCCCTGCGGAAAGCAGCCGTTTCGGATTTCCGTGATGTCATTGAAACTCAGGTCCAACGTTTCCAGGGTAACATAGGGCTTCAGTTGACTTGCTTCAATGCTGCGGATCCTGTTGTGATGCCTGAAACAGTCAGAGGCAAAACGGAGACAGTTTAGTTCACTTAAAAAACCCAGAAAGAATATCTGAGGCCACAGCAGGCCCACAGGCTGGCCCCTGAGTTCACACACTCAGACTTACAGTGCTTCTTCAACAGCTGTTCGAGGAGAAATCCACACCAGAGAGATATTTCCTAATCCCCATGCTGTTCCTATGGTTAGAAAGTCTAGCTCACAGATATTTGCAAGCTTCCAGACACTTTTTCTGGTGTGGTACAAGACTTTTTCCTTCTACAGAACTATTGACTCCATTCATCAGTTTTTCTTCCAGTAATTTGGGCTCTGTCTCCTACAAACCTGCACTTCCAGAGTAGACTTGTTGCATGCAAGGACTGCAGGGCTGGATTTTAATCCCGCAGGCAAGGAGTGCCGATCAATGGTTTAAGCAAACCGCCAGTGTTTTACATAGAGCACGGGATTTTCAGAGCAGGAAACCAACAAGTAAATACAATCTCAGCAAAAGTTACAAAACACTGTTTCCCTAATTCCTAAGGATTCTTCTGAAAACTCTCAGCTTTGGACTACATTACGATGATTTGTAATGCACAGAAATACTGTAAGAGGGCTTGCAAATATTGTCTCTTTGTCCCGCTGTGCAATTAGGACAACTGTGCAGTGCCAGTGCTCTGCCCAAGCACCGACTGCAGGACCAGAGCCTATAACAGTCACCTGCGTTTGCTACCTTACCAGTACCAGCCTAAAGGATTCAATCTAATGTTTTTCCTTAGAGAAGGTACTACAAACTACCCTCAGAGTTTCCACAGCCATCAAACAGTTAAATACCTCTAGACTTCATCTGTATTCAACAAGGTCTAACTAAAAATCCCCTGAGTTCTTTCCCCTGACTCCTTTCTGGCCTGAATCGGTAGAGAGAACAGTAACCAATTAAAAAAATACATTGCGCATTAGTCACAAGAAGTAGAGCACATGCCTGATGTGAATTTAGACCAGTCACTGATATTACTGGCAAGGCTGCGAGTGAGGCACTCCAAACAGAGACGCTCACCAGACACTTGAGAACTTGCTGAATAATAAGAGATAGCAGAGAGGGTTCAGACAAGTACTGTGCCTTAATCCGGCCGGCTACCCACTGAGCAACCAGAAGAGGAGACAGCAGCCAGTGAAAGCACTCTTGAATGCAAACCAGGACGTCCCAGCTCTCCTGGCAAAGCATCAGCTCTTTGAAACAAAAAACTGACGGGTGAGCTGACCACAGCCTTCCAGGCACTGAAGCTGATGGGTGTCTGGGAGCCCGTCTTCTCCAGCTTCACCTCCATTTCAAGCTCTCCCAGGGGTTCAGACAAGCTCCTTTCAAAGAAAACCTCTCCCCTCAAAAGAAAATACCAATAGCACATAGCAAGGGACCTGCTCCCTGCACCGTGATCTGCTCCTTTACCCCCGGTGTTATTAAAACCAGATCGTTTCACCACCACATTTGCTGGTGTCTGTAACAGGAAGAGGGTAAAAACTGCATCCCCAGAACAATTTGCCTTCTGGATACTCACTCTTTAAACAGCCAGCACATGGTTCTTGCTTACACTGGGGAAACACTCGCAGAAATGCTGCTTTGACTAAAGAGTTTAAACACTACTTAATTAATTCAATGCAGGCTCACAAATCATTAAGGACAAATTCTACACCACTATAGCAATGCACTGCTAATGTGGTGCAAAAAGGCATCAGGAAAATCAAAGGAAAGTCATTAACCTATGTTACCGAACTGGTTATTCCACGGGTTACAGGCACACAGGTCTCTGCAACCACAAACTGTATAAAAGGCAATGATATGGCTACTATCCAAGCAACCAATATTCATTTACAGCTAGGAACCAAGACTGAATTTTCACATCCACGGCACAGAGTGGACAGAGCTCCAGTGAATTTATGCTAATAGTGTGACTAAAATACAGGAAAACTCACTATACCCAGAATTTTGTGACCTCCATAAATTGAACACGTGGGCGAGGGGCATTTCTTTTCCCCAAGGACTAGTTTCTTTTGCAAGGACTTGATTATTAGAATCAGCAAGTCCCAAAAATTTCAATCTTTTTTCCTCCTCAAAATAAGACAGTCCATTAAATGTGCGTGTGACCCTGATGCAAGAAAGTACCTCAACACAGACATAAGTGAAAGCAAACCCCAGGCATATTTTCTGTAGCTCTCTTGAAGCGGGAGCTGTGAGTTCAACTCTGATCTCATCTAGGCTGTGATGGCTGAGATGAATCTGGCCGTAAATTAACAGGAAATGAAGGCTTGTACAAATGAACGTGAAGAATCTATAAATTACCTGACAATTCCTGCGCAGGGCAGCTAAGTCTTCAAGGGAGTGAGAGCACAGAGTGAGTTTGGACATGAAATGCTCTTCAGAAGCCAATGTTATTTTTTTTGAGTATTAATATTTCTGTGCTTTAGTTGCTCAACGTATATCCAATCTGCCTGCCTGCCAGATCTCCCAGCCCGTCCCAGATGACAGACTTTAAGAAGGGAAGAAAAGGACAGGAAAGAACTATTTTGTTTGAGCCATGTTCGCAGTTTCCAGGTGACTTCTGTCCATTTGCGTCTTGCTTTTCATGTGCTACAGCTGGCAGATTAGATGGATGCACTATTTCACACAGGAAAAAAACAGGCTCCTTTCTCTCCCTCTCTCTGTCTCCTTCAAACATGGGCTGACTCCAAATGTAGCTCTCAGCTCCAAACACCATCCCCGGCCAGTCCCAGCTGGGGAATGTCAGACAGTTTGCTGCAAAGCCCTGCACCCTCTCAAAGCACTGCACTTCAAACAAAACCAGCCCGGCTGACTTTTCCTATACACAGCATGTGATATGAATGCAACATCGTCCAAACCTTTTACTAGCTTGATTACATTTTATTTTTCATTTCTCAGTAAGAGCTGAAATGGGATTTAACCCTTCCTGTTATTACTTGGATCCTTTCAGCTTGTCTGCCTTTGTTCCCAATATCACTGCAGAGTGTTTTACAGAAAAAAAGACCAGTGACGTTATGACTTTGCCTCTCCCCTTTAGCAGTGACTGGAAAAGGGCTGGATTTTTCCCAACTAGCTCCTTAGTTTACACTTCCTTAGCTTCAAAGGTAACAGATCAGATTTTAGTACCAATTGCTGAAACCAGGCTTTAAAGCACAAATTATCGGTGCTTCCACAACCAATTTGCCTCCAGGTGTCTTTTCCTCTCCCCATTCCTTAGGTATCACAGCCTGGAAACAGCTTTCCCTGTCTCGCTTCAGCCAGTGTTACCTCAAGAGTATATGATGACAGGGCTTCAATGTGAGATTGAGCAATTAGAGCCTGGAGTGAGAGCCAAGTTTCTTAGTTTCTATTCCCAGCCCTGGCACTGACTCATCTGCCTTGGGCAAGTTTCTTAACCCCTCTCTACCTCTGGTTTACCCATCTGTATGGGAACATACTACCCCAGTAGAATGATGCAGGACTGCCTTCACCAAGGACCAAGAATTTGGAGTGAAAGCAGCTTAAGTGAAAAAAAACAAACCATAGGAACTAAGGAGCTTATCCAAGTCCATTCGGGTTTGCTCACAAATACGGGAGGATCTGGCTAAAACAGTTGAACTTCCCAGCTCATACCCAACCTCATTCCCGGAGACACCCCATTTGCAGCTAACGCAGAACCGTAACATCTTAGAGCCAAACTAAGGTAACTCAAAGTCATCAACAGATTACTTTCAGACTGCGAGCTGCTTACATAGAATCCTAGAATGGTTTAGGTTGCAAAGGACCTTGAAGATCATCGAGTTCCAACCCCCCTGCCATAGGCAGGGACACCTCCCACTAGACCAGGTTGCCCAAGGTCACGTCCAGCCTGGCCTTGAACACCTCCAGGGATGGGGCCTCAACAATACGGCACTTGTTCAGGAACTGCTTCACCCTCAGGTCAGCACCAGCTACAGCTGCAAGCGAAGAGAGGAGAGCAAAGGAAGGTGCCCTTCAGCCACCGCCGCTTAACCCCCCCGCACCCCCGGGCACCCCCCCGAGGTACCGCAGCCTCTCAGCCCTTGCGCTTTGCACCGCTCTTGAATAGACCCCTCAGCGTTACAGGAGATTTTGGATAAACCTAAGGCAGCTCTTTGCTGAACCAAGCCCGTGAGGACCACATCAGGAAGCGAACGCGCTCTCTCTGCGCTCCTCCGGGCTGCTGCGAGACAGAAAAACAAGAAAATGTTCCAGCGAAGCCAAAGCATGTTTGGGTTTGCTCTGAGTCGGGAGGGAGCCGAAGGCGGGGGGGGGCAGGAAAACAACAGGTGGCGCAAAGTCAAAAGCTTGCAGCGTTTCCAGGAATCTCAGCTTGTATTTTAGAGGTAAAGTTACACTTTAATCCCGGTGGGTTTCCTCATTCGAAGCCTCTTTCTGAATATTTATTTAGTAAACAGGCTGTGAAACTTTTTCCACCGGACCTAATAGGAGAAGAATTCACCTTCCCCTTTGCAGCAAGCCTGTCCTTTGGAGAACACTAATCAGTTTAATTTAGACCGGGGCTTCAAACTACTTGTGTGAAATCGATGCAGAGAGCAGCACAAACACGCTCCTTTGTTGTTCGAGCCACGTTCACTTCCCCTCAGCAGCTGCCCGTTAGAGAGCTGACAGCGGAAAATCAAAGCAAGCAGACCCTCAGATGGGAATGTGCGAGGGGCTTTGGTTGGACCGATTCAAATACAATCGGCACAAAACCTCCTGGTTTAGACAAAGCTTGAATTAAGGCTGCCTTGGCTGCTGGGAGCCTGCAGCCCAAATGCTTGGTGTGAAGGGAGGCTAAAGGCAGGGAGAAGTCACATGCTTGGCCTTCATGTCGTGTCAGCTTACAGAGCTGGCTGGGCTCGCGAAAAGGAAAGAGGAAAAAAAAAAGCCTGCCGTAATACAGCAAACCTATTAAACCAACACCTGTTATAAGCATCAAAAATAAAATCAAGCTTCAAAAGAGAGGCTCCGCACCTCGGGTAGGGTTCTATTAATACGCGGGCGGATTTTTAAAATTAGCATATGAGGGAGATCACGAGACTAGAAACAGAGAGATTAAAAAGTTCAGGGTTTGGTTAATATTTCCATACCGGGAAAGTATTGAAGAAACCAAATACTAGAGCCAGAAAGAGTTATAGGGTTTGCTACTGAAGGACAGGCAAGGTTTGGTGTCAGAGACAGGCCCTCCAAAGAGAGCGAGATCAAAGGCACCGTAACAGGAGAGGGATCACATACACTGTGACTAACCGATGCCTGGAACTACCTGCCCTCCTCCTCCTCCTCCTTCTCAATTCAGAGAAGATGGAGATTTAATATTGATCCTCCTAAATGCATTAGAGAAGATTCAAGACATAGGTTCCTACACTCTCACCTTAGATGATCTGCCATCTGATTTTAGCCCATCACTTGCTACACACACACAAAAAAAATCATGGTTTCAGAGTGGAATGCTGTGTCTGCGCAATTTTCCTGACAAGGGGAACCAATACGGTAGAAGATGTGTTTGTGTTTACAGTAGCAGCAACATAAGTGTTTCTGTTTGTTTTGGTCATGTTATTACAATCAATAAGTGAAGATCTGTCCCAAGTGCTTCTTAGTAACCTACAGAAAGAAGGAAAGAGGTCAATGTCATCAAGACCTGGACATCAGCTTTGAATCAAAGTTCGTACAGTTTATCAAGGCACAACTTGCATGATTTTAACATGTTACTTGTAAATCTTTTTTTGCCTCCAAAGACTTTTATTCTGGAAAGATTCCTCTGCTGTACTAGAACTTGTGAAAGATCTGCTTTAGAGCAGTGAAGCTATCTCTGCAGCAGAAGATGGAAGCGAACATGCAGGTGACGTGCTGGAAATCTGTGGCACACCATCCCTATGCACGAGACCATCCCTGAAAGTCTGAGCTGCCCCAAGTGCATAAGCCCTCGTGCTTCCCAACTGCTCTGGGAAAGCCCCACTGGCTGTCTGACACTTTGCGCTATCATGTCAGCCTTGCCAGGATAATCCACGAGGCTCAAGACTTTGTACCATTACAAGAATATGCATTTTCATCCAACACTACGTGTGCTGTATTTGCTCATGGGAACAGCCTCGCTGTCCTTTCAGAGTAAGGCTGCATGGGTTACTGTCGAGGCAGGAAGCAAGGATGCATGGAGGCAGCCCCCACTTTTCTCAGATGCTCTGAATCACTGCTTCCCTGAGGAATCCTGGCGGATTCCCAGGCTGCTGCAGATACAGCTCTGTTTGTTCAGGTGCTGGTTGCACACTCAAGAGCAGAGCGGTGGCAGGCCAAGCAGTCATTGCATTTTAGGGTCAGCCACAAATAAAAACAACAACCCACAACCCAAAAACACACACACCAAAAAAACCCTCATCCAAACAAAAAACAAGCACCAAAAACCCTTGTGCAATTTTTTCAGGTATCCTACCTTTTCTTTAAAGGTTTAAATGCTCTGCCTGAGTCTGCACATGATCATCTTCCCTCTCCCCAGTACTTCAGAAAAATGCCTTTCTAAGATGCAGCAAATAAAATCTGTGACTGTGTTAACACTGTTTTCATTTAAAACTGTCATACATAAGTGTAAAGTACAAACAAGCTGACAGAGCTAGTCCACCTATATCAAATTATGGCAGAAAGTCTAAAGACATTGCCCCCTATCTGCAGTGCATCAGCTTCAAAACCGATATATTTCAGAGGGTTTTCATTCATCAGATTATGCTCTTGCCTTGTGTTGGTGGGTTAAGAGGGACAAGCATGAAGCAAACTATCCATAGCTATAAGTAGGCTGGGACACAGGAGATTCAAGAAAAAGTGCCTTTTTTTTTTTTTTTTTAAAGGGAAGAAAAAGAAATGCAACCTTTCATGGTGAAGTGACTGCATTTCTGTTCCAGGTCATGGACATTTGGCATGAGAAAGCAGTCTGGGAGATGGGATTTGCTCATCCATCCCTTTGGACCTGGGAGTAGCAGCCACCTGCAAGTCAAGCCAGCGACACTGCAAGGGCTGGGTTACAAGCTCCTTATTCCCACAAGCAAGCTATTACTCATGCAAATAGTTCCACCGCAGTCAAGAGGACTATTCATGTGAGACCAGTGTGACTCAAGAGCTATGTTTTCACTATCTATTAAGGGCTACTCTGTGGCCACTCACAGGACAAAATTCATCTCTCTTTCACATTGATGGAGTACAACCATTGACCCTGGTGCAGGCCAAGCACGGCCTCAGAGCATCCTTGGGCCCTGGGTACCTGAATATGGGCAGATGTTATCCTCCTGCCACGCACGCTCTTGTAGCTCTTTCATGAGGCAGCCATATGGATAAGAGTTAGGCAGAGATCAAGCACGCTCTTTAGGAACTGGCTTTTGAGGCAGCTGGACATAACCAAGGGCCTGGATTTGATGAACATTCATTAAGGGCTTTTGTTGGGTTCAGTATGAAACACACAAAGGAAAACCTTACTTCTAATGTAACCATAACTGCCACATCGAGATACGTATTCTCTCAGGATATTTCTGCACTAGCAATGTTTATGTAAACTTTCTGACTTGTTAGATGTCCCTACACTGTGCGTTCGATCCACTGAGGTAAGTGATGTAATTTTTAAAAGCTTTCTCCCTCACTTTGATCTGTATTTACTCTCACTAGACTTTGACTTGCCACCATATGATTTTCAATATTTTTTGCAATATGCAACTTCCTAACCCTTCGGCATTCAATCCCATTAGCAGAGTAAAACGTGTGGGGCAGGCAGCATCAGAAGCGAGTCATGTTTAAAACAGAGGCTGTCTTATCTCCTTGGCAGATTGCACAACCTGTTATGACATCAAAGCACATTAATATTCCTGAAGACAAGACAGTCTCTGTTATGGGTACAGTCCCCCGATCAGCAACAGGGTGGTTCCAAGAGGACCAGAGTTTCTGCTCTCTTCTGGTTACACTGGATGTTTCATGAAGATTGTACTCCATAAAGTCTTTTTAAATGATGTATTCACAAAGGGCACAGATCCATTAAAACGGCTGTGTAAAGCATCTTTCATTGTCTGTCACAGCCTCTCTGTAAGGAGCTTTCCTGAACTTTTATGAACTCAATACCAGAGCACAACCTTGCCTCCCTGTGTGCAGCTCTACCTCAAAACATCTCAGCAATTATCTTCAGAGTCACTCTGCGCGTCCTTCAATGGAACGATGCACCTGTTAGGGTTAGGGCTGGGGATCTTCAGCAGGGGCTGCTCAACTTGTACTGCAGTTTGGCCACTTCTCTGGCAGGAGAGTTCCAGTTCTCTGGAGGGAGAGCACCTCTAAGTCACTGAGCATAATCAATGCTGGTTTTGAAAGAGCCCATTTGTGAACACTCACAGCTGTGCTAGTTTTTTACCCCCTTCTCCAGCTCTCAGTCCAAACCACTGCTTGTCACCCTCCATCGTGTCTCAGTCCCTGACCTCAGTCTGGAGCAAGCACTGAAAAGGGCTCCAAAGGAGAGGACAGGCCCTGCTGAGTGCTGAACTCTGCTAAGAAGGAGCAGAATTGTCTTATAGGACTAGAAGGAAGAGAGTCATATAAGGTAAATGGCAGTTTTCATACAAGAATGCAGGAAACCACATAGCTCTGCACCAGCTGTCTGAATGGGGTCGTGGGGCTCAGCAGAGCATCTTTGAAGGAAGGGCTGCATCAGTATTTGAAATGGGTTACAGTTGCTGGCAAATGACAGTCAGGTCAGTGTTGCGATGTTCTACATCTTATGCCTTTGGTCTGCTACTCTCTTGCTCCACCATTGGCTTTTCCTCTTCCACTTTTACCTTGAGGGCTTTCTTCTGCTGATGCATGCCAGCCAAACTCAACTGTCTATCACAAATTAAATGCATAAGCCAGTCCTCGAAGCCAAGAAAGAGCCCAGCTTCACCCCGACTTGTTTGCTGCTCTGACGAGTTCCTGCTCTCTCCACGGCCCCACACTTGCACAGCACCCAGCACAAGGAGCCACTCCATGTCAGGGCTGCTGCCTAACCCCCATGTCTTTGTCACTGGCCTCAAAGATGAGTCAGGTTTGTGACAAGGATGAACAGACACCAAGAATCAGAGCCAGCCCAGATGTCAATTTAACTAGCCCAGAGCAGAGGCTGCAGCAGCTACCCTGTCCCAGTCCCAAGCAGAGACAGCAGCCTCTTTTCATTTTCATTGCAGGCAAGTTTTGTGCTTCTAATCAACAAGGGCAGCATTTTCATTTGAAAACCAATAGGGTACAGGATCACAAGGCATATAGGCACTTTTATCCTTAAATCCTGATGCTGATTTTAGTTTCTCTTTGTGTAATAAATGATCAAAGTAAAGAAGATCCACCACAGCCCAGTGAGTGCATGTGTTTTGTGGGTGGCTTTGTTTTGCTTTTGTCTCTCCACAGGAGCGAGGAGGGGAAAATACACAAGCAGAGAAGCAATTTAAGTGCAAACCAAATGTAATGACTCTGCCCATGATGCTGGGACATTAATCCAAACTGTAATTACAAGCAGACTTCTTGATAGCATACACTGTTTGTGCCTGAAAGTCATGATGTGACACAGGGGCTTTTCTCACCTTTGACAGGAGCACAATGGAAACAGGTGGATTTAACTACACAACAGCTCCGTGCCCCTGATGCTAAGGCAGGTAAAAAAAGGACAACGCACTTGAATATGTCTGCTTTCCAGACCAAACTCTCTAACTCTCATGGAACTTGCGGCAGAAGTTGCTATAAGACTTGCCCCTTGAAGAAGGCAGCAGTTGGAGAAACACATTTTTGACTGGCCAGTCAAACTCCTGTTAACACTTTAGAGATGTAGATAGGCTGGCTGGTTAGTCTGTTCCAACATGACACACACTTGTGCTCTGTTGAAAGGGCTTATCTGTCTTGTCAGCAAGGTCACCAGAACAGGGATAGCCTCTGGGCAGACTTCACTGTGAGCTCTGCTCGGCTGAGACTGTTCAGCCTGCAAGAAGGAATAGCTCCTATGTGGAAAAGCAATGACCAACTTAGCAAAGAGAACAGTCAGGCTGGCGTAAAACACTAACTGTTCAAGCTTCCTTGGAACAGATCTTGTAAAAATCAGTGGCAAGCATTTACCGCCACTTAGCCAATAAGTTCTTTGAGCTTCTTTAATAAGACCATTTATTTCTTCAGTTCCTCTTATTTTGAGAAAGACGACAGCTGTCTCAAGAACATAATCTGGAGGGGGAAAAAAAATGTCTTCAATACGACCACCAAAAGGCGTTCCTCTTCCAGGGCACCTGAAAAATTACAGAGTCCAATCCCTTTCCCTGGTTGTTTATGTTAATCGCCCCTCTCTTTGGCAACTGCTTCCACACAGTGTGTGATCTGCAGTATATGGATTGGACAGGAGAAAATATTTTAAGTCTAAAAACAACGAACCATTTGTAGATTCCTTCTTTTGCCATCAAATCTTAATTCTTCCCCTCTCCCCAACTTATTTTTCTCTGCTACGATCTGACCGCTAAAGCAGTTGTCTTTTTACTCATATGCCCCTGCACTCCTGTTTCATTTTCCAGCTACCTTTGCTATTTTCCCTGATGTGCAATTGAACATTAAATGGTTTGACAGGCAGAACATGTACTCACCCAACCACTTATTCCCAATCAATATTCATGTGGAATTCCTGTTAACAAGCAAGAGTTATGCACACACTTGGAAGGGTGGGTGGCCTCTTAAGTGATCACTTCATCTAAAGGTACGACTGATCACTTTCTCGTTTACCTTAACCAGCAATCAGATCTTCCATCCCACATACGCCCAGCAGGGCTGTTTTTGCAGGAATAAGATAATAACTTTCAACATGATCTCTATTGTTCATCTTTGCAAATAATCAGGGAATTTAACATGGGTTTAAAATAATAGAAAATCCAGCGCAGCGTCAGCTTTTATTCAGTTAAAAATGAGCTTTCTAGAGATTTTTTTGCTAATCTTTTCCAACCTAGACATGGCAGGATCACATTTTAGTGAACACTGTCTACACGAGTGTTTCCTTACCCTGAATTACACACTATTCCTAATGGTGCCAGTGGAAGCAATGATGGAAGTGCTAAGTAAGCATCGTATGGAGCAGAAAGTAAATGGCAAAACTGATGTTTTACTCACTGGACTTTGAAGCACATGGGCAGGATTCATTTTTTAACACCTCTGCTGAAACAGTTTTAGCCTTGTTATATGCAGAGGAACTAAAAGACACTGCCTGTTCTCAAGCCTTCCAGGACGCTTGAAGGTAAACAAAATGGAGAGATTTTTAAAGTGCTTTATGGCTCCATACTTTAAGAAAAAATAAAAAAATTCCAATTCTACCCCCACCCCTGTTCTTTCTTCTTGCTAGGGATCTATCTTATGCTCTGAACACGCACCTCTCGTCTAACAATCATGATAAACTGACAACTGATAATGAGGACTAACCAGGCAATCTCAGTAAGGAGGAATGCTCAGAAACAGTAACACATACTGATAGTTTCCTGATTTTGTGCAATTTTGTTACAAAACTGAATCAGCCAAGCTTTCAGAGAGAAAAATAGGTAGAGAATTCTACCCAGAAATAATTTAACTTGCAACTTGCTTTTACTGCAGCTGCAACTCCGCTTTTACTCACCCCTGAGCAGACTAAACTGCTATTACTAGCAGTTTTTAGGCAGGAAACTCCAATATGCCGAAAAAACTTTCAACTCAGCAAGTTATTTATGTTTGAAATCTGCTCAGCCTGTGAAGACTAACAAAGGAATTGCTTTTGTAGACATGTGCTTTATTTGCCATATGCCATTAAATGAGACAGTCAATCTACCACAGATATTAATAGCAGCAAGTTTGGGCTATTCTAAGGCTCAAATATGAGGCTATTTTTCATATTGACCTTAACAAAAGATCATGGTCGCGAATGACCCTAACAACTAATCTAGGCTTGATCTGCAGAGGGACAGAAGTTGGAAACCATCTTGTGCATTGTACATGACACGCACCTGCCCTCAGACAACGCACCAGAAGATGCTTTACATTCAGGAGTTGCATCTGCCCTGCGGCGATACCTGCTCTTTACCTTAGAGGAAGCAGCCCTACCCAAAACAAGAATTTACTTGGTCTTGGGGTGTAACGAATGTGGGACACAACACAAAAAAGATACTGTCCCAGTACTCCAACTCCTCATCTTGTGCCCCATCCCACAAGACCGCTTGTGTCCTCTCCTTTGTTTTTAAAACAAATATTAATCTAGCATGGCCCGCTAAGCAGCACACAGATGTCGGAGCAGACCTAGCCCGGCTCAAAACAATTCTCTACTCACAGAAGAAGCTGCCACAGCTGCACAAAACAGTTACACTCACTAGTAAATAGATAAAAAATTAGCCTCAAGGGGTAACTGCTAGTCCACAAACTGCCTTCAACTTTCACTATATTTTTCCTCTGGCCAATATTTACACTGCTCTACAAATGCCCGGATTGCTTTCTGATGCTCTTTTGTTGAGTCCGAGGACTATGTGCTTTACTGCTGTTGGTTTTCTAGAAGAAATGATTACTCATTTCCCTGGAATAGCCTCAGATCCTGTGCCACTTCCATGCGCTCACATTATATCTGAAAGCTCGAAGAGGACATGCAAATGATTAGAAGAGTTCCAACAGCCCAAAAGAGAAGTCAAAACAGCGTCTCTTCTGGTGCTTGGGAGCACATGATTAATGAGAATTTCCTCCACTGGGAAAGGCTCTTGCAGTTTTTGGCCTCAAAAACTAGCAGACTTTATGCACCAGAGCCTTACTATGAACTCTGAACAAAACAAACAGGAGAGGTGGGTTTCAAAATATCTTACGCCTGTACGTTGCTTGCATACTGAACAGCCTGACTGCCAGCATTTTTTCTATTCACCTTTCCACATCAATATATTCACATTCAAAAATAGAAGCTGCAGCCTGTAGCATGGACCAAATCCTCAGAAAGCAGCTCTTTCTCCAGCCTCTGAGGGGAACTGCCTGAATAAACACTGGAGAATTGGTCTCTGTAGACATTACAGCACATAAGAACTGATGCAAGCAGGGGCTGGGGGCGAATCTGCTCCCACTGATGGATCTACACCTGCAAACACCACTTTGCCTTACTTACCAGAGAAAGTTTTCTTTGTGAATTAATTATGCAGCATGGCAGGCAGCGTGGTTTTCTGAGCCGCCCAAGACACGTCCTGCACACAGGCAGAGCTTGCTGACTTCAACCGGACCCCGCGCACGGCTGCATCTGAGTCATCTAGATTTTGTGCTTATGAGTACAAAACCGCTTGCTGTGATCCAGATGGAATTAACAGAGTATTCTCCTTATTTCTAATTGTTAGATCATCCTTTTTTAAACTCCAGCAAAGATGACTTGCAGACTAATTCTCTTGGGGGGTCAAGGCAGTTGTTTTGTTTGTACAGCAGTTAGCACAGCAGGATCCCGGGCCACAAATGGCCTCCAAGGCTACATCTATACCATCGTGTTAGCTCAAACCTCAATTCTTCATTTAAGCCCAAACTTCCCAACTATCAACACCGCCTACACGGAGGTTTATACTCTGGCCTAGTCAGGAACATGAAGTGAGCTCACACCTCATGTAGAGACCAGCTCAGGCATGAGCTGTGCTCTGTAAACAGCACAGATGCAGCAGTTTTGAGCTCTTTCCTCTAACAGGGGTCACCCAGAGAGGCCACAGGCAGGAACTGAACCTGCAGTTCTCCCGATACTCAGCCGAGTTTTCACCATCTTAACTTGAAAAGCAAAGACAAATTGGAGTCACATCTCAACATGACCACCTCAGCTCCTGGGAAAAGCCTGCAGGAACGAAGGTGTATTTGCAAGATCATACTTGGATCAGCAGAGTACAGTGACTGCTAGCATTGTTTCAGCTAACATAGCACAACACGTTTGTCTTGGGTAAAAGCGAAACAGCAGCTCCAAGAATCTAATGGACCACGTGGGTCTGTAGAAAGAGGGTCTGCAAACCTCATTTGACAACGCGAGTGAAGCAGTGCAAACAGCACTAAAATAACAGTTGTTTTCCCCAGCATTCACTACGAAAGCACGAGGCAACAGCTCCAGGAGGAGGATCAATACTATGGTCCCAATTCTGCCACGTTAGGGATCTCCAAGACCAGTCAACTCTAATCCGGTACACAGTCTAATGAGATACAATGAAAATTAAAGCTAAAGTCAGGCAAGAAACAAGAGTCACATTACCAACAATGTGACTAATTTAACCAGAATTTTAGTGAAATCCCCAACACTTCAGAGGAAAAGCTCTCCAAGAAACCATGCAATTCAAATGGAAGCATTACTCCTGATGCAGAAATTACTGGCTGCGGTCTTTGATGTGTTTTACCCAACATCCAAGGTGGAATACTATAGAGTACTCTCCTTTTCATGAGGCCCATGCTGCCCCAATTGGCATCTGAGCTCACCAGTCCTTTCAAGCAGACCTCGCATGTTCCCTGCCATTCCTAGTTTCCAATTCTCCATGTATTTAGTTTTCAAATTTTACATGATATATTTTGCCTGTGGCATAGTAGATCACTTACCCTTCTCCTATTAGCCCTCTCTGTTTAATTACAGTTTAATGTGAATTGATCTTTACATTAATGAGCCTGTAAAGAAGATTGATTTTCTTCAAGAGACTTTTATGCTCAGTTTGGCAGCGGAGTAGTCCTATTGATTTCGCTTTCATCAGTAAATAGGCTGCAGAGTGTCATTGCATCCTCTGTGAATCAGCTAATCCTATTTCACACTGTTTTGCTCCAAAAATCCCTATTCTTACTTCCTCGTTATCTGTGCTTATTCAGAGCAAGATCATGGGGCCAAAGCATCTCAAACAGCTCTGACTGTTGCGAACACACAGCTGACTGCCGTGGGTCACTATCCCCTTTGTTCTTAAATGGTTGGGGGCTTAAAAGACTTACAGTGAAAGTTATTTTTAAGTGTTTAATCTGTTAACTTCCTTAATTCCTAGCCAGCTAAGGACGTGGCACAGAGTGTGCTCTGTTTACCACGCCTGCTTCAGAGGTCTGGTTAGCAGGCTCTCCGCTGCGCTCCACAGCTGTGTAACAGCCTGTGCTGGCGTGCCTGCATCAGTGGATGCCGACGGAATCAGGCTGGCTGCCTTGGAGCCAGGGCAGAGAATAAGGATCCACCTCCGTCATCCCGTGCGGACATCCCAAAAGCCCTCCAGGACGCATTTACCCACATGCAGGTAGACAAAGCAGTGGCAGACAGCAGCCCCAGAGTAAGGGCTGAGCTTGCGCCTGCACAGGGCTTTGTGGGAAACCCGTAATAACAGACCAGTGCAGAGCTGATTGCAGCTCAGGTCCTCCTCTTACCTGGCAGGCTAGCAAGGCTAAGAGACTCTCCATGCAAGTTAGTGAGGAAGCTGGATATAAACAGACTCAGTTCTGCTGCAAATCAATGGTTTCTTCCATCCTCCCCTTCCCCACTAGATCAGGTAACAGAGTCTTCTTGAGACCCGACAGAGTTAACACACTTGAGTTGCAGCAGAACATTGGGAAGGGAAATCCTCAGCCAAGAGCATGTCAGTGAAAACATCCTGCCACCAACTCCCAAATGTCCAAGTCTAGGAACTGTAGCTAAATTACAAATGCTGTGGGAATTTCAGGGAAGATTCTCCTCTCAGCTACTCCGATGTAATTTCGGAATGAATCCAGATTCAGTCTCTCCCCCTCCCGGCTGAATTTCCTGGCTTTTGTTTGCACTAACAGATGTTTGCATTTAATGCCTGTCTTTATTTGGTAACCCGTACATAGATTATTTTTCCCCTCTGTTCTATTAAAAGCCTTATCAAGTCCCTTATGTTTGCTCTTGTTGAGATGAACGACTTTGGCACTATTTTCAACGTGCAAGGCAAACAAACTGACTCTTCAAGGAATAATTAAACTGAACTAAACTTCATGGCAGCATATTAGGGCATAGCATGTTTGATACATATGTTATGCCTGCATCCATCTGCAGCCTGAAACATCCAAAGATTTGCAGAAAGCCTTGAGAATTCTCTCTCCAACAGATTCCCACATGCTTACATACATACATAACTGGTCCACACGCACATAGGGTCAAGCAAGTTTTGGGTGATGGAGACAGGTATGGGAAATCTCAAAACAGGGAATGCAAAGCTCATTAAAAAAACTTTATGGAAAATCTGCCATACTGCCAAGCTCAGATTTCTTTCTCCCAGCACCAAAAGGAGAGAAAGTCTCTTCCCCAGTTTAGGAAGAGTAGAAGATGAAGTAACTCATTCAAAAGGGCTGTTCTGAGTGACAAATATACAACCCTTGCTTTTCTAATGCATTCATAGCCCTTTGGAAATACTTAACCACATGCAATATACAAAACCTACTTCAGAGGTTTGTGAGGTAAACACACTTCACACATTTCTAAACACTGGGAAAAAAAAGGAAATGTATTTATTTTTCTTTAGCAGTAAGAATCCACTGTAACACTATATACTTAAACATAAACCAGTTTCTCAGTACACAGTCTTCATTATGAGTCTTCACCCTGGGTTTGGTTTGGCAGCCTCCCCACTTATTACTTCACAGATTTGAAGGCCAGAAGAAACCAGTATGACCATATAATCTGATTCTTTACATCACACAAGCCCAAAGAACTTTACCCAACAATTTGCGTATCAAGCCCATTAACCTCGAGTTGAACTAAAGGACCACCTTTTAGGAAGCCATCCAATTGATTTAAAGACTCCCAAGGATGGAGAAAGCTTCACTTCCTCAGCAAATCATTCCAATGTGAGTTAGTCAGCAGCATCGATTAAAGCAGGTACTTTAAAACATCTTTCAGATTATTTTTACCTCTGATAAAAATTAAAAGGAAATGCAAGGGGGAAAAAAGTGGCATTCTGTGAAACACGCTAAACAAAGAGAGCCTTCTTGCAGAGGTATGACAGCAGCATTACAAATCCTGCTATCAGAGTTATTTATGTGTAGCAGCTGAGGAAAGCAATACAGATTTCTGGAAAGTGATACTAAGCAGGTCTGTTTAGAATACCGTCCTTTTATCATTTGGCTTTGTACCTTCCCCTTCCTTCTGCACCACTCTGAAATTTCAGAGGAGCTGTAAATCTACTGCCTTCCACGAGTCACTATTCCTCCTTTCCAAACTGCTTATTTCATTTCAGGAATAAAAAAAACCCAAAGCTCTAGCAATTTGGTCCTTTGCCAATGGCTAAATTAATAGCAAAAACAACAACAGGGGCTTGTGAAACTCGGATCATTTATAGACTTCGTGAGAAAGAAAAGCCGATTTGGGGGGCCTAAAACTATATCCTGGATGGTAAATTGTATGCAAGCTTTCCACCCATAAATCAGACCTCTGGAGTTTTTTGAATCCCAATGCATAACACACGGGGTTATGTGGCAGTCTGCTAAGCTCAGTTCAAGTGGCAGGCAGATGGCCTCTCATGTCAGGGGATCGTGCCTTGAACAAGAGACGCTGCTCGGAGGGAGTTACTGCCCCGCTCTGCAGCCAGCAGCCCCCAGATCACGCATCCAGGCTTCACATGTGGTCATGCAAGCGGGGAGAGGCTGCAGGAGGCAGAAATCAAACAAGCTGGTTTCACACCAACCGCATGCGACACATTTGACAGGTCTGATAACTGCTGAGACACAAGCCACCCCTCTACCCAGGAGGTGAAGTGGTTACTTATGTATTTAACAGAGACGCTTGCTAGATCCAGCCCTGATGATAGCAGAGGAGCACTTCGGCTCTTCATAAGCTCTGCAGGAACACGGTACACCCGAGAACCAGATCAAAGGCAACCATATCTCAAACAAAAGCTAAACTCACTTCACGACAGGAGTGAGATATGGACACCAATTTGAAGCTAAGATCCCTAAACTGAATTAAGACAATGAAGGAGTTCTGCTTTGCATATTTTAACACTGCCTAATGGAAGAGCAGGAACGATGCCAGTTCATTTCACTCAATTCTGTCCTTGATTTAAGTAATAGGAATGTATTTTTAGTCAACAGATCAAGGTTGTCTCCAAGTAAGTCGGAGCCTTTCGAGCATGAGAGGTCAATCACCTGGTGGTACAGACATGGGCATTTTCCACTACAAGGAGAAGACAATCCATGGCAAATACGGTCACCTGCCTGTGAGTGTCCACTGCAAGGCCGTGCACACTGGGAGCCATAGCTTATACTGCTCAAGCACTTTGCTGGAGTCCGTATTAGCTATAACCACTTCCCCTTCCCAGGAACTTGGGAGGTATCATGCATACCTCAGCAAAATTCCTTCTCGGTGTACATTACAAGCAGACACATGCAAAAATAATTTTAGAAATCCGCACTCTTAAGGTACTAAGAAGTTTGATATGATAATGTCTTTATTCCCTTCAGCAGCGTCCTCAACCTGAGATCCTTGGTGGCAGATACACAAGGGCTCTCAGGTGTCTAACACTTCTGCAGG
The DNA here is from genome assembly GCA_008711295.1 of Anarhynchus alexandrinus. Lineage (NCBI taxonomy): Eukaryota > Metazoa > Chordata > Aves > Charadriiformes > Charadriidae > Anarhynchus > Anarhynchus alexandrinus. The sequence continues at coordinate 347,436 of VUYV01000056.1, read as the reverse complement.
CACCTAAACTACCAAAGTTAGGAACTTCAAAGCTTCTGCACATCTAGACTTACAATCACCAATCCCTCTCTCAAAAGAAAAGAAAAGAAAAAAAAAAAGAGAGAAGTTGAAACAGACCATAAAAATGGGTCTGGAATGAGTTCCCTGAAAGATTAAGATGTGAACAGTCTCTGGCTTGAAAAGAAAAGAAGAAATAACCAGAACAGGGCCAGGGAAAAAAAGAACAATAAAGAAAAGGTAAAACTATATACTCCTTTAATAGCACAAGTGTAACATAATGGCTGAAACCCAAAGGCAGATGAGAAAAAATAATTTTATTCAGTGTACAACTAACCTGTTTAGTTTACTGACATAAGTTACCACTGACCATAAGCACAACATTAACTGAGACCAACCCCACACAAATCGCACAACTCCAGAAGACATTTCCTAATTAAGGTGCTAACAAGCCTGATAATGAAATCTGAAGAGTCAGCAGAAGTGGGTGGGACACACACGAGGCTCTCGGTCGGTAGCAGCTAAACCTACCCCACAAAACACAGCCCAAAGTCAAAAGCCCGAAGAGGCAGCAGCAACTTACAGGTGGAGGGAGCGGACGCTGGAAGAAGCGGGTCCCAGGGAGGGAATGGCCGTCAGCTCGTTGTTGTTCAGTCGCCTGCAACAAACAGAAATTAGTTGTTGAAGCAAGCAGCTTATGATCAAGCGTGCAGGAGCAGCGGACGGCCACGGCGCTTCCGTATCCATACCCCTGACTCTGTGGGAGCACTGACATGTCGGCAGAGGCCTCCATCTCAAGGGGTTTGTCTGCATCTCTGAGTCCCACCTTACCCTCCCAACCCAACCCTTTAATAAATGAGAGACACCATAACTGGTCCCATAGTATCTTCTTTATAAAAACAAGGGGTTTTTTTCCCCCTTCCCACCTACTCCCTTAAGCAAAGTGCCACCGAGAAAGGCACTGTGCCACAGCCCTCCATTGATCCACCTGAGTCTCCACAGTCATCAGGGAGCTGAGCCCGAGACAGGAGACTGTTGGCACCCACAGCCACGATGCAGCCAGGTCCTGCTGCCTCAGGACACTGAATTTATCTAATTTATCTCCCTCCCTAAGCGGCAGCCCCTACTTGCCCCCTCCATGCCAGGCCGGGGTGTGGGGGCCCAGCAGGGTGCCATGGCGGCCTCAGGCCTTCCCCCAACACCAGGCCAAGCTCTGGAAACCCCGCAAGGGGCAGCCCCATGAAGCCAGCAACACACACACACACACAAAACCACGGTGCTGGGCACAGTAATGCCACCAAAAGCAGGTAACCTGCTCCAGCCAGCCGGCTGGGGAGCACCATGCGGGCCCCCGGGGCTAATGGCAATTGCAGACGGAGCCCCCGCTCCTGGAAACGCGGTACAAAAATGTCCCCCTCAATGGCCTAATGTTTGAAGTGTTTTTCTGACTGAAAACAGATCCTTGCCATGTGACCGGCTCTTCCTTGGTTTAAAGAGCCCTTGTTTGTATGGTGAATTAGTCAATTAATTACTGTAACAGTCGCTTGTCTGGCTGCTTGAAAATTACCTAATTTCTTAGCCATCTTGCCCGCTCCCCCGCCGCCGCATGCTGAAGCCATTAAAGCCGAGCGGGGCAGCGCACGGCGGCTCCCCAGGACCCCCAGCCGCCGGAGGCAGAGCCTCGCTGGGTCTCTCCCCGCTGCCGCCTTTAAACCCTTCCCTTCCAGCAGGGGCTCTGCAAGGGGATCTCCAAAGGATGACGATTCGGGGGCGAGCGGCAGAGCATCCCGCAGCGGGCAGGGGAGCGCGGGGCAGCTGAGCTGTGCTAAGCCGTGGGCATGAGTTGGGGCAACCCTAAATTACAGTTTGGTTTGGTTTTTTGTTTGCTTTTTTTTTTTTCCTCCCTTTAAAACTATTTTTGGCAGGTGGGAGAGAACAGCGATACATCCATCCCAGAACTTCCTTCTGACTCCTCCGAGAGCAGGCAAGATATTTGATTTCATGAGGAGTTCCAGGCGCTGCTGGGATAAAAGCTTTCCTCAGCCTCGGCTCTGCCTCTGACATTATACCCGTACCTTAAAATGTAAGGGAAAAAAGCCAGATGCATTGCAATTCAGCAAGGAGCTCCACTTTGCAACTAAAAGCTCATTGTTGCTCATATTATAGCAAGGTCTAGAGCTTTTAAAGGTACAAAGCAAGCTGGAAAGAGCATTAAAGTGCTTATATTTGTGCCATGTTTTCATTAACATCCAACTGCGCATCTTTTGGCAAGGCACAGGAGAAGAAGGATAATTAGGCCCACCCTCCACTAGCCCGGGTCAGCTCTGGTTAAGCAGTTCCGACACCAACCGGCGTCTAACAACTGGTGGAACCCTCCTCTGACATAAGTGTGATTTTCATATATCAGCCTCCTGTCAGGTCAGAAGTCAGTCAGAAGTGGTTCTCCCACCTCATTTTCTCTCTTGGCTCACAGGCACCAGTTGCTGATGCAGAGCAGACAGCCAAGCTCAGTATTTGCCTGGGATTTCCCTCTCATCTTCCCCTTCCCCCATGTAAAGGAATAATAAAATAATAATAATAAAAAAAAAGGCAAAAGAAAAACTCCAAAACAGAACAGCCAGGCTCAACAAATTTAAACTTTCAGTCTCCTTTCTCCTCCCCAGCCCTCCCCTTTGACGACACAAACCTGCTGCCTCTGGATGCTAAGGCAGAGGAGGAGGGGGGCCACCCGTATAAAATATTTACGGTCCAGTTGCCAGGCTGGTGTCAAGCTGAAATGGAGCCTGCTCAAAAATAGCACAGCTCTCCAGAGCTTTCAGTGAAAGGCACTTTAGAAAATAAAAGGTGAGTTGTTTGGAGAGGAATTTTAGCACAGTTACTACTTCTTTGTTACAAATAAGCTTGGAAAACCTGAGAGCTGTACAACCATCACTTTCATGGATCCCATGATCCATATGACCTGAGAAAACCCCAGAAAGGACCACAGGGCCCACCCCACAGCAGCATCCTCCATCCCAACCTTCAACCAAGGCACAAGGATGGACCCCAAAGGGAGCCACCAAAGGGGACGAGAGAAGACACAGGTATTCTGAAGGAGGAAAGCAATGTCACACCTGAGCCCCTTCTACCTGAGCCTCCATCAGCACAAGGCTACTTATTTCAGAGCATGTGGTTTCATGGGGTTTCATATCACTTTGAGCTACTAAATTTCGTCCCACACAGACTTAGGCTTAAGGTAAAAATAGCTTCTTAAAAAAACACCACAAACAACTGCCTAAACCCAAGGAAAGGGGAAAAAAAAGTAGGGTAAATACAGCTATTACTGTATTACCATCTTAGAAAAGCAAAACAGAGCATCTAAGATAAGCTATTAAGTTTAAATCTTTTGGTTTACAGAGATTTTCTTAATATTAAGGGAAAACAAAGGTTTTCACAATATATAGCATTAATTATTCACATACAGAGACACACACAGAGCTTTGAGCCTCATCTGTAATGCTCAGGAACCACAGGCACCGTGTTTGAAGCATCATGGGAGGTTTCAGGTCTTATCAATGCATCTATTATTTGGGGCAATCTCTTTCCCTGAGGGTGCCTCGGTTTGCCCAGCACAGCGCGTACAGCAAAACACTGACTTGCTCTCAAGACATGCCACAGCATGATGCTTATTTCATGAATGTTTGTAAAGGGCTTAAAAAAAAAAAACAACTCAGAAAGGAGATGCTCTGGCAGTACAGATGTGGTTCTCTTTGTGAAATGCAGTTTATTTCAGTGGTCTGTGGTTTAGCTGTTATTCAAAAGCAACCAAAATTGGTAGATAGGGCTTTTAATAGAGCTTCTCCCCTCACGCTTTCCAGTGCCTGCCTTCCAGGCTCCGCTCCAGACCTCTGCCTCCCTTCCAGTCTCCCATTTCTGACTGATCCCTTTCCCTCCTCCTCTGCTCTCTCCCTTTTCCCTAACCCTGCCTTTCTGACACAGCAAGCAGCTCTTATCTGCACCATTACTTTGCGGGCTGCATTACTTACCTCCCCCGAACCCCTGATACCTTTTTTTAGCAGCTGACTGCTCAGTGCAGGGCTCATCCTGCTCTCCACGCGCGCAGCACTTCGCACAGAGGAGCTCCCTACCTAAGGAATCAGAAGCCACACGCATTTCCCTGCCCAGCACTCCCTAAAGTCACATGCCTTCAGGCGCTTCCACAAATAAAAGCTATTGCTAAGCCACAATCATGTTAGGATAATTCTAAAGTCTCATGGGATCAGGGCTGCGATTCTCTTCTTTAAGCACAGAGTAATTTAAGGCTTTCCACAGTTTAAAGAAAAGTTTAGAAAACAGATCCTGTAGGCAGCATTTTGCTCACCTGCATCACTTTCTCTCCCCTCCCTGACTGCTCCAGAGGACTGCAAAGCACTGCAGTCACTCCCGATGCATATTCCTCACTTAATGATGATCCCTAGCAAGTCCCTACTATCGGTGTAAGCAGGGGAGCCAGGGGCAATCGGGCAGGGGAGAGATGCTACATTAATCCCCACGGTCCAATCCTGCAGACGTTAGTCAGGCAGAAGTCCCACTTACAGCAGACTGGTTTGCCTATTTAAGAATCACAGGATCTGGCCCCTCCACGAGTCCCAGCGCCAACACTTAATGAAAACAGACAGAGGACAAGAGAAAATGCACGATATACACAGAGCACAGTATTGTTTCTGAAAGGAAATGTTTTCTCAGTTTCCCATGAGGCATCAGTAGCTCTTCAAACAGAGCCCAAACCTCAAGTATGCCAGCGATTCAACATTCAAATGCAAGCTCATTACCTCAACCCACCGCTTGCAATTTTAGTCACTTTCGTTTTTCGAAACCCAAAAATCAGAGCTCCAGGAATCACTGTGAATAGCTGACAGGCGCAGCTCCTCTGCGGGTGTAACTGCTGCGCATTTACACAGATCGGGAGCTCAGAAATCCTGCTATTCCCCAAACAAGGTTTCTTTTACCAGCAAGGGGGGTCTGGCACAGCCACTCAGACCTTCACCAGCTCCTTCTCTTCCCCCACCAAAGCAGAAGACAGCTCTGCTGTTTCAGGCTCTCCTAGCAGACTTCAAATAGAATTTCTTCTGGTTCCAAAAAGGAGCACAAACGTCTGAGAGGAGGAGACACAGTTAAGTGCTTTGTTATCCACTACACTACACCTTTGTTTCCTGGGAGATTTGGGTTAGGTTGGCATCAGGTATCACGATCCAGGCTGTTCTGCCTTGCTTCAGGGTTATCCTTTCAGCAAGGAGCTTTGTGTGTATGTTCAGGTGTGTTAGCTGAACTTTTCCCTCAGAGCATTGCACAAGACTGAGGGAGGCAAACTCCAATGATTTCCAATAACAGCTATGCTGTTTTAATTGGGATGCTGTGTTCTGCTAATTGATTAGTTAAAAAAAAAAACCAACAAAAAACAAAAACACAAAACAGCACAGGTACAATACGGAGAAAAAAGCCTCCTCAGGAAGTCAGATCTGCTCATTCAAGGAAGGTACTGTCTTAGGAAACTGTATACAATTTCCTCCCGGCCCGCAAGCCGCCCTGGCAAAATACAATTAAAACCTTTGAAAGAATACTTACACTTCCTGCAGGTTCGACAGCTCTGCAAAGGCAGAAGGATCAATCTCCGTCAACTTGTTGTAGCTCAGGTTTCTGTTAAAATAAAAGACAGTGGGATCAGCATACTGCAGTTACCGTGCTCGGCAAAACACAGTCATCTTCGTTATTCTGGACTGCAGTGGGAGGGCGGGTTTGTTTTTAACAAGAGCACTTAAACATGGCAGAGAAGCACTTTAGTTCTGTGACCAAAATGTTATCTAGCTCTCCCTAAGCTTTTTCCTCTTTCGCATTAGTGTGGTTTTAATTTGTCTTTATATTACACAATTACATTTATTATTCTTCTATTGGTTATTCACAACCACAAAACTAATCACAGATGAATAGGATATTTCCTGACAAATTAAAGTCTGAACTGAAACAATCAACAAACCTTCTGCTAAATATTTTATAGCTATATTCACACAGGGTATTTTTATATACCACTGTATGTTACATACAAAATATACACCCATAGGTATGTACACTAACTATGTGTAAACATAAAAATATTCTCTATTTTCTAACAAGATATCATTAACATATCACTAAATGTTTTTTTAATAGGCAATTACAGCTTTCCGCCAGTCATGTAGTAGTACAGGCTTTGGTCCTCAACAACCCCAGCCAGCACTTTCCAACTACCTGACAGCCCAAACCTAGATCACGTTATAGCACTTTGCTGACGGATGGCAAATAGGTTGTGCTGTATTATCTGAAAACAGCCTGGCAGGAGAGCAGACCTGCCTCGCAGGACATCCCTGTTGGACATACAGCCAGAGCTTGATGTGCTTCTGCAGGGAACACACTGCAAGGGCTGCTAGGGATGGCAAACAGACAAAATAATGCAAATAAAGTACTGACTGTGAAAACCACAAGCAAGCACTTTGCCACACTCTGCTGTAGCATCACACGGCGCAACAGCAAAGTCTCCCCTCCGAGATATGCACTATCAGCACACCACACACAACAGGTCAGACCTGTAGCTAGGGACTTACCGGGAGAGCACAGATCAATTAAGACCAAGTGACTAATGATGCGGAAATTAACAAATGGCCTAATTAACATGATGTATGCAGTGTTGGCATGTTCCTGGGAGTGTGTAGTCTAAAGAGGGAGGAGGCAAATTGATGGGCGGTAGCAAGAAAAGCAACCGCAAGAAGCTGTAAGGAAATTGTGAGGGGGACCTACTTTAATTTTCCCCTGCTCCACACCCTGCGCTCGGATATTATCCTGGGTAAAATTCAACCCTCTCGTCTCCTCTGCAGGGAGGTTACACCCTCTTACTGCACCTCTGAACATGACCCAAAAGATTCACGGTCTGATGTTAGATAAGCCCTCAAACATTCAGCTGCTTATTCAAACCACCGAGCCAGTCTGACTAGAAAACTGGCCAACCTTCCCCGGTTTGTGTATTTTCTTTGTTTTAAAGCTGTGCCCACAGAACCCAAGCAATTCTGGAGCCCAAACACGTAAACAGGACCTAAGTCACCGAGGCTCCTACTGAACTTTTACCCAGGCTACATGACCCAAGAGCTGAGGGACAGAAAAAAAGGGCAGCTGCCAGAAGAGCAAAGAGAGAGACCTCCTGTTTTAATTGCTTGTGCCAGCCCGCCGCGCTTTGTGGCAACGCGAAGAGGAATCTAGGCCCACAGCAGCGCTTACTGACACCGAGACTTGAAAAACTACAAAGCTCACCAACTTCGCACGATTAGCGGGAAGCGATAAATACCTCTTTTGAGCTAAAAAGCCATTATTGATCACTCGCCCTCCTACAACGCGTTTATGGGAAGTCCTCAAAGCATCCCCCTGCACATGGGAACCATTCCACAGTTCTCACACACATGCTGCTCCCCATCATTCCAGAGCAGCCAGCTCTGAAGATGGTTCCTTGCATCTTGCCCAAAACGGTCCATTTTTTCCCAATACCTGCTGTGTAACAAGGCTCTACAAATCAACAGCATAAGCTGGCTCTTAACACAATCTAGACCTGAAGCTGCATAGGAGTGTAAAACCTAACCAAGCATCTAGTTTTAAAATATGCTGTCCTGTAAGCCCCTACTGTCTTTTAAAACACTCAAGAGACCTTTAAATCAATACCAGCCTACAGCAGATATCCATTTCACTATGAACTCAAAGGCATTTATCTAAATAAAAGTCAAACTGCAGTTTAAACTCAGAGTGCGTTTGAAAGCCAAGTCCATATTCATAGCACAATTACGAATTAAAGTGCAATTTGCCCACAGATTACATTACTACTATTTTTTTTTTAAACCACACAGCAAAATCAGGTTGGAGCTTGTCCCTGCCTGATGTACAGGCAAAAAGAGAAAATACAACAGGTAATGTCCTACAGGCTCAACACAATAAAGATAAAGCTGACACAGAAATGCTAGTGACAAACTGAGGGGGAAATACAACCGCGGTCATGACCGTGCATGAATCCATCTGTTTTAATGTATTTCTATGCCTTCTACTGCTGCAAATCTCTGCATTTCTTCAGGTAACATATTTGTTCTCACAACATTCCTCTGCAATAGGCTAAGAGGCTGTTTTACGAACCGAGCACTGAGAATCACAGGCACCGAACTGATCATCCCTACGCCTGTCAAAGGGAATAGATCCCTGTTGGAGACAATGCTCAAGCACTGCCCGATGCTGATGTGAACTTCAAAAGTTCAAAAGTAAAAGAAAAAAAACAAAAGGTCTTCATAAATTAAAGGATTTCATGGCCATGGTTTAACATCACCCAAAGCGACTGTTTGATTATTGTTGCTGCCTTTAGAGAAGTCTGAACATCAAAGGCATTGCACAAGAAGCTGACTCTTCAGATAGCACAACCGTATTTTGCCTACTCCAGCAACAGAAAGACTTTCCAACAGTTGCTGCGGAAATGCAGGTGAACCCCATCTTCTTTGTATGCCAAAGTCTTCAGTCCTCGTCACGCTACCCACTCCCACTGCCAGCTATCCTCACCAAACACACAACGCGCTGTTCAAAAGCCAGTGGGGAAACGAAAATGAGAAATATAGGGTCAGTGCAAAATAAACAGGAGACTTGAAATTAAATAGATACACCAAAATAAACAGTTTACTCCATTTCTGAGACTAGCTGTATCTTAACTTACACTAAAATGCCCAGGAATTTCTAGCCTGAAGCATTAGCAATCAAAGGTTGTGTTTCCCAGAACTCGGATCGCCTCACTAGACAGTCCCCGGCACGCTACTCACAGCATGCACATGGGAGAAAGAATTAACATCCTCCAATAGATAGATCATTGGGACCAGGAGTCAGGAAACCTCTGTCTATTCCTGGCTCTCCTAATCTCCTGCTGGGTGACCGGGTCATGTCCCATCACCTCTCTGGAGCTTTTGTTTCCACAGCCACCCTTTGTCTGTCTTGTCTATTTAGACTGTAAATAAAATTGAGGTAGGTATTGTCTCGGTTTGCCCAACGCTGATGAAATGAGGCCTCAATCTTGGTTGGGCTCCAGTAATGCAAATAAAGAAGGGAACTCAAAACTTGAGGTCATGGGTGCATACGACGCTCCCCCACCACAAAGCGTGGGTCCCAAAGGTACGGCAGTGCACAGAGCGCTGTGGGGGCTGTAACCTCCCCATCAGCTCGGCCTCTCCGGGCCAAGCAGACCAGCAATGCAGGCTGGTTGGAGATGCCAAGCTTGGGGGCACAGCTGTCCCATCACTGAGAACTGCCACATTCCTTCTCGAGGAGCCCCTTGGTCCGATGCCATGAAGTAGTGCAATGGCTCACTGAGCAAGTGTTTCTGCTATCAGTATTTTAAAATGCCTTCTCCAAAGAAAAAGCCCCCCAAACCCTCTCCTTTTCCAAATCAGCATCCCCCTAAACCATATCTTCAAAGTGGCAGTTTATAAAGCATCATCTACGGTGTTTGACGCCAGTCCAAAGAGACCACGTCCTTGGTGTGCAGTCAGCCCATGTCCTGGCACCTGCATCTACACTGGGGGTTAGCCGAGCCCAAGCGTGGGCATCCCCATGCAGAAGGCAGACTGCCCAGTGTCCTGCCTGCTTCTCTGCACGGGTACATGTTTCTGTTGAATTACTCATGGGAGGATATTTTGATCCCTCCAAGGCAACTGTGGAAAGAAAACAGAATTCAGAAGACAACCAACATAAATCCTGGACCAGAGCCTGGGCTGTAAGTTCAGGGAAGCATCCTACAAAGGTCAGAAGCTTCTACAGATGGCAGAGAAGCCAGAGCAGAGCCAACAACTTGAGTGGCCTCTAACATTCAGATTGTTTTTTCCCTGTTGAGTAGAATCTGGTCTGAGTTTTTTTTTTAAAAAAACTGTGTTTTGACTTAATGGCATGAGAAGTACTCTGCACATTATTTATCCAATGCATACTTCTTCAAGTCTTCCTCATATTGGCTAATCCAACAATGTAGGGTTTTTCCCCTGCTACCACTAAGATGATCACGACTGGGAACTGAGAGCCTGTTAAATCAATATGGGAAGGGCCCTGTTCTGTCTATTCATCCATTCCAGTCTCTAAATAAGAAAGCAGTGTTTGCCTTGAGCATTGTGAAAATGGCACTGTGGATCACTGAACACTGCAGAGACTGAAAGGAAAGCCTTGTTAACCAAGCAGGTATGTAGCCTGCCTTGAAACTACCTCCCGAAAGTAATAATGCTGTCACATACAGAGAGTCCCGCTTGCCAGCGAGGAGAGATCAGTCAGCTCTATGAACCATGAGATGCCAATCCTGCCTGCTTGGGCAAGGCGCGGGGTAGACCGGGAGTTCATGTAGAAGTTTTGGCTCTGCTTTGGAAACTTGGCCAGCGCGGAGAAAAGCCAGCTCTCTTTTGAAGGGAGAGGTGCCTGCCTGGCTCGCCACACAAAGCAATAGAGACATATGTGGCTCCTGGTCCTCTACTCACCACGATGGTGGTTGAATTCTGTTCAGCAAGGTGAAGGTTTCCGACCCTTATGTCAAAACCATTTATCTGTCAGTGTGGAATATTATGTCAAAGGCATTTCTGCACCTTTTGATGACAGGCATTGGAGAAAAGGAGGATGGCTCGAAGTCCTGCCACTGCCAACTGTGGCTTTCATTAAACACTTTGTCAACCATTGTCATAACACAACTTTTCATTGCTCCTGCACAAAAGGGAGCTGAGGGCCCAGAACAATCGAGCCCTGCAATAGAAATTCCTCTGGCTAATCTGTCGAAAGATAGCTGCCTAGTCCGCAGCTTACTGAATAGGCACCATATCTTCCCACATGTTTGTGGATGGCTTTACAGCGCTGGAATGGAGGCCCCATGCACACTTGATTGGGTATGAAAAGCATGGCTGCAGCTGAATTAGCTTGGGGATGGGGGCCGGGGGGAACAGGCGAGGGAACACGTTGCCCATGCTAAAAGTACACAGCTGTGCAGGGAAGAAAGCACACTCAAATTTCTCTTTTAAACAAGCTTGTGAGCTCCCAGAGAGATGGCAGAGTCCTGGTAGGCAGTGACATGCGAGGCTTAACACTGAAGCACAAGGCAATCAAAGAGACCGCAAGGATTTGGGTGGTTGTATGGACTGTAAGGACAGAAAGAAGCGGCTTTAGTCCATTTATTTCTTCTTATGCACAGGACAAGTCCAAAATCTACTCCCATGAGACAAGAGCAGCCAAACAGCTACTGCGGCTGGTGCCAGCTACCCACAGCTGCACTGCGCGGCAACACCTTCCCTTAAATGGGACTTTTTCAGTTCCCCCTAAAACGAACAGCCGCTAAATGGAGTTGCATAAGCCACCACAGTGATGAGAGTCAGAAGGAGCTTTCACATACTAGACAGAGTCCTGAATTACCTTCTGGAGGATTTCTTGCAGATTCCGATGCACTGCCAGAAGCCAAAGCCTGGACTTGGGGAAATCGCTCACCCAACCCACCACAGCCATTCCTGGGTTTGCCTTTGAATCTGCCTGCTAGAGCGATAGAAAACCACTGATTCTTCTACCCCTCAGCTCCCTCATCACCCCCACCTCTATTCCACTGCTCCCAACCTCAGCCTAACAGGCCTACAGCCAGTCAGGCCAAAAGAACAGAAATTCGTCTTTGCTGACGGATGCACCAAAGGGCTCTGCACCCACTCTGCGTCTCGTGGTTCAGCCGGCCTCAAGCGGGAGTTCCCACACTGCTGGGTGACACCTGGACTGACCGGGGTGCGCAGCCTCAGGGACGCTCACATTTCTGGGGTGCTCACGGCTGCATTAAGCAGCCCTCGTGATTTCTTTTGCAGGGTACCCCTGCGCGAGGCACCCAGCATACAAGAGAAGGGACGCTGCCAGGGCACAGAAGTGCCCCAACGCCAACCATCGACAAGAGTTACCTCCTAAAAGGAGGGAAAAGCAACAAAACACAGGGCACCAGAGAGGTGGATGTCCCGGCTTGCTGCTGTGAGTGAGTGCTTTGGGGAGAAGGGGACTCTGCAGGACAAACAGCACCCACGTGGGTGAAGCTGTGCCCCATCACTGAGAGGTCCTGTTAGCAGCTAAGCCAGTGTGCTCACTCAGGCTTCACTTATGCCCTAGCTCAAATTAGCAGCAGCAGCAGCATATTAGCCTGGGTTAATAGCCTGCTCATATAAGGGGCTTTATGTGCAGAAGGGAGTCAACTTAAGGGCAACCCTCAAGCCATAATATGAGCTAATTTGACAGTGAAGACAAACTTTGAGAGGTCATCCAGACACCAAGAAAACTGCACCATGAATCACTCCCAGTCATGACCAACAACACTGTCTAAAGGAAATTCCTATAGCATGATCACCAAAGAATCAATACCACACTGATTCCAGCAGATGCACACAGTCATTAATGCAAAGAATACTAATTAAAACCACATCACTGAGAAGCATTGTGCTGGACTACAATTTAATTTAGCATGTGGTTGATATGGTTCAAGGAATTAGAGAATCATCTTATCTTCAAGTAACTTTCAGGGACGCATTTGCAGCCCTGGCCCTTCCTCCTGCTCTGCCACTCTGTGCTCACAACTGCTTCTGCTCACAAGGGACCACACATCTGGCACATAAAGACGCCGGCGTGTACCAGCCTGGTAAGTGACCACCAGAGCTGGTCCGCTCGCATGAGCCTGCAAACGTAAATACCCATCACCGGTGGGTGCAGTGAAGGGCAAGAGAAGTCCTTTGCAGGAGCGTTGGGTAACACTGCGCTGCTGCCAGGGCTTCTACATCTCCTACAACAAGGAACTCTCGCAGGCTTATTTCTCTCTTTAAAAAGCGCAGTGTCAGGTTATTTTAGGCCCTGTTCGGTTTACACAAATGTGTTTTGACAAAACCTAGGATCCCATTTCCTCCTATTTTAATAACCTTAGCAAAACAAAAGCAGAGTTCTTTTCTGCCTTTTTTATATTTTGCTTGGAAGACCATCTCCTCCAAACACCCCAAAATGTTTTAAGGTGTTTTGTTTTGTTCTGTTTTTTAAGAAAGATTAGCTTCAGCTTAATCTACATAATCACACACATATGCAAGTACACCACAATATATGTGCAAAGCACTTGGGTAACTCAGGCGCTTATGGACCTCTTGCTATGCCTCCACAGCATCAGGAGAGACGCGAGGATACTCATTTCACCAGGGCTTGATCATGGTCCACTCAACAAGAGTTCTTTCAACATTTCAGCTGCTCCATACTCCAAAAAAGTAAAGCGAGATATCAAGAAGTGAAGTAATTTGAAAGTCATCCAATGGCCTCAGTGGCCGAGGGAGGACTGTGAGCCCTTGTCTCTGCAGAGTGACCCACCATCCCCAGCTGCGCGCGTGGCCAGGGACACGTGGAGCCTTCCCCGGCAGCCAGCAGGGACCCGAACCAACAGAAGATGGCAGGACAAAGCAAGCATGAACGACAAGGTATTCAACCACGCTTTCCCTGCTCCTGAAAGAAATACTAGCAGCAGCCACATAGCCCCCAGTTACTGCACTACAAACCCTCCCATTAGGATTGCATCTTCCTCTGCTCCTAAGACAGCCCGGTCAAAGGCAGGATTGTATGCAGGGAACAGGGAACGCTGCAAGGTTTAGAGCAGGCAGCATTTAATTGCAGCAATTTTTCACTTTATTTGCTGCTTCTATTAAGCTGCACTGCCTGAAGGAGACCAATCCTCTCCAAAACACATTGAGCAACCAGCTGCAAGGATTGCCTCAAAGCAAAAACACATTTCGAAGAGGGCACAGACATCTAAATAAAAATAGCTGTATTTAATTCGACAAAGCAATCCTGGTTTGCCACCTGTGACAGATAAGGAGCTGGAAGGACAAGCAGGATGTGGAAGTTTTTTTAACCCACAAATAAAACTCCACCCTTCATCTGCCCAGACACCCATAGGGTCTGTTCTGGCTTCATTGTTTTAATTAAAAGTGCTACCTACTGTCATGAGAAAGACATATCCTAAAACCAAAACCCTGCGAAGTTGTTTGCTCCGCTGCGTAAGGGCAAACTCACCTTTTTCTAATTTGATGGCAAATTTCTTTCTCAGCGATTTTGCCTCCACAAAGCAAAGCCCACTGTGTCTGAGAGCACTGAAGCGAGGGCTGGAGGCCTCGCTCATAAACAGAATAGTCATGAAACAAATTGCTCCTGCTTCCATCCCCACTGTGTTTCTTCGGTAAATCAATAAAGGGCATGACTTCTTTACTAACATTTTCAATTAAGGTTCCCCACTGTGTATTCAACATACTAAACCAATTTATTGAGGATTAACAACTATATAATTTACTATACGTGTCTACCTTAGAACAACTGCTAAGCTTCCATTAATTGATAACAAGAGCTGCATTGATAAATCCACATTAAGTACTATTTACAGTTTCAAAAAACTGCTACTTCTGCAAAGCAAATATTTTCATCTCAAAGTTGTGCAACTTTTCACAAGTACTCGCAGCAGATAAACCATGTTAAACGTCTGGCTTTTTCAGATGCTTGGAAAGACCCACAGCAACACGTTCAACTGCTGGCAACCTAACCCTCCCACCACATGACTTCGCAAAATCCAGCTGTGGGTTACAGGTCGAGTGCGGATGGAAAAAGAGAGACAATTCAGAAACTCCCGGAACACTTTTCAGAAGTTGCCACGGTTTAAGAAAACATCCAAGGTCAACAATCATTCAATAATATCCAATAACCCATGTTTTAAGATACATTTTCTTCTAAAACACAGAATTGTGATGTGTTCTGCTCTCTTTGGGGTTACAAGTGGTTTCAGTCATGCCCGCAAGCATTTCAGTTCAGCCTGGAGAAAAGAAGGCTCTGGGGAGATCTTATTGCGGCCTTCCAGTCCCTAAAGGGCCTACAGGAGAGCTGGGGAAGGACTTTTTACTGGGGCATGGAGTGATAGGACGAGGGGGAATGGCTTCAAACTGGAAGAGGGCAGGTTTAGATTGAACATGAGGAAGAAGTTTTTCACTGTGAGGGTGGTGAGGCACTGGCCCAGGTTGCCCAGAGAGGGTGTTGAGGCCCCATCCCTGGAGGTGTTCAAGGCCAGGCTGGACGTGGCCTTGGGCAACCTGGTGTGGTGGGAGGTGTCCCTGTCTATGGCGGGGGGTTGGAACTCGATGACCTTTAAGATCCCTTCCAACCTAAAACATTCTATGATTTTGGTAAGCTCAGAGTGCTTAACTAGCCGAGAAGACATTTTTCCATCACTCCAACGCTACAGTTTATTTATCAGAAACATTAATTCAGTAAATACATCACTGGGCACAGCTCTCACAGTAGCACTGAGGAGCAGCACCATGTTTGCACACCCAGCACACCAGGAAGGGAGAGCACCAAACCCCGACACGAAGTTTCGGCACACATCCAGCATCATCCCTCTGCAGAGCCCGTGGCGAGCAGGGCTTGGCCATGCCTGGTCCAGTGGTAGCACAGGGCACAGCATCGCCCAACGGCACCGGAGTGGAGCCCGGTCAATCATTAATGGTGGGGAGAGGGCAGGCAACCCGCTCCCGCGGTGTTTGCTCAGAGCTTCATTCTCTCGTGGTTCTTCTTATTAATAGTTAATCAGGAAGGACCAATCTGCCCCCAAAAAATACACTCACTTGGACGTAGCACAAAGGAATATTTGTGCACTGGTTAAAACTAGTCAGGCAAAGAGTTGGGGGGGAAAGTCTTAGAAAAACAGAGTGCAGATTTTTCCTGCAGCTCGGGCACGGGGGCTCACCAGCTTGCTCTTGTCTCTCCTGCACTTGACACTGCTTTTTAACACCGCAGAGAGGGGCTGCATCTCCTCCCGCCCTCGTACAGCAGAACAGTGTAAAAGCAAAGAGGCATTTCCCAGGAAGAACCGCTGTTGTCCCATTCTCCATCGGCCCAGGCTGGCCATGCTACACCACCATTTCACCAGTGGCTGCTCCTCATCAGCCACCCAGTGCGTCTGCTGTGCTGTCATCTAAGATAAATCTCAGGTGATACGTTGACTTGAAGCTCTCTCTCATTAGAGATGCTGCAAAGTTTAACAAGATCAGTGACCAGAGCCAAAGCAGCCAACTCAGCTGTACCTGCCAGGATAGAGGTGGTGGTCATCGCTCCTGGCTCCACTCCTCTCTTCCCTCCTGTTAGCAATAACCACGGTATCACAAAACACCTGGACAAGTCTGCAGCTTTCTACAATGGAAATAAATCCCATTTTGATCCTAGTAGCAGCCTGAGCAGAATTCCAACACTGGACTCCTTGCTGCACCCACCATGAAGTCACTCAGTTTAAAATCCACCCAAGCAAGGACGCTCCCTGCACTTCTCTATGCCATGGACTGAAATGAAGAGGCTGACTGAATCCAAAGACCTTGTGCCTGGAAAGGAATGATGTATATAGCCTCAAAGCATCAGCTAAAGGACTAGTTACAGCGACTGGCAGCCCTATATGTCGCAGGGCCAGCTCTAATCCCCTGGAGGTGTGAAAAAACACATGGCTCTCCATTTTCAGTTTATAAATAGTTTTTCTTTGTAATAAAGAACAGCATTTTAAGGGCAAAACATGCACATTTTAAGCTAAGAAAACCTAAGCTGGCCCTCCTGGCTGGAGGTGTGTGGTTTACAGAGGCATCCACCCTCTCTCCTTTTGAGTAATCAATGTCCAATCATAATGCACTTTCATTCCAAGCACTTTTGTATTGCCAATAAAGCACTGAGCAATTTAATGGATTTCTAACCCCAAACTGGAAGCTGTACTGCATCCAACTGACTCAATTTGTTCAGTCTTAGAGGAAGCCCTGGAACAAAATGCTAGAAATAAAACCACATGCACTGATAACATTACAGAAATAGATACACTAAGAAGCAAATGTTCTGTCCCCTTTATTCTATCTGACCTCCAACCTGTTTTAATTGACCTTCAAGATGGAAAGGCTGCATTTTAAAGAAACCATTTCCACCTAGATCATGAGAAATAAAAGCCAAGCTATATATAATGCATTTGCTGCAAAACAAGGCAAATAAATCTACCATGAAACTACCTTTCACTTGACAATGAAAAGCCAGAAGAGACTTTCAAGTTAATTTGCTCCACATTTTAGGTCCTAACCAGTGCTATTTTCCTCAATAAACTTCTTTCTCTGCACATAGCCTGGAAACAGCAGACATAGCTTCCTCTACCCCCACCTTATCACAAACTAGAGCATCTGATGGCAGACAGCTGTATTATCACCTTTGGCTAGTAAGAGGCTGAAGCAGCAGATCACAGAGGCAATGCCCTGATGCAGGAGTTTCCAAACAGTGGTCCACAGCATACCCCCTGCCAGCAGGAGAAAGCCAGCCGGTCAAATGCTGTTTGACACAGTAGACACTGTCCTTACATTGATCATTCATGTAAGCAATCACTGTATTTACAATAAGTATGACCTAGAACATGACATTCCTCCAAAAGATGCTCTTTTATTTTCCTCCAGAAGATGCGCTTATTTGCTAATGTGCTAGAGAAAGCTATATTCCTGCCCCAGCGTTCAGAGCAGGGCCATTTGTCAGAACAAGCATTCATACTGTTTTGGCATAACTGCTATATTGGTATTTACTGGTGGAACAGCAACAGGAGACCCGCAAGGATTTCAAAGCAGATGAAGCTGGTGCTCCAGTCTCTGCCCAAAGAAGCCAAGTGGGGGCTATTATCTATTGCCGTTTCCAGTCATTACCTTTGTCACCACATGCCAGTCTTCCCATTCCTTATATACATCAGAATGGCACAAATAAGAACATATTCTCACTTAAATAACATGTACATGACTTTCACAATGTGAATTTACAGATGCATATACAGCCATACACACACATAAACACATATACATCTATATATGCAATAGGCAATACAGCTGTATGATGCATACAGGCAGAAAGGCTTTATCAGGAGAGTTTGGGACAGCTGTACAGATTATGACCAAGTTGTGAAGAACACCAGCAAAAAATCTTTATTACATTCTGCCTCAGCATATAATGTCACATCTTTTACAGAAGCACTATTTAAAAAAAAAAGTGTTCGAGAGCTTTAGTTTTTATTGGTGCTATTTTTCAACTCCTTCCACTTATAAAGCCAGACTTCTTCATTAGTGCAGAAAGACTAAGAAAGAGGAAAAGTTATAGCCAATACAATTCTAGAGAGTTCTTCAAGTGAGCCTGCTCTTCCTGAAGTCCAATATCTGAGGACTTCCCAGAATTAAAAGATGGCCCCTGGTTCCAGTGGCTGCAGCTTTTCACTCTTCAGGTCTCAACCTCTCAGGAGTCCTGGGCAAGCGGGGCTGTGGGCAAAGCAAAGATGAAGCAGCCAGTTAATGAGCCCACGCCTGCTCCTGCTCTCCACGCTCCTGGCTGGTGCACTTGAGCTAAGCTCAAAAGCTGCATTAGCATCCGTCAGGCACCAAAGCTGAGCACGTGTCGCCTTCAGATCAGGAAGGTGTTTTTTCATCTACTTCAAAGGGCTATGATGTACTTTGCTGGATGGATGCCTTGATTTATTATTCAATGAACTCCCTCAGATTTGTGCAATTTCTCAGCTAAAAGCA
>VUYV01000056.1:302447-327737 GCA_008711295.1 Anarhynchus alexandrinus | reverse complement strand
TTTTGGCATAACTGCTATATTGGTATTTACTGGTGGAACAGCAACAGGAGACCCGCAAGGATTTCAAAGCAGATGAAGCTGGTGCTCCAGTCTCTGCCCAAAGAAGCCAAGTGGGGGCTATTATCTATTGCCGTTTCCAGTCATTACCTTTGTCACCACATGCCAGTCTTCCCGTTCCTTATATACATCAGAATGGCACAAATAAGAACATATTCTCACTTAAATAACATGTACATGACTTTCACAATGTGAATTTACAGATGCATATACAGCCATACACACACATAAACACATATACATCTATATATGCAATAGGCAATACAGCTGTATGATGCATACAGGCAGAAAGGCTTTATCAGGAGAGTTTGGGACAGCTGTACAGATTATGACCAAGTTGTGAAGAACACCAGCAAAAAATCTTTATTACATTCTGCCTCAGCATATAATGTCACATCTTTTACAGAAGCACTATTTAAAAATAAAAAAAATGTTGGAGAGCTTTACAGTTTTTATTGGTGCTGTTTTTCAACTCCTTCCACTTATAAAGCTAGACTTCTTCATTAGTGCAGAAAGACTAAGAAAGAGGAAAAGTTATACCCAATACAATTGTAGAGAGTTCTTCAAATGAGCCTGCTCTTCCTGAAGTCCAATATCTGAGGACTTCCCAGAATTAAAAGATGGCCCCTGGTTCCAGTGGCTGCAGCTTTTCACTCTTCAGGTCTCAACCTCTCAGGAGTCCTGGGCAAGCGGGGCTGTGGGCAAAGCAAAGATGAAGCAGCCAGTTAATGAGCCCACGCCTGCTCCTGCTCTCCACGCTCCTGGCTGGTGCACTTGAGCTAAGCTCAAAAGCTGCATTAGCATCCATCAGGCACCAAAGCTGAGCACATGTGTCGCCTTCAGATCAGGAAGGTGTTTTTTCATCTGCTTCAAAGGGCTATGATGTACTTCGCTGGATGGATACCTTGATTTATTATTCAATGAACTCCCTCAGATTTGTGCAATTTCTCAGCTAAAAGCATCACAGCTAATTCAAAGGGAGGGCAGATGTTAAGGCTGAATCAAGGAGCAAACTTTTTCTATAGATTTTTATCTTTTCCACGTAGAAGATGATTAGAGGGATGGGAAGGGGAACTATTCTTTTGCTACAGGAAGCAATTAAGGACCCAATCTCTTGCAAAACTGCCGGATTCAGAAGGTATTTGGATAAGCTCGTTTCATCTTCTTTTAACTATTATTACTGGAATCATACTTCTCCACTTGGCATTTGAGATCAGACTTTTTTTTGTTATAACTATCTTAGTTTTTGCCCACCAGAAGGTGTGCATATATGCCAGCAAAGGCTCCAGTCCCAGCTTCAAGCACAGGGAACCCCTTCATCTGAACGAAGGCTGCATCCAGCAACAAATTCTGCAGGAAGATGCTAGAAGACGACCAGATCCTTCCTTCTTGCTTCAAACCCGTCCCACTCAGGCATAACCCAAAGAAGATGCCATCTTAAAACTGCCTGATGGCCTCTGAAAAATAATTTAAAAAAAGTCCCATACCGAAACTCCATGTGGGTGGTCGCCTGGCTACACTGAAAATAGAAAAGTTAACACTAGAATTAAGCCAAGAACAGAAATACCGTTTCGCTCTTCCGAGTCGTCCTTGCAAGCCCGGGCGCCGTGCCAAGGAGCTCACCATTCACTCACACTACACCTCTCACGGGGCAAAACGCACACTGGCTTCGCACCAACACCTCGCCCTCCAAAAAAGCAATTATTTGAAAAAACATGAATGCAGAAGGTGCTCCCGAGGTTTGTTATTGCATGGGGAGGGCTACAGGTGTGCTCGCTGCTCAGGGAATTCAAATCATGTGCTTTTGGGAGCAGATAAATTAATTTCTATGAAGACAGTAAGAAGAAATGTCACTGTTTCATGGTAAACAGAAGAATTCTTAGGGCCTGTGGAAAGCATTGCTCTAAGCACAGATGGAGATGGAAGAGAAAAGCAGCACTTCACATGCAAAAGATGAAATCTTGAGACAAACCATGATGGAGAACTCAAAGCACCCCACAAGTGGGGTCATGGGCGAGATGATGAAAGAGGACACGTCCAGGGAGGGTAACAGCACATCACATGGTTGAAAAACCACCAGAAAGAAACAAATGTGGTAGTGAGTTGCATGGGTGTGAAGCCACCAAGAAGAGACACTGCTTCTCCTTTGGGCAGGTCACAACCTGGCTGTTAGCTGCACAGTTTTCTCAGTCCTTCCAAAAACTAGGCATTGCCAAAAGCTGGACCCTGGGCTAGGCAGGCCACCGACTCACAGCAGCATGGGCTAATGTAGACTCTATTCCAAGCCTGGCATGACTACAGCAATGCCACGTTGAAAAGAAAACCCACATTTTCCTCAATTTGTCACAGCAAGCAAGGTATGAAATAAAAAACTTTCCTTATCTTCCAAACACAACGGCTTCCCCCCCCCAAAGTCTTTTGCAAACCAATGAAAATTGTGCAAAAAATAAGTTCTAGTGCATTTTATAGGGGAAAATAACTCTACTGCAACTGGAAACACATAATCTAGCTTTTCTCTACCAAAACCTACAGGAAATGGCTCTGCAAAAGTTAACTAAGTGATACTAAACTTTCTCCAGAGTGTGGTATAGGAAATAACACTGCAGAAATGACCGCCTGATTTAACCTTTTGTCCAGACTATGCTACAAAGCCATACTACAGAGGTATCTGGCTGATGTTAACAATCCTCTGGTGTATTCCCTAGAACTGCAGCAGAGAAGGTAGGTTATCTCACACACGCTCAGCAAAACACCCTTGCCACAGTGCAAAGTCCAGACAGCCAACTGCTGATGGAAAACAGGATTTTACAATTTTCTCTTTCTGTAGCTGGCGGTTGGTTTGTTTTTTGTTGGGTTTTTTTTGTTGTTGTTGTTTTGTTTTTTTTTTTTAAAAGATGTGAAGTAGTAATGGCTTTCTGCAGTGCAAAGAGGAGAGCCGATGCATGCATCCCCTGCATTCAGACCCGTGCCAGACTGGCAGTGCAGACATGCCACGGCGTCCCATCTCTCTGCCGTCTGTCAGACCATCCATCTGTTTGTTAGAGACCTCATCATGCAGTACCATAGTATTTCTGGGTGAAACCCCTTTAGCATCACATTTCTCAGCTCCACCACTCTTGTGAGCTTCTCCCCCTTTACTCACCACCTCCACCATCCCAAGAGGGGCTGCTTCATGCAACAGCGAGCACCAGTGAAGGATCTTTTTCTCCCAGGGCATCTCAGGAATGGCATGTCTGCCAAGAAATCTGGTGTCAATATTTGCCTGGAGCTCTGCAATCACAATTACACACTGAGCCAGGCCGCCTTCCATCCTTTCTTCCCCGCCATCCACATGCTCCAGTGTGAAGGTGTTGCTGCACAGACCTGAAACAAGTCTGGTTTTCAGCCTTCATTTCTTAGAGGAGCTGCAGCTTACTCCATCTACTGAGTCACCAACATCTCACTCTGTCTTCGCTTTCCATGAAACATGCTGTATAGGGAAGAAAAAGGTAAGGAAGGGAAACCAAGGCTTTTCCACATTCCCACAAAGCTTAGGTTCCTATGTAATTATTTTAACCAGGACAGAGCTCAAGAGCTATGGGACATGTTTACTGCTTGATCAGGTTAGCCAGCAGGAAACCATTTTATAGGGTTTTTTTCAGCAAGTTTGACACAACCACCAAAGCTGCTCCAAGACAAAAAAAAAGAAAGAAGAATAAACACACACACAGGGGCAAGAGCCAAAAAATAATCTGTCTAGAGCAAGGACGCAACCCTTGGTTCAGGAGGCCCACAATAAAACACCCCACACAGAATGACACCGATTTCAATATACCAAATTGGCCACTGGGAGGGAAGCCAATACACAGCAATACTGCAATCGGCCTCAGGAATTAGCTCTAGTGGCTGGTTGGGTTTTTTTTTCCCCTGCAGCCCCACGCTTACATCAAGTCACAGGAATACAATTACATAAACTGTACCTTTTCCACGAACACCTTCTCCAGGATAAAGGTTCTCATTTTACTCCACACAAAAAACACTCTCCACAGGTTTATAAGCTTTAATTGCTATGCGAACACATAAAAAGTGTCCAAATAAGTCTATTTAATGGTTACACATTAACTATCATACACCCCCAGGCTTGGGTTATCCACCTATTTGCTAGATCAATAAACTGCTTGTGAGCAAACTTTTTTCAAAACGTTGCTGCTGCTGAAGACGTGGTGTTCCTGTTTACTAATAACTTTATGAAATTAATTGGAAACTCCTACCTATACCTGAAGCTTTCTGCTTAGTTCTGCTAGGGAAAAAGCAAGCTGGTTTTCAGCACAAAGAATCAAAAGCGTGTATCTCTCCCATGCTCAAAATTGGATGCCGGCCCACAAAGTAATGCAAGAGCAGTGCAGCTCTGGGCTGGGAAGGACTTGGGTGAAGAAAAATGTGTGCGTGTGTGTGCCTGCAGAGACAGAGCTCCTCGAAACCCAAGGAGAAGAGACCTCTAGAAGACACCATAAGCCTGGACAGCCAAGAGTGAAGCTGCTTGCATGAGGAAGACAAAGAGGAAGCATTAGCAATAGGTTTTAGGAAAGCATACACACAAAATGCTCTTATTGGCAATTAAAATTAAGGGTATCATCCTCAGTGAATGCACTCCTTCGCCATTCACCCACTACTTCCCCACACTCACCCCACGGGCTCTGACAGGCAGATGTGACCAGCTGAGCAGCAGGGATGGCAGTGGCTGCCCACAATCGATGTGTGCGATGGCAGCGGACAGGACAGCATCAAGTAAAACCTTACCCCGAGGCACCCTTGCCTCTTGAACAGCACCTGAACGAGCCACTTAGGAAAAGCTCTGCCAGGCCGCCTGTGCCAGCGACCCCTCTGCAACGCTCCACGCACCTCCGCGGAGGAGTGCAGAGAGCATTTCATTCACTGTCCTGTACCCAAAGGGGCATCAGCAACCCGGCGCAGCCCAACTGCCTTCTTGTTATGGCGAGAGCACGCTAAACGCCTGCTAAATTTTACCTTGGGTATTTGCAGATGCCCTTACATGCCATGAGCCCACCTGAGACACATGCAGTGGGCAGCAGGGGGGCGATGCCGATTCCGCACCCCCCGGACTCCTCTGGGACAGGGGAGAGGGTGAGCGAGACCCAGCCAAGAAGTCTGAGAGTGATTAAGTGTTGATCAAATCCAACTATTTCATAAAGTTTCTGGTATGCCCAACCACCTTCAATGGTCTCTGTGCTTTGCTGTGAAATCCCTGCGATAATTACGAGAAATCTGCAAATGGCTCCTTTGTCACCTTTTTTTTCCCCCCTCCCTTCCTTAATAAGGAAAATGCAGAGTTTTAAACTCCAGAGACACACTTGGACATCCCAGTGTGCTTCTCCAAGCACCCACTGAGCGCTCTCAGTGGGGAGAAGGGCACCAGAGCCCCACACCTCATGACCTGCACCCCTCCAGGGATGGATAACGCCGCCGCTTTCCCCCTGGCGAGGAAACATCCCCTTCTCCCACACCACCGGCTTCCCAGCCCCGCTTCCACAGGGGGGGCGGACAGACAGCAGGCACTTCGCACCTCCCCACCATAAACCTGCCCAGAGCAATTACCCAGCCGCGCTCCAGCTGGGAACACATTGCTGCCTAATTTATAGCAGCAGAGCCACAAGGGCAGCGGGCGGCTGGCCCCGGGGCTGGGGGACAGGCAGAGAGAAGCCCCACGACAGCAGAGGAAACACAAACACGGGGGGGCTCACGCTGCCCGCTCCCCCTGCCTGCCCACCCCCTGCCTGCGCCCATTAAAAAAATTAATCCCCATCGTAAAAGCTGGAGCACAGCCTGTATTTCAGGCTAAATAATAAGGGGAGGCCTTTGTAAATAAGGAATCGCTTACTATTCGGGGAGGGTGGGGGGGGGATAATAAAGGTTATTTAAATTAAAAACAAACTGCACAAACAAATAAAGCCCACCCCCCTGCCCCCCAGCCGCTGCAGCCCCACATCAGCTGCCTGTTCCGCACATGTTATCTGCAAACCGCGGGCAAAGCAATCCCCTGCTCCACGCCGTTTCACAATCTGCTCGCTCTGAACCTTACACTACCGGCAGGAATTAAACAAACATTTCCTCCTTCTCCTTCTTTGGGGTTTCCCCTCCCCTCAGCCAGAGCTGGGCTCCAAAGTCCAGCCAGGCAGCAGGCAATGGGGTCGAGGTGTAACCGCCAGCTCGGGGAGCTCGGCATGCTCCCCACCGCCGCCAACAGCCCCCCAAAAGCATCCAGGGGGGGCTGGCAGTGGTGACGGGGCTCACCAACCCCAGCACACTGGGAGAAGCGAGAGGAAAGCTGGGGGGCAGCTGCCCACTGCAGCCTTCCATGCTGAACAGCCTGGAGAACAGGAGAGGGGCTCTGTGAAGCTCCGGAGCATCTCTCCACTGCTCCACTAAGAGCGGATAAGTGCACCAAAGCCACCAAATCTCTCTGCTTATCATGTAAAAGTGAGGAATGGTGGGGAGAAAGCTTGTTTGTAGCCTTGCTCCCGAGGAAGACAAGGCTGCGGATATGTGTCCTCATTCCACATAGTCTAAAACTGGGATGAGACCAGTGGGGTGGGAAGGGCGAGCGAGCTCCTGCCAGGCAGCAGACCCGGAGGGAGGCAGGAGAGCCTTGGGATCACCTGGGTCCATCGCCATGGTAAACCGGCAGCCCCACGCACCCCCAAAATACCCCACAGACAGCCGGGGTGGGGGGAGAAGGGCAATATTCAAACACAATGCAGAGATAACAGGAAAACTCCGAGAAGTCAATTAAAGCTTTACTCAGCCCTGGAGATAGAAATCCTCAAGAAACCAGACTTCACGCGCCTGTTTCCACACAGATTACTGGCAATTACGAGTAACTGCAGCAGAAAAGTTTGATGAAAAGTCTTCTCCCATCTGTCCATATTTCCAAACAGGTTTACGTTACAAACATGGGGTTTATCTGCCTTGGAAAACACTGCAAGGGCCACATCAGAGAAACAGCAAAGTGAGAGCATGAGATAAACCAAGGGGGCAAACACCAGGAGAACAAAGTCAGGTTGGGCGAATTTTTGTGTGGTTGCTGCTATTTAATGGCAATACCTCGTTAAAGTTTGGGATAAAGGAAGCTTTTGTTAACGACCTGCTCTTTCCCTCCCTCCTGTACCTTCCCCTCAGGGTTTGGAGATCACATAAAACACACATCCCCAGGCTCCTCAAGGGATTTTTTTTTTCCCCCAGCAAAGCCAAGGCTGACAAGACTTGACATTCCTGAAATGTTTAAATGGGGGGAGAGTGAGAAACAACAACATTTTTTCAAACCCACTTTACGCATCAGAGACAAGCAAAAATTGGCCTGGGGCCAATCAAAAAAAATATTTAAAAATATTTGCGAGATCATCTTAAATACTCCCAATGTTCCCGATGGAAAAGTCCCCAGCTGCACAGCGGACACAAGCCCCCGCGCCAAATACTGCACATTCCTGGAGGGAGCTGCAGAGCAGAAAGGCATAATCGAGGCGATTGACAAACCACCACACACAACTGCCAGTCCATCCCTAACTGCCCCACGGGGACATGCCACCACCGGCACTCGCCCACAGCGGGGCTTGGGCTCTGCGGTGAAGCCCCTGCGGGAGGCTGATGGGGACCAACCTCCCCTTCCAAGCAGGCAGGGAGCCCTTAAAATAAGAAAAATAATACACAAAACAAGACACACACACATATCCCAGGGACTCTGTAATAAGCTCGGGATTAAGAAACCTGGTTAGTGAAGAGGCAAGAGCCAAGATATCCAATTTCTGCCAAATACTGGGAAAAGCGTACCACTATCAGTAGCCATTATATTAATTAATTCATACACCAACCCAACTTTGTAGCTTTTTCCAGGCTGGGATTTCACTTGCCCCGATGCCGCGGGACAGAACTGGGCAAGAAGGGTGCGGACGGAGCGCTACAGCTTGCAGTAAAACCCCCTGAAGGTGACAGAAACCACATGTGGACAGTAACTCCGTGTGCTCCAGGATGTCTTACAGCTTCATACGCCAACCACAGCACGCCAAACATTCAGGAGCAAGCACCCATACCGCCAAACCTACTCGAGAGTGGGAAACATTTCAAGGGGTGCAGAAGGGGTTAACAGGAACCCACCGAGCTCCACCAGCCCATTATTCTTCCTGGGTTTACTAGCACAGAAATTTGGGCATCAAAGAGGATCGCAGTGTTCCACTTGTGCAATAAACTCCTTTCACCAACATCACTTCACACTTTCCGGAGTGCAAAGTTCGCGCTGATATTGTTGGCGCTCTCACTCACTGCTTTTTGGCACCGTCCCACCTGCTTGGCTGTTCATTAATATGCAATCAGTACATTAAAGGCTTCGTTCCACAGTCCCAGCTAGGCTGTAACCGCCTTCTCCAGCAAGTGCTGTCTTGTGGAGGACAGAAGTGCAAATGTGTTTAGGTGCTCCTAAATACTCAAAATTAAGAAGCCCCAAACCCTTCATTCTTACCAATTGGGTTTTACGGAACAAAGGATTATCACCATCAATGCAAACAGTGTCCAGAGAAAACTTGGAAACTATACTGAAGTTACTCTCATTATGCTCTACTCTTTCATGTACCAGTTACACTACTAAGGTTTTTTGCAGTTTACAGATTCACTAATCATAGCTACACGGCAAAGGCTGCCCAAATACCCTGGCGATGAGAAAACTTCCACCATTTTCATTTGAATGACTGCTAGCTGGAATGCTGTGAGCAGTCCCCCCCAAAAAAAATCCCACCAGGTTTTGGTTTGTTTTGGTTTTTTTTTTCCCCCTCGGCTATTCTCTAGTCTTCTAGATTTGAGGAGGAAGCAGGACAGGCCTGTCTCACTTGCTGTCACCGCAGTTGCATGGAAAACCATGTCACCACAGATCAAAATCATTTCTGCCCTTTCAGGAGCACTTTCTGAACAGCCCTTCTGCCCGCACCCCTCGTACCTGCCAGCTCCATCACTGCTCCATCACTCCTAGGCCAGCCTGCAACGCTCATCCCAACCAGAGAACACACTCAGCCCAAGTCCCCTGTTGTCTCCACAAAAAGAAGCCATCAGCTGTTGGCTAACAAGCTCTTCAATTAAACTCCCTGTATTTACTTCACAGCCTCTTCTTCACCCCTTGGACTTGGCCATCTCAGCCTGTGGTCCAGCCCATCTCCTCCTGGCCCACCCGGCATCACCTCCTGCCCTGCTCTCCAAACAGGCACAGCAGACTTACTCCAGCCTCCCTTCATATGTTATTAAATCCCATCTTATTTTTCTTCCCTGGGAGACTAAACATAGGTTGTTAGTTCACTATAAAACTAAGAACATGCTTGAAAGACAGAACAGTTTAACTGTAAGGAGTATTTAAAAAAAAGCATTCTAGTTGTTTCAGGTCATTTAAAGCCACATTAATAAGTTTCTGTCCCAATTTTTCAAGAGTTGCTTATGATGGAGATGAGCCCAACTGGAAAACAAGAATCAAGAATCCCTGAACTCTGAAGGAAGGTTTATCTGAGTTTGGGCCTGTATCTGCACTGAATGCAATACAGCCAAATAACATTTTTTCCATTACTTTTTATCACTGTTGCTTCGTGTTCTCCCCCCTTGAGGACAAGGTCACATCAAGATTTCTCCAGGCAGCCCCCCGTCCCATAAATTGTTAAGAGATCTGGATTGACATCAGTGGGATTACACAAGATCAGCCAAACGTGCACATGCTGGAGGGAGAAGGGAACAACGCAGCACTTCAAAACTGGAGAGTATTTTTCATTTATAAATAGTTTACATTTTTTGGATCCAGTGGCAGACAACCCGCTCAGTCTGCACTGAAACCAAAGAAATATCATGTGTGAGCACTAACCACAGTGTAACAGAGATAATAAACAACAGACAGGCAGCCATATGCAATGAGGCTATGCTTTCGGTAGGGGAGGCAAATTAAAAGGGAAAGAAATACCAAATTCAGCAACCATCACACAGCTAAAGGACCTACCGAATTTCAGATGGACCTGTTTCTCCAAGTTCGGCTACATGAGTCACCTCCACAAGGAAGCCAGCTCGCTGCCCCCTGCTCTGCTTCCCTACTCTGGGCTGGACTAATAGTTTTAGCATCTCCCAGACTTCAGCAGACCATTGCCCCAGCACTGGGAAGGGTCAAAACTGGCAGCAAGGAGGGACAAAGTGATGTCCAAGCGATCACACAAAGCATGTGCAGAACATGGAGCATGGGATGGCATCTGAGTCCCAGGGCAATACCATGGGTTAATGCACACAGGAGCAGTTCAAGTTCTAATCCAAGACAGACCTGGTGCACTCTTCTAAATTATATATAGGAAATAGAACAAGAAACAGGAACCTAAAATACACCGTGCATCTTTGCAACCAACGTTTCCACACCCCATAAGACTATGTCTGTGAACAGCCTGTACTCAGCGTCAGACAAGCAAGGGCTGCTACATGCAAAGCACCTGAAGTCTGCTGAGCTCCTTCAGAAGCCTCCATGGACTTCAAGGGAACCAACTGAGCTGGATTACAAGCCTCCTGCACCAACCCTCTGCTTTCACACCAAATAAAACTAAAACAAATGCTGACATCTACCTTATCCATGCTTTTACGAATGTTTTCAATATTATGTCAAACAATATCCTATATCCCAAAGGAAAGACAAGTGTTAAAAGGAAGCAGGACAACTGTGCTTGCCAAGCAGAGGAACCTGGACTTGGAGCATCTCTATTGAAATCAGCCTGCCAAGACCAATTTGATGCATTTTATTACTGCATGGAATTCCACAAATATGCGGGTAAATTTTAAGAGTCAGTGTGGGTTCCTAGGTAGGAAAAGACTTTTTAAAATACACACTTTCCAGTTTTTGCAAACATTTACCAGATGTAAGAGAATTCACAGACGATTCCTCTGCCATGACAAGTGTGTAGACACCAAATCTTGCAGAAGAGGCTGAGCACCCATCTCTGTCATGAGTGAAAGCCCACAGCCAGATATGCTTGGCTGAACAAAGGTTTGTTTTCAATTATATTTCACATTCTTCTAACAATAACTGCATGGCATCTGGCACCAACACATCTGAGCCTTTGAAGTGGTTCTTGACTTCAATGGGAAGAGGGGGGAAGTGCAAAAAAGGGAATCAATCAGCAATTTTGGTCTGAATCAAAGCTCTTCTCTAAAAAGAAAATGTTAATACCACAATCCCCCAGCACACCAGAAGTGTGCTACCAAAACCAAAAAACTCAAAACAAAACCCATATTTGGGTCAAAATAACAGTAGGTCTGCACTGGGGTTCCTGCTTTCACTTTCAGAAACAAGGTTATGAGATACATGGGTCAGTGGTACGAGACACAGGAGCCTCCCAACAACTTGGGTCGTCAGGCCGTGGGTGGCCTGACACTCCACGTCCCCTTCCTGGTCACTCATGCTCACACCTGTAATAAAACGCTCATGAGAAGAGACATCCAATGCATAAACCCCAACAACCAGTAAAAGCACAATTAAATAAGAACAGAACTAAGAATAAGAACATGTTCCCCATTCAAATGCAATCACTGGCCACCCAGCCCGAGGGAAAGGGCAGCACGTCCCTATTTCTGGGCAAAAGCAGCAGCTCCTACCGAGGTCTTCCACAAAAACTCATCGTGAATGAGCATCCGTGACAGACGAGGAAAGCAACACGTGGGTGCTGCAGGGTGTAGACTATGGAGTGCTGGTGACCACAAGATCAAATCACCTCTGGACACGCTCAGGAGAACATTCCCAGGAGGCTTAAGCAGGGTTTGAGCACCAGTTTGCAGTGCCTGCAGGTACAGGAGCTGCTGTACACCCGTGCTTCCCTTCCACCCAAGCCTATGTTTAGGTAGCTAAACTCCTTTTCAGACCTAGCCTTAGATGACATCGCTGGTTTGGTGGGCAATCAGTGAAAGAGCAGAGCAAACAAACCTCATTTTTAAAATGCAAATCATCTTTATCTTGTTTGTTCAAATAAGCACAGCTGCGGTTTAACAGCAACAAGGTGGCAGAGCACAACAGCTCTCAAGACCGGGGATGGTGGTTTTGATCAGAATGGTGTTCATTTAAAAAAGGGATAAGAATGCCTTATTCATTTTCCCCAAGCCGTGCCCAAGTCCAACCAACACTTTTTGTTAGGTCAGGCAGTTTCTGGAAACATCTTCTGGCTCAAAACATTTGCAGAATTTCAAGAATCTGCTCCGCAAATCTTGAGGCTGCTTTGTTCAGGAATGCTGACATGTGGGCAAAGGAAAACCAAACCGTTCCCTTGAATGCTGCAGAAAACTTTAAAGTCTGCCCAAGAAGAAAAATGCAAGAGTCAAAACTCTGAAGGAAGTGTGGGTTTTCTGCTGCATTTCAAATATCACCTGAAACACGCTCTCTTCCAGCACAGGAACGTGGCTGTGCCAGGACAGCCCGCATGCCTAACAAGGCTGGTGGCCTCCATGTGCTCCCCTCAAAGCAGGGCTGGAGTTAGGAATGAATAAGTAAAACAGACTTTCAGATCAAGTTTTCTTGGCCTTTACAGAGACGATCACGCTGTGAGAGAGCTCTGGGCAGAGCCTCTTCTCCCCAGACAGGATCCACCCCTTCCCCATGGCTCCCCGTGCACCAGCACCAAAGGGCACGCACACACTTGGTCTTCTGCTCACACAGCTCCCGGGACGATAACCAAGTTGTCCTCTGGAAATAACCCTTGCATTCTATGAAACTGAGAAAACTAGATGTCTAACTTATCCATAAAGCCTAATATTTATAGCCTTGCATTTGGTCAGATGGATCTTTGCTGCCTGAATTACAGGACCATTTTCAGGCCAAGGAGTCCTGCCCAAGCCAGCAGTCTGCCGGCGGCAGCAGAAACAAGGCCCAGCTCCCATGTCAATCCTGCATTAATGTGGCATTTATTTCTGTGCTGCTCCCTGATAAGCCCCCACAGATGCCACCAGACAAGGGCTGGAGGGACACCTTTGACTCCCAACTGTCCAGCTGTGGGACAGCAGTGTCACAGCGATGGGCCAAACACAGGCTAAGGGTGGAAATCAACCACTGTGGCAGCCTGGGCATGGCTCAAACAGCCACATACTGCCCCAAAAGCACCATCAAATATTACACACATGACCAGAGGGGATGTGGTTGGT
Source organism: Anarhynchus alexandrinus (assembly GCA_008711295.1). NCBI lineage: Eukaryota > Metazoa > Chordata > Aves > Charadriiformes > Charadriidae > Anarhynchus > Anarhynchus alexandrinus. The sequence goes on along the minus strand of VUYV01000056.1, from coordinate 314,501 downwards.
TCACCTTGGCTGGAAAGCCCTCAGTGGAGGTGGCTGCAGAGAACGGGGAAGGAGCCAGCAACCAAAGGCCTGGCAGAGGGAGCGGCACTGGAGGGCTCATTCCTGGCACATCCTCTGCCTTTGCTCTCTATGGACCCTGATCCAAACGGGAATCCAAAGCCCAGCACCATGGGAGCACCAGGAGAAGGACCAGCTCTGCTCCTCCAGGGCAGGCACGGCCGGGTGACTCCAAAGCCATCCGAACAAGCCCAGAGGGACTCCACATTTCAAACAAACAAAAAAAAGGCAGGAAAACCATCAGAAAGCATTTCAGCTGTAACAGACCATAACCTCCCCAAAACGTTTCAAGGCACATTTTCAATCCACTCCCAATCCCACCGGGGCCGTTGCTGTTATTGTCTATCACACAGCAGCGTCAGGAAGCCGACTTCCCGGGGGTTGGACATTTTCCTGCCGCCGGCTGCGGAGAGCCCGGGGAGCCCCACGGGAGGGGACCGGGGAGACGGTGGGCGAAGGGGAGAGTTGAGGGATGACACATCCCCCACCAGTGAGGCAGGCAAAGGCTTCATAACTGGCGGTCAGAATTACTCAGGAAACCATAGAGGAAGCAATTGGAAATTGTTGGACAGGGAAACTTCCCCATTTAGTTTCCAAATGTGCAGGCCCGTAAGTGTGCACTGAATTCCTTCTCTTTAGCCATGCCTCTCACAAACAAAGCGACATTAATTAGCACACAGCCCCAAACACGTTCAGCTGCCACCTCCTCCTTCCCCCCAAAAAGGTGGATTTGTGTTGTTTTGACTTGAAAAAAAAACAGTTTGACAAGCCTAAATGGCTTAATCACACACAGCCTGTTCCCCAGCAGGCCTCACGCCGGCATTACAACTTGCACTGGGGGTGCTTGAGAACCTCCCCTTCGAGTGGGCTCAAGGATTCACAGCTGGAGGGTGAAGCAAACCCAGCAAACAGCAGTGACCAGTGCCCGGCCAGCAGCCTGCACACCCCACCGGCTCACCGCGGCACCAGGGCTGCCGAAAGGGACTGTCACCCGAGGACAACGTGGGCAGATGGGCACAAAGGGAAGGTGTTGGAAAAAAGCTTGCATGATCTGAATGAAGGGAAAGCCTGGGAGATGCACAGAGGGACACAGCGCCTTCCCACCATCCCTGCCAGCTGAGAGGACAGCTCATCAGGCTCCTGTTAAGCAGACCACAAAGTGGTAGCACTTGAGACACAAGTGTTAGAAGCCATGAGAGAAATACTTGGGCTATTTGGCATCTCCCAAGGATGCTCTGCCCTCCCCCCACACTTGCTATAACACCCAAACCCCATGAGCAGCCAGAGTCCCAGGCAGAAGCTGTCCCTGCCCCACCGCCATGCTGCCGAGGAGCAGGGAGATGCAGACACCCAGGACCACTGCTTCCCACTCGTGGCTGATTGCTCAACACCCATCAGGCCACGAAGGCATCTTCTTCCTGGAAACTCTGCTCCAAGAAGGGAGAAGCCAAAAAACTATTCCCAGCTGTGGCCGTGGCGGTCACAAGGGCTTGCTGCTTTGGCTGAGACACTCTCCCACCACGTGGGTGGCACTGCTGTATACACAGAGAAACCATCACACTGGTCCCCACAGAGGACAGGATCTGGGTGCTGCCTCCACAGCATCCCCTGCTCACAGGAGCAATGCGTGGGGTAACTCAGCACCAAACCCTCCACTACCTGCTGGTATTAGCTAACGCCAGCACCATCCCAGCAAGACTCTGAGCCCCTCCTTCACCCACCTCCAAACAGCACTCAGCAGAGCCATGTCTCACAGGCGGGTCTCTTATCTGCTTTTCCTGCAGGGGTGGTTTAACAGCACTGTTCTCCCCTCCAGGGATTCTCCGATATCTCATATGGGATAATCTCACACTGCTTCCCTTCCGTCGGTGGGGATACAGCCACCCTCCCAGGCCTGCTGCCCACGAGAGAGGGAGACATTTCAGATTTCAGTTCACTCCTCAATCTGAAGTTGGCCAACAGCATCAAAAGCTCTGGAGGAGAACAGGCACATACACCACCACACAGCCTCTCTCAGTAGACCTGGGTAAGAAGCAGTATCTGCCTCAGAGAGATGATTAAAGCCGGGAGAAGCAGAGCCAACTGCTGTTTGAAGTAGACAATATAAGCCAAACACATCCTGTCAGCTCTGCACGACTTTCTATCCAAGGAAATCAACTCAGACCAGTATACATCTCTTCTGGTAAAGTTGGTAAGAATGAAACTGGAGCTCCTGGAAGGGGTTCAGCTCACCAAGGAGTCAAAAGCCAAGCAACTTTTCCTGCTGTAACAGGAAAAGTTCATTTATCCACTCTTATGAACAGAGGAATCCAAACCCCTTATGTTCCTTGATCTCGACAGCTTTTGGGTGGTGATCATCTCAGTCACAAAGGTTGGAAAGTGGGAAGGAAGATATAAAAGAGGTTTACAGACATGTAAAACAATAAAGATAGCACAACTCTCACAAATGCTTCCAAATCAGAGAGGTCTAAAAATAAGCACTATCTTATTTACTGATTTAATGCAGCATGTGTGCCCTACTTCAGAAATAATCCAAAGGTGTTTGGAAGCCAAGAATTCTGACTTAGAAGACTTGTTTAAGGAGTAAAAAGGAGGAACAGAATTGTTTATAGACTAACATAGATAGGAATAGAACAAAAATATACTTAGCAGAGGAAAAGTGCAAAGTATTATGACACCTTTCAAAATAAAACATCACATGGTTTGTTTAAATCTCGTAAAACAGGACAAGTCTCCCCATTTTGCCAAAAAATGGAATATAATACAAGTGTGGATCTGACTCTGCCCCTTGGTTCAGAAGGAGTCAAAAGTTTGTGGCGAGTTACACAGACAGAGCACAGGATGCTCTCCTGGCTCACCAGCAAGGACAGACCACAAGCAATAGAGAGACAAGCACCGGCCAACCACCCCAAGTCAGCAGCACTTGGCTTTTCTGCACCAGCCATGCCTATGCCATTACCAGACAGGTATGGGAGCGATGAAGTAACTGGGCATGAGAGAAGGGGAAGAGGGTGGGGAGCTTCCAGGTGCCACCCAGATCATCAAGAGATACTTTCTCACCCTTTGCTAATGACAGAGAAGTCACTGCTGACATCGGCCACGCACAGATCCCCGCCACGCTCCCCGTCCCCACATCCCCTTGGGGGTGCAAAGCCTGGTGAGAAAGGAGGAGATCCTGTGGCTCCATGCACCTTCCAGCTCCAACTCAGAGCAGCCACCTTGTGCTGAGGAAGAGCCAAATTGGGGTTATCTGCTCACGGACTGGGCTGCTACAGGAACAGCCCATGTTGTCCAGACTACTAGAGGGTATTTTTCAGGTCTGTGCTAAAGGAAGGTTTCTGGTGCTTTTTCACAGCTCTTGAACCCGAGTGGACTACAACTGACCAAGACACAACAAAAAGCAAGCAAAGGCCGCTCGGGGCTGCTCCCCAGGCAGCAGAGAGCTAGCTCCAGCCTCCCCCCGCACAGGCAGTGGGGGAAGGAGAGGCACCAGTGTTTGGACAACTGGAACACATTTAGGGGGCGATTTTTCACAGGGCCTCCAGCCAGGCAGTTTCCTACGATAGCAGTTTTATTACCCGTGATACAACCCACAGACCAGCAGCTCCCCATCCACCAGGTCTCCCACCACCCCACCCCTACAGGGACATCACCCACATCAAGCCCCACCAATGGGGCACCCACAGACCCGGGACACCTCCAGCATCGCATCCTGCAACCAGAAGGCAACGCCCAGTAAACCTGCCACCTCCATCTCATTATCTTCCACCAAGCCCCGAGCACATCCAGCTCAACACCTTCAACCCCGGTACCCATCTGTGCTGGCGATCAAACAGCACCAGCCGAGCAGTGCCGCACACGCCGCGAGCACCGGCCCACTGGCCAGCCATCACTTTTTCAAAGTATTTTCTAGATGATAGATAACGTAGAAAACCTGTGTTTATATTGGCGCACGGCAGGCTAAAACAGACTTTAAGTGCAGTTATAAAACAGCCCAGTCTACAGCAGCTAGGCAAAATGTGTTTCAAACTTGCAGGGCAGTATTTGGAGAGAGGTTTGTTAGGAACTGGTGTTGATGGTGAACTCACCAGGGCAGAGGGGGATTCACAGCACTGAAAGACAACAGGGTCCCATCCTGAGATGTGCCCATCCCATCCCGACAGGCACCTATCTCATCCCAAAAGTGCAGGCTTCGAGCAACCAGGGAGAGAGACGTCAACGATGAGGACGGATCCATGTCCCTGTGCGTGGGGAAGCGGCACAGCCCTGACTTTGCCTTTTACATCTCTCATTTCCTTCTCGCACCTGAGGGCTTGCCCTGCCTTTCTCCAGTGAGCAAAAACCTGCCAACTGGAGGAGGTGGTGTAGGAAAAAAAAAGCATCTTATTTCAAGATTTCACAGCCAAGTTTCCACTGAACTCAATGGATGTGTTTTCCAATCTGAAAGGATTTATCTAAAAAAAAAAAATATTAGATGCCTTCAACAACAGGGAATCATTTGTGATACACAGCCTGTATAGGAGAGTAGGGTTCACAGGAAATGCATTTAAGACTGCACCTCTGCAGACTTCCAAAATTAATGGGATTGCCCCGGGGGCTGAGTCCAAAAAAGTCACCACTGGGAATTTACATACAAGTTACTGCCTCGTTATGAGCAGCAATATCAAGACTATCTACCCCCCTCCAAAAAAAAAAAAACAAAACCCCACATCACAACAGATACTCTTGCACACAAAACTTCCGCTCCAGAATGAAGCTTTAGCCAGCTAATGCATTTTTTAAATGCAGTTGTGCATGACACTGGAGTATACAATTTATAACGTAGCTCTGTGTAAAGCTGTTCAGTGGCAAAGGGTCTCTGACACCTTTCCTGCCGAAATCCACACAAAACCGTTGCAGCAAACTGCCAAACTGCCATGACAAGTACAACCAACCAACCATCCTGCATGGTTAACAGCAATAAAAACCGGGCAGATGGCTAGAGTTTGAGACCTGTCCTTCAATTCCGACTCAAACTGAAAACGCAACCAGGCAGAAGTGAACCATGCTCCTGGAACTGGACGCGACACGTCACCAGGTCTTGAGAGGTGCCCCCAAAATAGCAGGGCCTGCTTCTGGACTTCTCCAAAATTACATGGCTGCGGCTTGAGAGACAGCGTGCTGAAAATATAATGAGGGAGCATAACATATTACATATGTTGTGGTCCTGCTCTGGAGCTGGAAGAGGCTGGGGTTGAAGGACTTGGGCTGCAGCGCAGGACTTGGTTAACTATTAATGGATGACTCAGCTACAATAATAATACGTATTTCATGTTCTGTGCTAGCACAACGGCATCCTGGTCCTTGACTCTGGCCCCTATGCAGGGTAGAAAAAAAAAAACTTTTAGCACATCGTTTAATAGCTGGACTACCAGGAAATCGGAAAGACGGTTTATTCACCCTTTGTTTCTTCCTGCAGCCTCACACTCTGCTCCTTCCCTCATGTGCCACCAAAAACCAACTCCCAGGCTTGCACAAAACCACAACCCAGACCGAGGGGCTATGTTTATTCACTCTTATCCCCCAAAGCCATGCTCTATGCTAAATCACTCCCCTCATCCTGAACGAGGTGCTAATTCCTGCCAGGCCCTGGTGCCCATGAGCTGATGAACCTGGAGCCAGGATCTTCCTGCAGATGGCTCTTCCCAGCAGCATTAGCCTAAATTATCTCTACTACATTCATCCACATGACCCCATCCAGCTCCACATTGCAAAACAAGGGAGTCGCACTTGGCAATTAGGTTAGCAGCACAAAATGATTATGTTAAAAGCTGATGAGCTGAGCTAACTCAATCTGAGGTGTCTCATGGGGCAGCCAACAAGATCAATTAAAAGCCCCACAGCCCTAATTGAGAGTTTCTGGGTGCGGTTGACACACAAGTCAGGGACAATACACAAGTTCTCAGAGCTGGCTACCAAGAAATGAGAGCCATCAGCCAGTTTGGAAGCCACTCAGACTTCAAGACAAAACTTTAACCCCTCTTCAAGAGATCAAAGCAACCAGAAACGGGCATGGCTAGGGCCTCCTGGCACTTGGCCATTCTTAGCCCAGAGGTGGTGGGAGCTGCACATACACTGATGAACCCAGGTACATACACACACATCTCCAGCACCCGGGGGAGCGTCTCAACGTGAAGCCACCTTGAAACCTTCCAGCAAGCTCTGCTGAAGCTGCACACTGGGGAGCGCCCTCCTAACGCTCTGGGACTTCCCTGCACCGGGTGGGGCTTTAGTCTGGGTGAGCCCCATTTCAAAATGCTTCTACATCTGCCTAAACCCCCGTCAGAGAAGACTCCAGCACCAGCTTAACTTTAAGCAGGGAAGTGAAATCTCACCCATGCTCAAGGAAGCATTTAAGTACCTGAAGTGCTTTGTTGAAGTGTCTGTGCTCCCAAACATATCGGTTTACCACCTCTAGCCTCTCGATGCCAGCAAGCAAAGGGGGAAGGCAATCAATCTCACATTTGCTCCTTCACCCCTTAAACTCCAAGCAGTAACTCCTGCAAGGCTCAGCCACCCCCAAACCTTACTGCAGAGCGGTTCACACAAGCAAAGCAAAAAAAACCATATTAAGCTGTATCTAACACATAATAATGGTTCATTTTCTTAGAGAACAATTGATGGTGTGTTCGTTTTTTCGGCTTCCTACTGAGATGCTGGTTCCCCTGCCCTGGGAATTCTCCCTCCACAGCTCCTCCTCCCCCAGCTCCCAGACCATCCATTCTCCCCTTTTCAAACTGCACCCATTGTAAATGGCACTGAATATTAACACAGCCCATTGAGCACTTGCTCCTTTTGTACGGGACCCCTGCGTTTCAAATTGCAGTCACTGCAGAGAGGAAAAGCCTCAAAGTGATTAAAAGCCACAAAGTTGCTCAAAAGGAGAGAGGAGGCAGCTGAGGGGGTCCCAGAGCCTTTCACTTGAAGCCAGCGGCTTCTGCAAGAGCCAGAAAGGCTTCTCGGTGGGGATATTTTAACCCCCTTCAAGGCTTCATTCTGAATCTCGCACACATTTTAATCCTAGTCTGATTGAGACAGTTTCTGCCCCAGATGTGGCTCAGTCAGGGATTAAGATGAGAAGATCAGGCAGCAGTTGCAAAGGCCCTGCAGTTAACTGCTGTTCTCCAGTAAGCACCAATAAATACCGCGGCATGCTGAGGGTGGTCAGAGAATCCACCGACACGTGTTCACACGGGAAGGGTGGATTTATTTGCAGGCGCATTCATTTATTTGTGCATAAGCAGCAGGCCCAGAGAGACACTGCTTTGCAAGGAGAGGATTTGCTGTTACCCCACCAGGACCATGCTCCAGAGCAGCGACCACAAGCCTGCAGGGTGCAAAGCCACCCCGCAGCCCCGGGGCTGGAGACCTTCCCCGAGCAAGGCCACTGCTGAGGACGATGCTCTAGGAAGCACCAAACCCAAGTGTGTCACCACAAGCTGAGCAGGATGCCTTCTACAAGCACCACCACCTCCCAGCACTGTCCCACTTGAGCAGGAAACCTTCCTCAGACCACCTCGCAGGAGGGAGCCGCTGGCTTCACACAGTTTCTTTGGCTTTCCACTCCCTTTGCCCAGGAGGAGGGGGGAGACCAGCCACCTGCACTGATCTACATCCCCCTCTCCCAAGCCGCCCTTCCAAGCCCAGCAGCTCCCATGGCAGCCAGCACACGTTGAGGGCTCCGCAGCTGGACAGGGCCAGGCGCCGCGAGCCCAGGGTGACGATTACTTAATCTTTGTTCCATTATTTCAGCAGGGCTGGAAGCGGGAGATGCAGGGGAGGAACCGCCAGCAGCGCTCCCCCCTCCCGGCACTGTCAGCAGGAGGGTCCCCCCCACTGCCTCCTCTTCCAGCATCTGCAGAAGAGCCCGAGTTACTCCAGAGCCTGAGAGCAACCGATGTCCCTCTGCAGAGAGCGCCGTGCACGCAGGCGGCGGCACCACAACGCTGTCTGCAGAGCCCCACTCCGCTCCACCAAGTAAGCGAAGCGGCTTACCCTAACATGCGAGAGCAGAGCAGCAAGGCCCAACACATCAAAACCCCAGTTTAGCAAGAAATTTAAGTTAATAGGCAATTTTGAGCACAAACATTTAGTTTCGTTGCCTCCAACAAAGTCTTTGTGCGCATACAGTTGAGCACAGCAAGACATCGCTCCTCGCTCCTAGTTCTAACGCGCTTCCAGGCCCTAAAACCATTGACAGGCACCCACAGGGTTTTCAAAAAGCATCCAGACCAGCTCTCTCATCCATGCCCAGCTCTCTCCAGAGCGCAGCAGCACCACGCAAACAGCCAGCATCCACACAGCTGGTGTCTCCGGGCATCCACACAGCCAAACCCCAGAGCCTCCCAGGGAAAGAAGGGGCAGCTCTCAGGCCAGCTCCCCCGGGCGCTCGAGGGCTCTGCCTTGTTCCCAGACATGCCAGGCACACACCGACCCAGAGGCAGGAGAGTCTCTGCACAGATGCCCAGTATCCCAAAAAACTTCCCCTAGTCTTTTGGGTCAAAAAAAACCACACAACACATCTGTTTAAAATAAAAACTTTCATTCCTCCAGACCACACCAGCAATGAATTAGCTATGCAACTGCACTTCCACAGCCCCAGAGCCTTCTCACCATTAAAATTTGTACCCAAAATACTATTGCTCTATCACTAAAAAGGAAGAAAAAAAGCCTCTCTCATACACAATGCCTAGAAGAAATGCTTCTTCTACCACTCCTACAAAATTAAGGTGCATGGAGAGACAGAAACAGAGGATGTGCCACATCACCAACGCTGCTGGAGCCCTGCACTGGGCTTCTCTGGGCACGAAGCATTTTGTACTTAAGTTTGGCCCAAAAGTTTACGCCATGTATTACACTCTAATGTAAAGACAAGCTGCAGACTTTAACACCAAAAGACATGAAGCATCTCCAGCAGCTTCAAAGTGAGATGCTGCAAAGGAGTCCTACACAGGACCTGCCCAGCAGAGTTTGGTTCCCCGGGTGTCCCCCACGGACCAGGGGGTTTCAGAGCTGCAGAGCTGGCAGCGGCCGCGTGCTGCAGCTCCTGCAAGGACTGGACGGGTCATGCCGGAGCACTGCAACGTGCCCCACACAGGGCTGCTCAGCCCTGCTTAACTGGCATGCAGTATCGAGCTGCCTGTTGCTTTTAAGAAAAAAAACCAAACCACCAACTATCTGTGCCACGCTGCATTAACTGTGAGCAACTGCAGCGCACCAGCCCTTCTGCATATCAGTTATGCCTTCTGAAAGCTAGGGAGGAAAAATTACAACCCCGAGCTCCACTGCCAACAGAGAAATAACAATAGTTTCAAAAGATCCCAGTGCTTTTCCTCGGTACTGATAGTCCTGTTGACAAAATACGCGGCTTGATTAAGTCTGTTCTAGAACCCTCCCCAGTGTGCCGAGCCACATTTCCAACCCTACAAACAAAAGCTTTATCTCCAACACACTGAAAACCGACTCCAAGCACTGCTTCAGCTTTGCGGCACTCATTAGGAATAAAAGATAAACTGCTAAGGAGGGATTTTTCAATAGCACTTTAACGAAGTTACAGCACAGTCACTTAAAACAGGGTTTATCTCGCCTCCTATTAGCGATCTAACATGCCCAAGCGCATCACCCCAGGGAAGCAGACACCTTCGGTGGGAGACACAGCCTGCCCAGAAGCANCCAAGCGCATCACCCCAGGGAAGCAGACACAGCCTGCCCAGAAGCGATGGGAGATGAGGGATGCAGAGCTCCGGCATCACCCGTCTCACCCCAGTTTATGGCTGGGGGACCCACACCCTCAGACTGCGCTCCGGCATCAGCCCGGGGCTGCTGCACCGCCTTCACCTTCCCCTTCTGCTTCTTTAAAAGGGCATGTTAAAAAAAAACAAACAACACCAAACCCAAAAAGTGACAGAGTTCCACAGAGATAACTTTTCTTTTATAGAGGACATTAAACAACTGAAAAGTTAGTTAACAATTCTCTGCACCAGAAATTAGCATTTATGGTCCTACCAAGCATGAGAAGTGTGCTTCAACTTTGTGTCCCTAGACTGAAATAAGCAATGTCAGTGATTAGAAACAATATTACTTTAAAAACAAAAAGCATTTGGAAGAGCTTAAGTTTCTGCTTTTTATATTAGTCATAGCGAAGAAAAAAAAAATCTCAATTCTGCATTGTCAGATACGAAAGCCATAACAAATTTCCACTTTAGCTAATTCTTCAGTTAGACAGAATATGGTTTCTCATTTTGTAAACTCTAAGTGGTTAAAGTATCAACAGCACTGTCGTGGCCGGGTCCGTAGCAGTAGATTTATACATGCTATTACTTCACCAATAACATTTGAACTGAACTCAAGACACTTAAAAATCTGTTCCATATGAAAAAGACACTCCTGGGTATTAGCACTCCTGAAAAAAAACACAATAATAAATTTGTTCAGACTGGGCTATTAATGCACTTCCCTGCATGAACAAAGATACGCTGTCCTATTTTAAGAGGCGCATGGGGATGCTGGAATTATGCTGAGAAGACTAAAAACTTGCTCCGAAAGGTGCCCAAGGCTGAAGGAAGGATCCTTCAGAGCACACAGCAACAGGTGAACGGGATGAGTCAGGGTTTTAATGCAGAGGCCACACATTCCTCTCAGTACGACACCCAATAATTTCACATAAAACGAGGCATTTCTGCAGCCAAAAGTGAATAATACCAGGAGAACCTGACAAACCTCTAATAATTCTTCTTAATAAGGAGCTGGATGGTCTCCAGCAAAACTTCAGTGACCGTTCTCTCTCCTGGCACAGCTGAGCAGTATCTATTACAACCGGGGGTTTTATAGATTCAATAATCTATAAATCTGTTCAAACAGCAGAAAGGCCCAGCAACAGGAGCACCGAGGCACTTCTCCCCCCCTCTCCCTTCTGGATCCTCATTTCAGAGGTTAGCTAATAGTTGAGGACAGTTATTTCTACAAGTTTATGAGCACACACGCAGGCAGAGTCCTCCCTTACTGTCGCTGTCACAGGACCGGAGCTGTCAAAGCCCAACACACGTTCTCCCCTACATCTCCCGTACCTGATGTTATAGTTCAGCTCTTATCAGTCCGGAGCGGCAGCAGCGCTCGGCGCTTGCACAACCGGAGCAGAGCCGCTGCGCTTTACGGGAAACGGCGATCACGCTGCCCTGCACCTGGGCACGGACCTCAACACCTTAAAAACACCCTTTTAGGGGGGACAAAATAAAAAAAAAAGCCACAGCGCTGTACTAACCACCAGGCGCTGGGCTACAAACTCAGCTGCAGTCCAGGACACGCTGCAGGTTCGCAACTCCGATAAATGGAGAAGTGAGGGATGAGCAGCCAACCACGCGGCTTTTTTTTTGGGGGGGGGAAACACTTTTTTTTTTCCTCTCGAAACGCCCCAAGAGCCCACGACTCCGTCCCAGCCCAGCCTCGCTGGCTCTCCCACCTTCACCAGTTGGCAGCTGGAAACGTGAGCGGAGAGCGCGGTCCCAGCGCTGGTGTCCCATGCGGGCCCCGGGTGCGATACGGGCGGGGTGGTGGTGGGGGGGGTGTCCTAACAAAGATTCGGGAGCCCAACGGGCCGTTATCTCCAGCGCATCCCATCGTCAGACACCAAACCCACTCCCGGCCCTTCTTCCTCCGGGACACCCGTACGGAGAAGGACGGGGGGGCGCAGCCCAGCGAGGGAGCGGGCGGCCGGGGATGCTGTCTTGTAGTCCCGAGCTCCGCTCGCCCGGGACCACCATCGCACCCGCCGCCTCCATCCCCGCCCCGGCTGGGAGCCACCGACCGCGGGGGGAGTTCCCCACCGCGCAGCTCAGCCCCTACGGGGCTTAAAAAAAAATAATAAAAATCTGAGTTTTGGGGTGTTTGGTGGGTTTTTTTTCCCCTCTCTACCCACTTTCCCCCGGCCCCCAGCCCCTTCCCGCCCCCTGCCCGGTACTC
>VUYV01000056.1:183604-301779 GCA_008711295.1 Anarhynchus alexandrinus | reverse complement strand
CGCCCGCCGCTCCCCCCCCCCGCCCGCGCTCTGCCGCGGGGAAAGCGGTTTAAAAATCTCCCTCGCGTTAATATGGACAATCTGCTCCAAGACCAGGGCCTGGGGGCTCCCCCGCGCCCCCGAGGTGCTTTCCCGCGGCCGAGGGGCCGCGCTCCCGGGGGACGCGCGTGTCCTGCCACGAGCCAGCCGCAGGAGCGGGTTACTTATTCACGCGTGTTTCAGACCAAACCTAAGAGGCTGTTCCGCTTCCCAAATTCCCCCCTATTTCTGAAAGCCCAGCACGCCGCAGACGTAAGCGAGCACAGGGTCCAAACCGGGTCAGAGCGTGACTCATTAGATAGCTGCAGCAAGATCATTACGGGCAAAATTCATCTGAGAGCATCGATACACTCCAAAGACCGACTTTAGAGGCTGCTCCTGAGCCTCGTGGAGAGAATCCAACTGGCCTGGGTCAGGTTTGAATGTGGGCCCCACAGCATTTCGGGGAGGAAGCTCAGCGCACCCACGGCGGGTGGGAATGCGGTTTAACCCCTCGGATCGGCCCAGCCTTGCACCAGGAGTGACGTGGGGAGAAGGGGGTGCGCTATTTTAAGGGATAGAAACACATATCACGGCCCGATCCTGCTTCCACTACCTCCAATCGGCTTTCCAACCTTCTGCTGCAGATTCCTCCCCAGTGCAGAGACGGAGCCGTGTTCCTTTTTTGTAACAGGACGGGGCGTTGCACCACAGGATGCTTTAATCACGCTGCTCATCTTCCAAGAGTTGCATATCTCTTGGTATAAAATAGCATGCACGAGGACAATTGCATTCAGGTGGGTCCAGAGTGGTACCCAAGGTGTATAAACATGCGCCTCCTGAAAGGTGGCAAACCTGAATTGGTGGCATCTAGAGAAAAGATCGGGTTGGCCGAATCAGAAACCACATGTGATGTTGAATTTGGCCCACAGGTTCCCCCCGGGCTGTGAAAGCCCCATGTCAAAGCCCGAAGCGTCTCTTCCACACGCAGGATGCAGCGTTTTGGCAGCCCCCCCCGAGTCTCACGAGGAGGATGAAGTCATGTCTGCTCTCTGTACCCATGCGTGGGAACCTGCAGCACAGAGAAGCGCCACGTTGAAGCATCACCATCAACTAACAGAAGAGGCATGGAGATGAGAGGCCAGCCTTTCAGAGTGACAGAGTTGGGGCTTTTTAAGGCTGAGCTTCAGCATTCCTGCCTGCGGTCCCAAAACTGGGCAAAGACCTTGCGAGGCGCCTTTCTCGTCTACCACAACATTGGTGATCACGATGATGAAATGCTACTTTGATGATGTGAGGGAAGATGTGAGAGGAGACACATTTTTAGAGGTTATCACTCTGGATGAGGATTTTCCTGCCTATTCTCCTTTTTCTTCTAGATTTCTTATAGATTTAGCAATGGAGCAATTAAGTTCATCTGATATAATGCACAGGGATCTTCTAGGTTACGTAGCCTGCTACCTGCCACAGACAGCAATCAAGTCGTTCCCTGGACCCAAGAGCAACATGGGGAGGACCATACTGCAGCCCCTGTGCCTCCTGGCTTCTGGGATCCAGTATGTGCAACGTGCACTGGTGAAAAGAGTCTGCAAATCCTGAGAGAAGAAGGTTTAGCTTTGGAAGATGTCCTGCTATGAGATGTAGAAGCTGGGTTTATTGATGGGGGCAAGGTCTTGCTCCAGCATGAAGAGTTTATGATTTCAGCATCTCCACCTGAAAGCTCGACCATACGCCACAAGAAGCATCATTAGCTATTACTGGCGGAGTATTTCCCTTTCCCTCCCTATTTACTCTTGACAGCCCACCTGCGCAGCAACTGTTTGGCCTTTGGGACAGCTTCGAACGTATCAGATTGCAGAGATTAACGACAAACAGCAAGCTCAATCTCTGCAAAAGCTTCCTCCCGCTCAGCACTGGGGTGACCAGGACTTTCAGGCATCCTGTCCCACAGAGTCACACCTTCCCAGGGACCAACCGCCCGGTGTGCCAAGCCCGGGTGATGCTCACCGGTGTCGGCCAGGACGGCTGCTGTCCCCGAGCCGCACGCAGCCTTGCGCTGGGTCCCCCATGACAAGCACATCTTTCAGCATAGACACTGCAGATGATGTCTGGGCCAGCCATAAATCTTTCTGGGAATTTCTGGCATTATTTATAGACAGGAGCTTTCACTAGGTAAAACTTGGGGTTTAGGCTTTTGTTACACCAAGCGGGGGGTGGGGGAGAAAGCCACGTTATTGTGGCTTGGGGTCCTATTTCAGCCTTCAAGGACTGGAGAAAACAGGAGAATGGCTTACGTTTAGTCCCCTAATTTATTTGAAAGCTGTGTGCAAACTAAAAGCAAAGTTCCCTCCCCGGGGGAGGGAACCTAAGGCAGGAAGGGTAGATATATTACAGAAGATATTGCAGTCTTATACAAATATATAGCAAATTAAAAAAGATACGTCTTTTTGTTCTTCAGTGTGAGAAACCCAAAGTTTAAGGCACTTTTATGAAGCAGATTTCTCTTCCCTGGCGGGGAAGGCACAATGAAAATAAAAAATGTTTGGTTCTTTTTCAGTGGTTTCAAATTTGACACCCAAGCTTTTTAATTCATTTTAACAATTAATTTTAACATTGTTAATTATTCTTGCAATCCCTGACCTCAAGCCCCGTTGATTAAATCTCACCCATTCAGTGCAGGACTCTCACCTCGCACCGTGTGACTGCTGTCGCAGCGCCCATCCCCGAAGCCCCTCTGCTCTTCCCTTGCCCCGTGACAAGGACCAGAGGTCGGCCATGGGGTTTCCCATGGGGAGAGAGATCCAAAAGCCTTAGATAACCTTCTTGAAAAGGATATCTAAAAGCAGCTCTCCTGGAAACCAGACCGAATCGCCTTGCATTTGCACAGGATCGCCGTGCACTGAAAATAATTCAGCGAGAGCAGTTGGTAGGAAACGAGACTGTTCTCGCAGTCGCTCTTTCCCTCCTACCCGAGTCAATCCCTTTGCTAGACAGGAGCCTGTGTACAGCATGGAGGATGTTTCTTCCTCGAACCTCATTAAATCTAATTAAATAGCTTACAAAAGTATTTATGAAAACAAATTTTAAAAAGGCAAAGGCATGCCAACAAGGAAGATACTTCTAATTCTGCCGGTGTCTTTTTGTGGATTTGGAGTCGGTTCAGAAGTGCACACTTGGAAGGTAATTGCTGACAGCATGCAGAATCCATCAAGCTATAATTAACACGCTACTATTATTCTAATTGCCTCACTCAAGCTTCTGTGTTTTTTAATTGTAGAGCAATTTGCCAATAGAGAATTTAATTGCAATACATATTTTATACATTTTGGGACAAAGTACCATTATTTCCACTTCAGCAAAAATGTTCCTCAGTTTTTAATAGCTTGCTTTATTCTTTNTTTTTTTGCCCAATAAAGGAATTTGATTGCAACCTCTTGTGAAATTAGTAATGATATAATATACAGGAGTGCCTGGAGGCTTCAGTTTGGATCATGACTCTATTAAGCTAGGAACTGTACATACATGTAGCAAGACACAGCCCTGAGGAGCTTGAAATCTAAACAGAGAAGACAAACTGAGGTGAGAACAGAAGTATTATCCCTCTTTTCCAGCTGGGGAACCGGAGCCCCAGATGACTCACCTCAGGCGACCCGGCGCACCTGGGGCGCAGCCAGGAACTCACACGAGCCCTGAACACAGGGCACCCTGCATTTTTACCGTGAACTTATTTTCTGTCTCCTGCTTCCTGCAAAAGTCTATCCCTGTAATTTGATTTGCAAGCTAGACCTTCTAAACAACTTTTAACCATCCGAGGTTCCACAGTCACTTTTCATGAATGCTTTCAGAGCGAGACCCAGCGCTGAGCAGGAGCCCTGGTGAGGCTGCGGAGTACCCCAGCAGATGTCACACGCTGGATGGACGACGATGGCGATCCTGCCAGGCTTCGTAAGGGATGTGTCTGACTTGTCCTGGGGCAGGCTGAAGACTGGAGGCAGTGAAATAGAAAAGGAGGGACCTTAGCTCACGTTGACCATTCTTGTTTTTGACTAATTTTCCTTCGCTCCAGCTTGGTGCTTCTACCTGCAGGGCCACAAAGCTCTCTGTAACAAAGTCTATCTTCTTCTAATAATGGTCATGATGGCTTTCTACCCAACACTGATGGTGCTGAGGTTTGTAAAACATCCGAAACCTGTGGCTACAATCCCTTATATTGTCACCCTGGTGCACTGATGTGTCAATCAATATTATTATGGTGACAAATGCTTAAAAAGGTTAGGGGAGGTGTGTTGTGGGGAGCATACAAGATCACAGTGATTATTCAGCACAGCAACAGTCAAATTTATACACAGCTAGCAGTGGTCTTTGGTATCAGCAGCTCATGGCAAGCTGCATGGTTTGACTCCAGGCATCCAAGTTGCAAGAAATGGTTTCTCTGGTATGACCAGATCAACCAAAGCATCGGCATTCCAGAGGTTTATTAGTTGATCTGGTTACACCAGATCTGCAAGGACAATTTTATGGCATCTTGCCACCCAAAGCCGGTCTCTGTCTCTCTTGGATCCCAACCCTACTCCTCAGAGCTCGTTTTGTTAGAACAACCTGTGAGATGTATGACGTGATCCAAAAGTGCCTGGCAGCAGTGACTAACGATAACATCACTTCTCGCTGCTGTAATGGGTGAAGCCGATTCAGCTTAGCAGGAGGCAGCATATGACAGTGAGAACTAAAGGAAGAGATGATCAAGTCAAGCTTCAGTGTAGGGTCACTCACAGCGCTGACATGAAAGTTTAGCTTGGCCTCAAACTCCGAAGTTTGCCTTGCAATGACACGTAAGCCTTTTCTTCTCTTAAAATTAGAGACTAGTGCTTGAACTCTGGTCCTCCAGGAACATAAAGTCTTTGATCAAGACCAGATCATGCTTCGTTAATGTGAAAGTTCACTCAAGTAGCTGCTGTCATTTCATTTTTCACAGGCAATGAGTTAAATCGCTTTCCCAGCCTGGGACTGGCACAGGCAGTTAGCAAAAGATGGTGCAAATAGCTAGATCCAATTAACTAAATCCATGTTCTGTCACAACGTTGCCACCTATGATCCCTTTTTTTTCCCCTCACAAAGGAGTTTTTTTAAAACTTTTGTATAAATATGTTTATTTATCTCCTTAAATCTACTTAAAAGTTGATTGTCAGAAAAGCATGAGAGTAATTTACTCTCAAAACAGAAGGGGGACAGAAAGCAGACTGTTAGCGCTAGAATATTGCCTGCCATTTGGATGGGCAAAATACATGAGAAGAGAGAGGGTTTGGGTGTAAACCTGCGGTCCTCAAACCTGGAGTTTACGCTCAATTGCTTGAGAGCATGTTTTTGTAGACAAGGCCATGGACTAACTCCAAGAGCAGGGAGAAAGCCGGTAGACCTGAAGTCTGAACGCTGTCTGTCTGCTTGGATCACACATTTCAGCATGACATTACTCTCCCCTAACCACGCTCAAGTTCCAAAATCCAGAAGTTTCCCCAAGCCCGGGGAGAGATTTGGCCCTGTGCACGAGCTGGCAGGTATCAGGGTTTGCTCTTCAGATCTCAGCTTGGACTCAGATCTGTGCCGAGCCTCCGACAGCAAGAGCAGAGCTGGAGACACAGCGATTCCCGACAGTGACTAGCGCTAACAGTGTTTATGCTGTGAAGAGCTCTATTAACTGGCATAATAACTATAATTATATGGTGTAACTTCTTTTCGTTGCTTTCACCTCTAGGCTGGGATGGAAGCGTGAAGTTCTTGCAGCCCCAGAGGAATGTGTTAGATGAAATCATGCAAGCGGAGCAAAGAAGCTGGGATCCAGATACAGCTAAAATAGGAGCCACCTGCCCCTGCTTGGAGAATGATAGAAAAAGGTTTAGAAATATCAGAGGAGGAGCTTAACTTCTCTTTCTGATAGGGATGCTTTAAATCGAGACTATTTCTTCACTCTGGACAAGCCTTCTCTAGAAAGGGCAAAAGACTTCAGGTGCACCTGAAAAACAGTCAATGCTTTATTTTAGCGCAAGCCCTTGCCTCAGTGTAAGGGGGAAAAGGAGCCACCAGCTTCCTTAATAAAAGTAACGGGCTGCAAAGCGTTTCCAGAGTAAAGCTTGAATTTCCTTGCTGATGGCTACTGACTTCCAGTGACTTTCACAGCAAACGAAGGTAACTCGCCCCCTCCCCTCCCCAAAACAACCCACGCCTCTCTGTGAGCTCAGAAGGTTGATACGGAAAAACCCAAATGGAGCGAGTGCAGGATGCCCTCTCAAAAAGCTGTCAAGCTGAGTATTTATTTAATAGCTCGCTGTCAAGACTTTAAACTCCAGATGAAGGGCGCCATCAGCAAGGGTGGTCTCTCTCTGGCAGTATTTTCAAGGCAAGTTTAGCTTAAAGTTGCACAAGTTACGGCTGTTCTCAAAGGTCCAGATCCCATATAACAATTAAAGGAAGACGATTGCAGAATGACCACAGCAGCCAGACTTTGGAAGGATCTGGCAAGCAAGCACTGCCTCGCAGGTCAGAGCTAGTTTTTTCCAACTGTTGTACTCGATTTTTATCCGTACTGGAAATGGGGCAAGATACCTTGTGACAGCTTTTATTGGTACTCAGTTACTGCCTCTGTGATTACCATGGGCTATTACTACCAAACCGCCTCTTGTTGCTTCATCTGGCTGGAAGATATTAGGATTTGTCCGCTGCTTCATTATACTTTGATCCCTTGTTTAGAAAAGAAATCTGTTTCCTTGCTATTGAGTGCCTCGTTCTTGGCTAAGGACTGAATTGCAGGCTGATATTTCTGCTTGGCCCTTGAAGCCAACTATTAACCACACTTCTTGTCCTGCTGGTACCACCCAGGAGTGCATCAATAGTGCAATAGAAATGGCACAGCATCATTATACGAAGAACAAAATATGTGGCAGGGCCCTGCTGTGGCTTAGAGGCTCTGAGAAGAATCTCTCAAAATATCTTAGACATCTGCCATGTGTAAAATCTCATGATTGTTCTTCAAATTCTTCTGTGGATACATCAGCTTCTCTCCCTGTCTCCCCCTGCTAACGCATGTGCTTCTTACCAGCAGTGTGTGACACAAGGGTTGTTTTCCTCCACAGTTATTCTACTTATTCAATACCTGAAGTCATTATCCTCCATTTCGAGACATCCTAAATCACTTCCATAGTGCACAGTTGGGATGACATGAAGGATTATGACTTCATGTGGGAATAAGGAGGAGCAGATGAAGACTTAATAGACACAGATCCTGGTTTATGCCAATGCCATAACTAATTAGAAACAGGGGGGAAACAAGTAGATGGGAACTGTCTCAAACTTCTCTCAGAGTTTGCCATGGCATATGGACGAGTCTCCAGCATCATCACGCCAGCATTGCAGTAGTTGGACAACTTTGTCCACAGATGCGGTGGTGGATGCTCGAGATTTGTATAAGCTCAGTGTGTCTCCAGTGAGACCCGCTTCTCGCACATCTTCTTCATCTCCCCGCAAGATGTGAGCGACCATGGGAAGCTGCAGGGATGCATAATGACCGTTTCTGTTCTGTCCCAGGAGGATTATATTCCTTTTGCCTTCGAGATGAGGTTTCCATCAATTTGGCGGAAAGGCACGCTGTAACGTCAGAGCTCACGCAGAAGGAATGAGGTTGAATCCATTACCAACTTGTGATCTGGAGGCAGCACTGTGTGAAGAGGCATAGGTGCCTCATGCGCCCTGCCACCCAACTTTAAAAAAAAAATAAAACACCTCAAAACCCCCCAAAACCAACAAAAACCCCTCCCCAGTATGATGTAATTTGTCTCTTGGATTAAAGGAAACTACGTAGAGCTTTTAGCCTCACAACTGTTCTGCTCCAGACAGGAGCTAAATTCAACCAGGATTTCTTTTTGCTCTTTAGCTTCCATATTTTTCTCCAAGATGGCTAAATTACTCCCCTTCCATCCCAATTGGCCAGAGCCTCTTTGTTCTGGTTACCCTGGGCTACAGCATCATCTACTCTGTTTTGGAAGATCCATAACCAGGCACCTTGAAGATAAGGCCATATCCACCAGGTACCTCTGCCTCCTCACCTAGCTAGGACAACATGCAACATCATCTGCTCCCAGGGCACTGGGAGTGGGGTCTTGTTGAGGACAACTTAGAGAACAGGCAATGTCCACCAGAATTGCCAGGTGAGAAGGTGGGAGGCGAAAAAGGAAAAAAAAATACAACTCTTGCCTCCTGCTTGAAGAGGTTTTTGCAGTCACTGAATCCAGCTGGCAGTGATGCCGCAAATAGCCACATCCCCTGGGCACAGGCTCACTGCTCGCTGACATGGGCAAGCACAGGCTTGCTGAGAGGAGGAAGGGGAGCCGAGCTCCTTCCCTTCCACTCCATCAGCACCATCTGATGATACACAAGACCTCGGCTGTGAAACCCCTCCCTTTGAGCCAGGGCTGTCTGCAGTAGAGGTACAGTCTGCGCTCCCCAGTGTTTACGGGGTGCTCAGGGTGTCTGTGTGCTGTGGCTCCCTGGTTTTCCAGATGGGCTACACCTGTGGGGAGAAAATCAGCTGCAAGTGATCAACTGCCAATCTCGGGTCCCAGGCACCATGTTCACTGCCCCCAGCTTTTATCTTTCAGGGGACCTTTGAGGGTGAAATGGCAGGCAATGGATGCTATTTTTTCACACGATGACCTTGCTGGCTGTTTTGCCAGAAATACCTGGACTGCGCTTCAAGTGACATTTTGTTCCTGGTCCTAGGACTCACCCTTGTTTCAGGCAGAAGGGAATCCCTGTGGGGTGTGCTGGATGCTTTCGAGTGTATGGTGGAGCCTTGTGACACTTGGAATATCTGTGGTGGTCCCAAGCTACAACATGAGGGGTAAGTGAATGAGAATTGCTTCTTTTGTGAAAGGATATTTTATCAAGTGCTGTTTTGTTTTGTTCACCTCCTGTTGTGACCAGTAATGGCTGGATGACTCTTATCTGGGCTACTGCATTGTTTGAACTGGTGTCTCTGTGCAAGGTGTTTCCTTGGGACTTCAGATACCTTCTCTGCTGCCTGGTTTTGGATGTGTTCAGGAGGGGTCGCTGGTTCCAATGTCCGGGGTGTTTTCAGATGCTTCCCGTGAGGACTGATGGTTTCCTTTGGCTCTTTGGCTGATGGCTTTGAGACTGGAGCAGTAGTTCTCCTAAATGTTGTCCTTTAGCAGCTGGGCGGAAGGCAAACAGGCAGAAGGCAATATAGACAGGAGGTCTATAAGTACCACCATGCATATAGGTAATACAAAGCTTAGACTGGCTTGTCTCTGAGGTACCCAGATTGCATAGGTTTCGACAGCTTCCTTACGTATGGCAGCCTGCAGGTGATTAGAATCCTCTAATAGATCATCCATAATTTAATAAAAGTTAGCTTGCTGTATTAATGTAAGGCAACATGTTGGAAAAAGTCATTAATCATAGCAAGTCTTGATGGCTGCTGAGTCCGCACCTGCGAAGCTGGAGCCTTGGGAAATAGTATTTTGAGCAATCTGCATGGCTTTGACAGAATGCCTGTAAGTTTTTCCCATTACATCATTACTGGGGCCAACACAAAGGCTATCTGGGTTGCTCAAGGAAGTGTATTGTGGAAAACAATCCTACTTTGATGACTGATCCAGGCATTTATTTAGGCAAAGCAGAAGCAGTTGCATTGGCTCATTTGATCTGCGCTGTTAATAGGAGACAGCTCGGTGCATGCTTTTGTTATACTTGCTCTTGCTTGCATAAGTTCTTGAGATTTTTTTTTTTTTAAATGAACAAAACTGTCTATCCCTTCACGTGGCAATCATGCCAGTGTCACAATCTTAATTATCACTCAAATTTTCCAGATGGGTTTTTTCCCAAAATCTGGCTCGGAAGAATTTGCCCAGGTTTAAGAAAGTCACTCAATATAGTACTGAACAGCGTAAAAAGTGTTTGTACACAACAAGAAAAAAAGGATGGGGTGCAATGTGTGTAGGCATGGGGTAAAAATAAAACAGCTACTCGATTTCCAGTTGTGTGCATTGCTTTTGTACTGGGAAAATGTCAGTTGCAGTCTGTATCCTTTTGCAGCAAGGATGCAAAAGTTATTGTTTCCCTGAAAGGGAAGGAAATCTGTTACACGAATCAGACTGATCTCTGGGGCTGTAGTCGGAGCACCTTGCAAACCATTTACTTTTTTAACATTCATTCTCTGTTAACATTTCTCATATGTTAGTGCCTGTTATTAAAGGCTTGATAAATGGCTTGAGTGAAAGACTTGCAGAAATGGCCAATTCACCTCTTTGGTATCAGACTTTCAAACTTTCTGTGCTCTTTATCTACATATTCATTAAATAAAGATAAACTGACTTTCTGAAAAAATAAGTAGGGCTTTCAACAATGTAATAACCGAAAATAAAAAGTGAAACTTGGTGGGGGAAGCTGACAAACAGGGGTTATGTTCTTCTCAGGTCTACGTAACGTGCTAAAACACAGTGTTACCGCAAAACTTTTCTGCATCATAGCAGTTTTTATCCTGGTTTAGGTCTCTTCTAAGGGTTAATATTTGAGACCCCCAAAGCTGTGGGAGAGGAATGGGTTTTCAGCTGTACCTCACTGGTGAGAAAGGTAACTAGCAGAGCATCACTGAGCAGAAGTGCAAGAACATACCAATGGGGGGAAATCTGCTCCACCCTCTGCTAAGGTAAAGCCACTGGCAACAAATCTTTCCTCCTAAGCCAGTCCTTCAAAGATGCAGCAAGACTTGGCCATAAACATTTTTTGCATAAAAAATAGCAAACTGGATGTCCGACTCTGCGCTCACAGCTCTGATGGGAGCTGGTTCCGTTACTTCTCGTCCTGCAACAGGTCAAAGAAGCAGTGGGCACTGAAGCCTTTCAGATAAAGTTTCCAAAAACGAGGAGGGCAGACCCTCAGCACACCTTCCCAGGGCATAGCTCCAGCCACAACAGCCGATGGGCTCTTTTGCACGCCTCTTCTCCTAAAACACTGCAAACCGTAGCGGAGAGGACTGTAAAACTGGTGTCCAGACAGCTGGAACTCACGTCTTGTGTGATAATGGAGCGTGCAGACTTGCACCGCTGTGGATTTGATCCAAACTGACTGTCTAGCTTGTGAGGAGGCTGAAGAAGCCCATGGGGGGAGTCTCCTCGACGGCATCCTTCAGCAGAACAGTCTTTCCCATCCGCTGCCCTTAGCTGCTAGATCATTTGTCTGCGTCGTGGTCTCTGGTTTTGGCTAGGAATGGCACATCGCCATTTCTTCCTAGTTCTTGGAATTAATTTTCTACAAATGTTATAGGGTGTGTCTATTTTTTTTTTTTTAATTTTTTTTTTTTCCCAAAAGGGGTTTTTAACCAGTTTTAAAATGACCTCAAAAGCTTGCTTTGGTATGAAGCTAGAGGAAGGCAGAGCTGCGTGCGTGCCTGTGTATCGCCTGCGCTCACCGGACCCTGCAGCTACCGATTCCTTCTTCTTCAGGCAGCTCGGCACAGGCAGCTGAGAGCGTGACAATAGCATTTGGATATCCTCCCGTTTCCTCCCCCCTTTAAACCTGAGCGTTGTCTTCCAGGTGTTACAGACGTTTTTTTGAAGTCAAAACCCTTGCCAACTCCAATTAAACTTGTGGTTTGCAGACAAATTGGGAGCCGGCCGGAGAGGAAGCTGGCGGGTGAACAGCTCTGTACGCGTACCGGGCTCCAGGACAGCGAGGTTTCCATAGGTTTTGTGCAAACAGGGAGTAGGGCAGGGAAGAGACGCTCTGTGCTTTACCTCTAGTAAAGAAGGCGTAAACGCAGAGCTGCGTTGCGTCTGCAGTGAAGGACTCCACGAGAGCAGGGACGTGTTTTGGTGAGGTAGGGTGAGCTCCTGTTAAGAAGTTGTAAAATTGGAGAATTCAGATTTCATTCGACCAGCTGGTGGTCCAAAAGCACAAGCTGAATGCCACCTCTCTGGGTGTCCCACCTGCAGGGACACCAGCGGTTGGCTGTGGTGGGCTGGAATTAGGCTATGCACGAGCACAGTCTTCTTATCTTCTGGGGTACCTCTATGTTCTCCTTCCTTCTCTATTTTGGCTGCGTCATTCACCGATCCTTCCTTCTCCCTGATTGAGTCCTGTACTCCTCCCTTATCCTCTGCAGGACACAGTCAGAAGAAGGCTCATTTACTCTCACCTCTTTGCAAATGATTTCTGGACATTTGAGGTCTCCGTTCATGCAAAGCATTTCATCAAGCTAAGAGGCAGCTTGAGGCCGTTTGGAATACATTTCTTTTAAACAGAGTGGGAAATAGTTTTCCCAAACTGGGAATATTTTAGAGACCTTTGAACAATGCTATTCTTAGATGGCGTAGTGACCAAGTTCAGACAGTTGAGTTTTGTTTGGGGGTAAGGAGGGAGATTATTTTGATCCTTTTTCTACTTGCAACTTTGGGAATGGATGCATTTTGAACAGCAACATAAAAAAAGGACCTTCAATTTTGGCGCTTGCCTGAAATGGGACACTTCACCTGGATTTAAAAAACAGATCAAAATCAACCTAAACATTTCCTGCAAAAAAAGTGTGTTTTGACATATTTTTTTTTTCTGTGGGAAAATGTTGTATAGTGAGGAAACTGCTCATCAGTTCCAGCATTTGATACTATTGGAGAGGTCTTTTGCAGCTTAAAAAAATATTGCTTTTTTTTTTTCCCTTGCATCCACTCTACCAGCCAAAGTGGAATCTGAGAGCAAAACTGGACACAAAACCAGGAGGAAACAGAGCTTATTAGGTTGGAGGTGACTTTTGCAGTGCATCTCACTGTCCTGTTTTAGTGATCTTTCCAACCCGGCTGTCTGCTTTGCAAAGGCATCCACAGATAAGGTGTCCCTGGTGTTGCAATGATGTTTCTCCCCAGCATCCTGCTGGTTCAGCTCCTGGGGATTTCCAGCCCTCTCGCTGAAGTTACTTGCTGTTCTCTGCCTGAAGGCACTACAACCATCTCCCAAAATGTCTGCGTGCCCTTGCCATGGCCTTGTGCCATACCCTTTTAGATTTTGCTTGCTGCACCCTGTCTACCAGGCATCACTTTCATTTATTGCCCCTACTACACCCATGAAAGCTCCGCGCTGGTGTCTCTGAAAGCCCTAGGATAAGCTGTGCTATGGCAGACGAAGAGCACTTGATCGCTGTTGTGAACGTGAGGATAAAGAGGATTGGGGAATAGTGCCAAATGACCTTTTTAGTTTCTACTGCAAGGGTAGGATTTTATCTTGTACATCCCTTGTAGGAAGCGTCTTTTGTCCCAGGCACCATTGGGGTGTTTTGGAGGGTGGAGCTGGAGACCCCCCAGGGAGATCTGTGTCTCTTTGGTGGCTGGAAATGAGCCCACATCTGCCATCCTTCCCACCAGTGAGACCTGTGATGTGCCATCCCCAGTGTTGGTGGCCACATGGTGTCCTGGGTGGCCAGGCAGCATCTGAGTTTCCAAAATCAGCTGCTTTGAGTGGCCCCTAACCTCTTGTCCTGTGAGCAAGAGCCGTGTCCGAGCCATTTGCCCACCGCCCCAAGAAGGAGGTGCAGGTCTCCATGGGGTGAGACTTTTGCCTCCTGGAAGCATCTCTTTTCTCCTCCAGCCTTCTTCCTGACCGCGTTTCTGTTTTTCCTCTTGACTGTTTCTCCATCCTCCACCTCCCCCTCACCTCCATCTGGTTTCTATCTGGGCTAAACAGATGTTTTTCCACTTCTTAAATGTCCTGTGCGCTCACCTCGCCGATGTCTAACAGTGATTGCTCATTCTTCTTTCCCCAGGTGTAAAACTTGAAAAACTGGAGAGGTTGGGGGAGGACCAGCTTCTCATAATACCTTTGTGTGCATTTACTGCTGGACGGAGGGATGAGGGAAACCTCTCCAATTATTCACCTTGCAGCCTAGAACCCTGTTACTCCCTCCAGGTGCCCTTTCCATTGGCAGTGTATACAGAGGATCAGCCCTGTGATTTATGCCCGGGCAGTGTGTATAATATTCTCACTTTCATGTTATAAATGTTTAACAAATCCATAAGGTATCAAAAGAACTTGCAGAGGAGATTTGCTAAGAAGGGCTCGTGGATAAACCTTTCGGACTTGGCTGGAAAGCAGACATATACAGTTTATTGCTTCCCCCTGCTGCGGAGTGACAATAGGTTAATTGTGGATTTTTCCTTAAAATAAAAGTTCCTCACTTGGCAATTCAATCAAGTGGTATCTGTCATGCGGAGGTCCTGTGAAGGATTTATTCCCATTTTAAGTAATGTTTCGGAGGTGCACGCTCCATATGGAATACATTAGATAGACAGCGGCAAGGTTTGCTGGCATGTTCGCGGGGCTGGGGAAGGTACGTGTCCTGTGGGCACTGGGGCTCGGCACCGGGGATCTTCTTCTGAAGTTCAGCAGGGATCTGGTTTCCCCTTGCCCTCTTTCTCTCCTTTTCCCCTTACATGGCTCTGAAGGTCTCTGAGGGAGGGTTTTCCCAGCCTTCCCCATGGAGGGACCGGGAGTGTCATGGCAGAGGGGTCCCTGCCCATGGCCAGGTGTCCGGCAGGAGAAGGACCCCATCTCCTTGTCCACCGGAGCAAGAAGCCGTGGGCTCTCCTGGTGAGTGTGGGGCAGAGATCCTGGTGCAGATCCCAGCTCGGGTCCGTGGGGCAGTGTCGGCACAGCAGCCCCCAGGGCTTGATGGGGTTGCAGAGATGCACTGAGCTGCTTTGGGTCTCAGAACTGGTGGCAACCACTGCCGGTGGCTCTTTCTGGCCATGGCCATGCCCAGCTCCCAGGCAGGGGGGACTGAGGATGGAGCCGAGATGAACAATCAGTTCCTCCCCAGAAAAAACCTCCCTTGTGTGATGGGAACTGAATAACCGGGTAAAATAATGTAATTTGGAAGCTGCTCTCTGCTTGGCTTTTAGATTTATTTATTTATTAGTCGGCTGGACTTTCTCCTGCAAAAACAGCAACCAGAGCCGCAACAAGCGTGCGAAATGCTTGCTGGGCGAGTGCCTGCTGTGTTTGGACCCGGGTGCTGCAGCCCTCTGCTGCCGGGAGGTGCCGGCTGATGGGGAGGTGGGTGCTGGCCCCCGGCCTCTGGGGCAGCCCCCGCTGCTTTGCTTTAGGTTTTGGAAACTGTCCTCCTTAGAGACCGTATCTGCGAGCGCTGGCATTTTCCACGCTGCCTGCCAAGGGGGGGCTGCGCAGTGAGGATTAGTGAACGCGCGTGTGTGTTTTCTCGCACCGGGCTGTGGCGCTCGCTGGAGCACAGCCTGCTCTCCTGGGGATTTTGGCTTCCGTCACGCACCGGCCACCGGGACCAGGGCACCCACGTTGGTGCTCTGCAGGTGCCCCCCCCTGCAAAAGGTGCTTTGCTTTGCTGCAAACGAGCCGGGAGAAGTCCCCGCGGTGCGCTCGGGCGCTGGTGAGGAGCAGGAATGGCTTCTGCTGTGAGTTTGTCCGCTGTGACATTCGTGGTCAGATGAAGGCACCCGCATGCTTAGAGGGGCTCGGAGACCTGAAACCATGAACTGCATGGAGTAAAAAGCCAACCAAACAAAAAGCAACCACCTGAACGACTTGAGGCTATTTTAATCTAGATCTACCTGTTACTACAGCTGCAGCTCTGCAGCATCCCGCACCTCGGCACTGCCTCACCGTGCCGTGTCTGGCCACGAAGCCTGCAGGTCCCCTGCTCCCCAGGACCGTGGGCATCGGGGCACGTTCCCCGCAATTGCTGCCCGTCCCAGAAGGAGCAAAAATGTCCCCGTGTGTCGCAGAGGAAACTCCATAATGTGGGGGCAGAGGGAAGAGAGCCAAAAGTAGCGTTTCAGTTGCTTTTATGAAAGTACATTGTAATGTACTTCCAGTCCCTAAAGGGGGCCTACAGGAGAGCTGGGGAAGGACTTTTTACTGGGGCATGGAGTGATAGGACGAGGGGGAATGGCTTCAAACTGGAAGAGGGCAGGTTTAGATTGAACATTAGGAAGAAGTTTTTCACTGTGAGGGTGGTGAGGCACTGGCACAGGTTGCCCAGAGAGGTTGTTGAGGCCCCATCCCTGGAGGTGTTCAAGGCCAGGCTGGACGTGGCCTTGGGCAGCCTGGTGTGGTGGGAGGTGTCCCTGCCTATGGCAGGGGGGTTGGAACTCGATGATCTTCAAGGTCCTTTCCAACCTAAACCATTCTATGGCTCTATGACAGAGAAAACCCAGCCCCTTTGGCCAGGGAGGGCTGGGCCTCTGTTAGGGCACTGCACCCGTCTAAGGTCTCTTTGGAGATGGGACCCTTCTCTGGGTGAAGTCGGTGGCCACCGGCAGCAGTGCCGGTGCCGTGTGACACTGTCACTGTCAATGTCAGAAAAGAAGTTTTGGTTTTTCACAAAACATATTTCCCTAAACTTTCTGACCTTGAAGTTTTCGGGCAGAGCTTTGGTATTTCATGTTCCCCAACCCAGTGAAAGACGAAACTCGGCGCGGAGCGGACGGGGTGCAGCAGGCGCGTTATTAATGGGATGTGGAAGTGCCATATGGTCCTGAAAAATCACTGTCAGCGAGACAACGTTGAGGAGCCCCCCCTTGGAGGGGAAGGGGGGGGAGAGGCAATTAATCATCCTCACCTCCTGATAAGTATGTGAGCTCTCATACCAACCAGAACTCTTGTTGGAAGAGGAAAACTTCAAAGCACGTGGTGCCCCGTAGCCCGGCCGATGCACGGGGCGTTGCTGAGCAGAGGCTGCACCCCGCTGCGTTACATTATGTGCACCTGAAAGCACCAAGAACCGGTGACAAACGTGACGGGGGTGGCTGTAAATGCTCCCTTGGGACGGGGATGCTGTGTTTTACAGTGCTTCACCTGGGGCGTGTGCCTCGCGGCATCCCCGGCTCATCCCGACACCGGTCTCTGTGTCTGTGGGGCTACCGAGGGAAGTGTCCTCCTGGGGGGGGTCCAGCTGGAGAGCTTTTATTTCTCTTCAAATGGTCTGCAGAGCAAGGAGGACTTAACCCCTGTGAGCACTTAACTGCATGGGCCTCACAGGGCCCGAGTCGCTGTCGGATCAGTCGTGCGAGCGCGATGCTTAATAAACATGTCCCTGAAGCCACCGGCTGCCTTCCCACCGCTGGAAAAGCAGCAGCTCCTCGTTCTTTTATCTTTAAGCTCTGGCTGGCTGAAGTTGAAAGTGGTATTGGGGGGGAAAAACTGTTTATTCAGGCTTTTCTTACTTTAACAGACTTCCCTTTGTCCCAAGCACCTCTATTTCACACATTTCCCTTTGCGGTGCAGTCTGCAGTACCGTCCTCTGGCCACAGACAGGCTCATACACCCCTTTCCGCCGCTTTAATTGTAAACTCGGTGTGACGCTGGAAAAGTCTTGGGCAAATCGTGTTGCAGCGCGTCCCTACTTCCATTGACTGTAGATAAAATAATACTTCCAAACCTCATAGCACTTCATAAATACCTCTGCCTGTGTAGAGAGCAGTAGGCGTTTTCCAGAGCTGCGTTTTCTGGGCCACGGAGATTTTGAATATTTGTTGGGAAGCTGCAGCTGGATCTGTCGCTGCCCGCAGTGCCGGCGGTTGCTGTTTGCCGGGGAGCAGGGGTGAGGGCAGTGGCTTGCTCCATGCAAGCCTGTGACTTCCAGAGGAGTTTATACATCCGAGTCCGTTATCTCTGGAGCAGAAGGATTTGTCCCTCGCTGGTACTGCTGGCGAGGAGGCAGCCAGCAGGGTGCACAGCGATGCTGGTGCTGTGGGTGGATGGGCAGCTGCTATGCAAAGGTAACTGGGTGGCGCTGGGGCAGGTGTGCTGGAGGAATAAGCCCTTCATATACCTCTGGGAGCCTTTTCTCTGCTTTCTGCTGAGACAGTGTCTCTGACAAGGGCCACGGGAGCAGCTTCCAGTTTGTCCTTCTCCCATCTGTGCCCATGCGCCCATCCCAGCGCGGGCAGCCCAGCACCGACGCTGCTGCCAACACCGCTGCCGCAGCACTGCATGTGGGGTATCCGGAATAAAGAAAGTCAAACCAAGCTGTCCTCGGCTCATGCTTAGCTCTCTGCTTAAGTGAACAGGCTTTGCAAATTCTGTGCTTGGAACAAGCTTCCACTTGTATTTCCACATGCGGCATCGTCCCGAGCTGTAACATAAAGCAGATCCCGCAGAGGCTCGTGTGTGGGAAGACCTCTGCCCAGGGAGAGATCAGCTACCAGCATCCTCCTCACGGTAGTGTTATCTGGGTACAAAGTCCCTTTGCAGAATAGCGTGGGGGAGACCTGGTGGTGAACATATGTGGCTTGTTGCTTAACCATAAAAACCATTGCCCAGCCTGGGCTATGGGTTTTCCTGGGATTTTTTCATGTCTGAGCCTGAAAGTGTGTGTGTGTGCATGTTCTTCTTCTTCTTGTCCGTTGTCAGCCCAAAAAGGCAATTTCCTTTTTCCACAAACTTTGCCACTCTTCTGTGCCCAGGAAGGCAGCACTGCTCTTCCAGCAGCATCGCAAAATCGATGGCTTCGATTTCCTATATCCACCCTGGTGTATCTGTGGGGAGAAAAACATCTGCCTGATGAGCAAAATCATGTCATCATTCACAGGGAGGGCCCAAGAGCAGCCAAGCTGCAAATGACTGATGCTCTACGTGGTATTGAAGACCTCCCGCTCGCTGCGGATAGGGACGCGCGGGACTTGGCTGAGTGCGCAGGGTTTCGTTTGGGAACGAGCAGCAGCAGTTATATATCCGGTAATCTCTGGCAATTCACCGTATCCGAAAAATGTTGTTTCATTAAAGCTGCTTTCTGAAGCAGCTCTTGTGTCCCAGCGAGGGGAGGTAGGCCACCGAACCAGCTGTGGGGTTTTTTTTCCTAGTTTGCTATACTGGAGTTTTAAACTCTGCTGCTCAGTTTGCCAACTGCTGTTCTTTCTGATGCTACCCAGTTGTTTTGCATGGCCTTGAAGTGGTTTCCCAGCTATTTGAACTCCCTAAATGACAATGCTTCATTATTGTCTGACGGAGAAGTGGAATCTTCTGTTTATATGTAAAGGTTCCCCTCCTTCCCCCCTACCTCCCTCAACATATGCAAAGGCACTGCAGAAACTGGAACCAGATAAAAAGAAGAAAACAGGCTTTTAAAGCAAGTTCTGAAGTGTAAAGATGTGAAGGCCACTTAGAAATCATTGCCTTGCGCTTTCTCCCACACTGTGATTCATTTGGTCCAATCCATCATTGATTCAACATGCTCATCCGCCAGAGCCTTCAAAGACAACTGTGCATCTGCTTTAGCCATTCATCAATGAGGAGCACAAAAGAGAAGGGCAAAGGAAAATGTATTGCCAGCTCCCTTTGGTGCTGTTTAATGGGTGTGAAAAAAGGACAGTGGAGAAGCTTGGTTAATGAAAGCCAGGACGGCTGAGGAAGTGCCCCTGGGACATATATTTTTCAGCCCAGGTACGGACCTCGCTAAATTTGATTCTGCAGAGGAACTTCAAACGCAGAGCAGGAGAGCCAAAATGAGGTCAACGTGCAAAAGCATAATCCAGTGCAGGTGGATGCTCTCGCCCTCTGGCGTTGCACGGACACCGAGGGGAGAGGGGCTGTGGACCACGCAGCCCCGTCGTGTCTCTCATTGCCCTGACAAGCAACAAAATATTTTCAGGGAGATGATGCTCTGCTGCTCCAGAGAGCTCCTGTAGCCCGGTCCCTAAAGAGATGGCCTCATGTGCGTTTTCTTCAATTAAAAAAAAATCAAGCAGCAAAACGCAAAGATTGGTCCTGCCTTTCCGGGCAAATTGCTTTCTGCTTCTGCCTGCAAATTGCTCATCTTGTACCTCTGCTGAACAACGAGTCCCTGCAGCATGGTCCTCTGCTGCCCTGCAGTCACTGGACCAAGCCCAGCTGCGTTGAGGCAGATGTCAAGCTGAGCGCACGTGGTCCCGGTGCACGGACCCACTGCGAGCGCCTGGGGTACCTGAGCTCAGTATCTGCTCTGGGCTCCGCTCCACAGGGGACATGTACGGCTGAGCAACCCCCCCAAGCAGCAGCACCACCTCTGACCAACCCAACGTGGTGGCAAACCCAAGTTCGTGATGAGCTCCAGGGAAAGTCTCTTGTCTTAAAACAACCTGGACGGTATGTTGTTGAGGTTGCTGGGCTTGTTCCTCATGTCATCTGTGACCCTGCTGAGCTAGCCAGTGATGAAGTGAGGGTTGTTTTACCTCATGTGTTTCTATTTATTTTCTTGCCTTCTCACATTGTCTTTCTCCTGGCCCTTCTTCGCCCCCCATGGTCCTCCCTCCTTCTGTCTGTCCCTCCTTCTCATGCACCCCTCCCCGTGTGGAAGGGAAGAGAAGGAAAGAGATGGCTTTTTTTTTTTTTTAGGAACAGGTTTGGCACTTGTTTTCTCACCTTAAAAAACTGAGAATGTTGGAGGGGAAACAGTCTTTTTGTAATTCTCAATGTCTGTAGGAAAGACTAAAAGGAAAAATAAGGCAATAATCTGTGGGAGTATCATGCCATCTGGCTGCACAGCCCCATGGCTCTTCAAACACACATGTTCAAATGATGCCAGTGGACAACATGGAGTGGGACAGTAGAAGAGACATGGTCTCCACCTCTCCTCTTGCCCAAGGGGAGTCATGCCTGTGCAGGTGGGAGGATGTGAGTGCTCAGGAAGTCCTCGGCATTTCTGATGCTGAGGGCAGAGTGCCACCAGCTGCACAAGGAGAGTGCATCCGCAGATGACCTGTGTTGTCCTTGTGTAACATCTTGTTTCCAAAAGGGACTTAGGTACTCGAGATGTGACTGTGCTCTCCTTGGTGAGGACAGGAGTTAATATTGACAGGGTATTTTTTTTTTCTGGGCATCCTTGAAGCTCACCCTAAATTCCTGGGCCAGCTAACCCTCTGTTAGCAGAGAGATTATTTTTCCTTCTTTAGTGTGAGTTTATCTTGGTGGAGGAAGGTTGTTATGAGTTGCACAGAGGAAGAAGGACACTCTGTACAATACCACGGGGAAGACTCTTGGGCAACTTATTGGCTGGTATGGAGCAGCCAGTGATAGAACATGTCTTGCAGTTAATTATCTCACTTTTAGGGGAGGTTGAGGCCTCCTCCTATGTTCTCACGTGATATTATTTATCACTGATATTATGTTCTTTTCAATCAAAGATGCTTAGCCTGAAGTTTTGTGAAGACTGCTTCCAAGTAGTTGAGCAACAATTTGTTCTCGGAATAAACCAATTTGCAGCTGGGGCCTGAAATGCTTTGAAGAAGATGAGTTTATACTTGCAGGCATTCTGCTTTGTGCTTATCTTGATTTGGCCTTGCAGATCTTAGTCCAGATTTATAGCTGAGTGCAGTCTTTTCTTCAGCTTCAGGATGGGGAGGGAAAGCACGGCGCTTCCCAACAGCATGTGAATGGGTGAGCTCTTGTCCAAAGTCTTCCCCTGTGAATTCAATAGAGCTTCTGGACGTGTGTAATGCGCTGGCCGGTGTGTGCTCATTTGTGTCCTTCCCATACTGCAGGATATAGATGGAAGCTGGTATGAATTATTAATCTTTGTGCTTCAGTTCTGTAAAATGAGAGAGTTGGAGGTTACAACCTCCCTTGGAAAAGGTCGGAAACTCTGGACAAGAATCCTGTAGAAGTACTGTGAGTTGTTTCATTTTAGCGCATCTCTCACAGAAGCCCTGCTATATCTATATCTATGTGGTTCGTCTTTCAGACCAACTATATAGACTTTCTTTCCTTGGTCTGTGTGCTGCAGGTTGGGATTTGCTTTTCCTGGCTGTCTCTCCTTCAGCCTCCCTTATTAATGCCCTTGCTTTAACTTTTTGCTCTTGAATTCCCTCGATTTCAGTCAATTCTGGAGCTTTAAAACTAAGGTCTGGGAGAACCCTGCTCGTTTGCTTACAGCCCAAATCAAATACAGCAACTCCTCTCCGCGAGTTCATCATTGTTACAGAAATACTATAAATCATTCTCGTGAGGTTTGAGTTTGCTAATGAAGAAAGCAGGACAATGTACGCCGCTAAATGAGCGTACTCATGTTAAAAGGCTCTTGATGGGAATCTGGGGCAGTGAAGTCACATAGCCCTAGTCTGGGTGCGGTCAAAATTCTGAACAGACATCGGTTTTAGATAAAACAGTGTTCTAGCATTAGTGTGCTTTTATAGAAAGTTAGTAGCATGGATGTTGACCTTATGTTTGGCAAAAGTAGACTACCCAAAACATGTATGCAAGGCAGATGGGGAATGTGATTTAATTAAAAAAGAAAATATTATGATATTCTGAGAACAAAGTGGTAAAATCTTCTGGCTGTGCAGGAATTTCTTTTGAGAAATGGAAGGCACTGAAAGGCAGGACCGGGAAGGGGACGGGGTCTGAAACGTCCTTCCCCAGTGGTGAGGGAGAAGGACGATCCCGGGGTACGGGGCTGGCAGCGGGGTTATCAGTTACTCTCTGCAGCAGCGATGGCTGGAGAGCTTCCAAGCACATTTTTCCATAGGAGGGTGCCAGCTCGCTGGAGCCGAGGCGCTTTGCAGAAGAAGGTTTGATTCCAGCGCGATAGCGGCGGTGGCTCCCTGCCCGCCGGGGCCGGCTGCTGCTGGCACCCCCCGACCCCACCTGCGCTGCCCGCCTGTGCCTGCGTCTGCCCCGGGGCTCCCCCCGAGCCCCCCGCATGCCGTGCCAGAAGCCTTGCGCCGACTAAACCTCCAGGCACCAGGTGATGCGATGGGGAGGTGGGAGCCGAGCTCGGTTAACAGCAAAGTCCTTCGCCCATCAGCGTTCCCGCGCATCTGGGTTTCCCTCTGGTCCCTCGGGGGTGTTTAACATTGACCCGGAGCCTGGGATCGCTGGCTCCCGGCTCCTCCGCTCTTCGCCAGGCAGGCGGTGAGGAGCGAAACCCTTTGAAGCGCTGCTGCAGGCGGGCAGGTTTTCTGGACCCGGGGAAGCCCCATGGGAGGACAGCTGTGGAGCCCTCACCCGGTGGGAACAACGTGACCCTGAATTCCTGTTGGGGAGGGAAAAAGGCAACAGAATCCTCGGCTTGTTCTCCCGACGTCTCGGAACTGTGCTCAGCTCGCTGCCCTACGTCTGCTCCTGCCCGCCTTCACCTCGTCCAGAGATGAGCCCGCAGCTGCTCCCCGGCCCCACACGAGCCAGGGGGGTTCAGCAAACGGGTCTATGTAGGGCAACTGCAGGCCACGCTGGGCAAATAAACAAACAGGGGCTTTCCTGAAGGGAGGGATTGCAGCTGCGGGGTCTTGCTCCACCGCGGATCCTCGCTGCCCACGACTGATGCCTCTCCGGAGACTGGAGCAGATTGTCGAGTGGGCAGGGGTTCTGGAAACCGGGCGATTTAAGGGGCTTTTGTGTGGGTGGATTTAGGAGCCTGCAGATAAACACCTGCTTCTGAAAATATATGCCAATGGCACCAATGGGGAAAGGATGTGGGAAAGTTTCACCTAACTCAGGTTACGCAGGTGCCCCGTGGTCCTGGGGTTCCCACTGAGACCAGACCTGCAGTGGGGAGCACCTGGGGAGTCCAGGAACACCACAGGCTCTGATCCATCCCCAGGAGAGGATGGCAAAATGGCGAGATGAGGGAAAAGGGCTGCAAGAGGTTGGCAGGATCCCCTTCCCCGAGTAGGACTGGGACTGCTGGGGCAGAGCGGGGTCCCTGAGACAGAAGGAACTGGAGAGGGGACGGTCTTGGGTGCAGGTACAAGTGTGACCTCCTTGCCCAGGAGAGGCTGTCTCTGGTGGATAATGGAGAGATGCCTCAGCTCAGGGAGGATCTCCCTCTCCATGGGGCTGTTCGGGTAAAGACATCAGCCCTGCTCACAGCATCAGCCTCCGGGCAGCAGGGTGGCTTCTGCCACAGGCTCAGCCCTTCAGGGAAAGATCCCCTAACCTTTGGAGGCCTGGTGATCATCACCCACTTCTTGAATGACCCCGGAAAGCTATGGAGAGGGCAGTAGAGCCTACAACCCTGATTTTCCGATCCATCATCCGTTCCTGTCCCCAGGCAAAACCTGCAAGCCTTCTGCCCTGGCTCTGAGGGTCTGTGGGGACTGGGGCGAGCAGGTCTGGCTGCAGCCTTGAGGTCTTCATTTGTAAATAGGCACCTAGCTGCTATGGTAATGCTTATTTAATTTAGGCCGAGTATTTCTACAGCTGTTCTGGGGGAATCATGCTGCTTTATGCTAAACGTTAGTTCTTGACTGCTCACAGCTGCAGAAGTGTGTCGGTCAGGCGCAGTCCTAAGGACAGGTTCTGCTGCGTGGTACGGCACAGCTGTGCAGGCTGTCCCTGCTTTGGGGCTTCACGGGAAGTGCCAGTTGCTCTCTGAGATCACTTGGATGCGGCTTGCAGAAGACAGTGACCAGTACCTCTCTGTGCTAGCAAAGCGGGTCATAAGCTGTGGGTTACCTAAGGCATTTTTAAAGGAAAATGATGCCAATCCACCTGTGGGATATAGATGTCTTTTAATTTGCCTGCCCTCTGCCCCGTCACACCACGTCAGAATGCATGCTGGGTTTTCCTGCCTCGGTTATGAAGGGCTAAATCTCTCCTTGCTTCTTATCCAGGCTTTGAATGGGTGGATCACAGAATCCCAGACTGGTGGGGATTGGAAGGGCCCTCTGGAGCTCCCCCAGTGCCACCCCCTGCCAGAGCAGGGGCACCTCCAGCAGTGGCACAGGACGGCGTCCAGGCGGGTTTGGAATGGCTCCAGAGTGGGAGACTCCCCCACCTCTCTGGGCAGCCTGTGCCACTGCTCTGCCACCCGCACAGGAGAGAAGGCCCTCCTCTTGTTAAGAGGTCAAAGCATAGAAACCAGGGGGACAGACACCAAGCACGTGGCACAGATGCCCATGAGCCCAGGGTGGAGGCAGGTGGGTGGCAGTGAACTGCTGGGGATGGTCCTTGCCTTGGAGTGACCATCAGGGCAGAGCTACTTCAAAGCAGACCACGGGAGCCCCTGTGCAGTCCACCTCGTGCTCCATCACTGCTCAATTCTTCTTCCTTAGAGGTGTCAGAACACACTGACCACAAAGACCCTGCAGATCCCCCTGCCCCATTCTGCAGCACACCTGAGTTATATTAGTCCCTCCGCGGCCGAAACCTCTCCCAGCCATGGGATCGATAGACTCCAAGGCTGAAAGGCTGCCAAACCATCCTGCTGCAGCAGGTGGGCTCCGCTGGTGGGGAGGAGCTGCATTGAGTGCTCACAGCTCTCAGCCCTGGCTCCTCCGGTGCTGCGAGCAGCTGGGAAGCTATTGCCATTGCCCAAGTGTGACAAAAGTCTCCCTCCAGCCTCTCCTGGGCTCGGGTGGGATGGAAAGCCTGGCTTAGCTCACACTGGGGCTGAAGACACTCTGCAAAAAGCAGATTTTTTTAGGGCATGCTGGTCTGCAGTCAGCTTTCTGTTGAGGATGGTGTTTTGGAGCAGGTTTTGGGGAGCAGCAGGGTGCTCTGCAGCTGGCAGCCTCGCCACGGTCCCAAGCGTGCCATGGACCTGAGGATGATGCTAGGTCCAACCATGCTGTGGACCCAGCAGCTCTGCAAGCTTTGCACCACCTGAGATAACGCTGGGTCCAAGCGTGCCGGGGACCTGAGATGATGCTGGTCCAGGTCCCAAGCTGGGCCATGGTTCCAAGCACGCTGTAACCCTGTGATTATACTGGTCCAGGTCCCAAGCTGGGCCATGGTTCCAAGCATGCTGTGACCCTGTGATTGTGCTGGTCCAGGTCCCAAGTTGAGCCATGGTCTCAGGTGTGCCGCAGACCCAACATGGTCTCAAGTGATGCAAAGCATGCAGAGCTGCTGGGTTCATGGCATGGCTGGATCCAGCATCATCTCAGGTCCATAGCATGCTTGGACCCAGCGTCATCTCGGGGGGGGGCAAAGCTTGCAGAGCAAGCTTTGCCCCCCCCCCGAGATGACGCTGGGTCCGTGGCATGTTAAAATAAGGCTCCCACTTTGACAGGAGCCTTTGCACGAGCTATCACGCAATCTGTTTATAGCTCAGGATTGTCTTTGACTTTTAAACACTGCAGTGAGGAGTAAATGCAGCGAGCCCAACCCGGGCTTTGTTATGACATTTTGTTGCAGGCAGGAGGCAAGCTCCGGCTCCAATAACAAACACCCAGTGTTATGACACTTTTACCTTTCCAACTATTTATGTAAGCACAAATATTTTATTTTAAGGTTGGAGACACGCCGTTAACATAAAGCAGTCTCATTCCTTTCAATACCGCCTGGTTTTCACTCGGGGAGCTGTTGTTTAATGAAAAGGTTAATTGTGTTTTATAGGGCCGTATCGCCTGCCTACCAGTTTCTGGCTTGGAAGGAGGTGAGGTGCGGCTCCCGGTGCTCATGCCAAGTTACAGGCGGTGAATACAGGCAGCTCCGAGGGAGAAAACAAAACGCGCGACAAAAAGTAGCTCAGGAATCAAGGGGTTCGGTGGTGCGAATCCATCTAGGGGCTGCAAAATTAATTTCGGGTTAAATGCTTTCTAACAAGGCTACCCCATGACAACACCCTGTGCAGGGGAAGATGAGAAGGGAGTTTCAAAGAACACGAACTGTTTTCCGCCCAGCAGTAAACACGCTCAGCCTTTCCCTTCCGTAGCTGCACCACGGTAAAGAAATCCTGCGTGTATTTTCCTCTCCTGAGATTGAATTAATTAACTCGAAATTTCTTCTTAACAGCACATAATGACTGGGGAGAGCAGAAGGAACTGAAAGTTTAATCTTGACTTGTCAGCAAATTCCTCCTCTGGCAGCCGAAGGAGAAGCAGCCATGCACTTGCATAATGCCCTGGTGCGGCCGCCGGACTGTTTTGATTAAATGGATTCTGGGGGTTTAGGAAAACTACAAATTTTATAGCTATGGTGTTCTTTGCAAAAGTGATGTAAAACATCATAAAGCTGCCAAACCGCCACTGCGGGGCAGGGATTCATGATGGCCTCCTCTGCAGCAGTGACTGTCAGCCCCAGAAAACGCTGTGGAGAAAATATCTGAGATGGAGTTGGCGGGAGAGGGTGGGGGGAGGTTTGCACATTGCAAACTTTTGTTTCCCCTTTCTGAACATTTCATGTCTTTTGATCGGTGCCTCTTAGAAGCCACGTCTGAATTTGGCCCCGTGTTTGAAGGTAGACACTTGTGAGCCAAGTGTTTCTCTGCAGTGGCATTGCTCGTGGCATCAATCATGGCATCATACCTGATCTTTCCCTCTTCCATTTCAAAAGAGATTTAACACCAGCTCTGTATCGGGGTACTGATGATTTCTACCTTCAGACTGCATTGCAGATGGGTCCAGGGGAAAGGGACTATCTAAGTAGCTTGGTTTCACAGCAACTCTTCGAAGGAAGGTGCTTGTAGCCCAAAAACTCACGTAGGGAGTTGTATCCACCATGTGTTGCCTCCCGGCTGCCCTGAGCAGTTGTACCCAGCCCCAGCTGCCCCTGAAGGGTGAATTTGTGCCTGGATCATAGAATCATAGAATGGTTTAGGTTGGAAAGGATCTTGAAGATCATCGAGTTCCAACCCCCCTGCCATAGGCAGGAACACCTCCCACCAGACCAGGCTGCCCAAGGCCACCTCCAGCCTGGCCTTGAACACCTCCAGAGATGGGGCCTCAACAACCTCTCTGGGCAACGTGTGCCAGTGCCTCACTAATGGATGTCTCCATCAGGGTGCCAGACACGTGCTGTGGTCCCCAGGCCACTCCATGCCCCCTCACACCCAACTAGAGGGAGCAGACCACGCTTCGTTTGCTCGCTCGCGAGTGTGGCGATGACCTTACCCTGCAATGGCAACAAGCTGGAACACGTAGTCACGATGGTGCCTGGCTGTAGGCTTCTGTCATCTCCCCCTGCTGCAAAACCTCACAGGCTTTGCCCTGGATGGAGATGGCAGGAGCGGTGCACCGTCCACCGGGAGGGATGGTCCGTCTCCAAGTGTTTAAGGAATGCTCCCTCTTTTGGCAAATTTTGATATCTGTTCCTATGGATTATAGAGACGAAATGCAGCTCAGGGTTTCTTAGGGGTATTAAAAACTGTATTTCTGAAATCAAACTGATTGCATTAAAATTACAGCCACCCTTTCTTGTGACCAGTGCCAGATGGGTGTGCTATGTACGACCGATGATTTTAATGGCCGGGACCTGAGCGTTTCAACATTCCAGGCCCTGAAGAAGAGTCAAATTCAGAGCAGAGGGTGAGAAAATTGAGCCCTGCTCACTGCCAAAAAGCAGCAGGGAGGACGGGTGTATGCAGAAACGGCTCTACTGTCAGCACTGCCACGGAACCCTTCGTTTGACTCTTTCCTCCTCCTTCTTTTTTTCCTTCTTTTTTTACTCTTTTTTTTTTTTCCATCTTGGTTTATTTTTTTTTTTTCATTCTTATTTTCATTGGAGCCAGCTGTGCTGCCAACAGCATCGGGACAAAGCGTTTAGTGGAGTTAGATAAGGCGTCCGCTGCATGACTGAGCTGAAGGAGCTTTGAACGGTGAGGGGTACGCAGATCCATGGTAGGGCACATAGCAAGGACTCAAGAGTTATGTGCTCTGCAGCTGTCAGCTCAGCCATGGTCCTAAAGATGCTGTTGGACCCAACATCATCTCAAGTCCATGGCACACTTGGACCCAGCGTCGTCTCAGGGGGTGCAAAGCTTGCGGAGCAAGCTTTGCACCCCCTGAGACGACGTTGGGTCCAAGCATTCTGCAGACCCAGCATCATCTCAGATGGAGATGGGACCCCCACATGGGAAAGTTGTGCTCTGAATAAGGCCTCTGCTTGAAGCCCGTGGAAAAATTTAGAATCAAAATACTGTTAAATGCCTCTAATGTATAAATGTAAGTTCTCTAAACCTGAAGGTTTAATTGATATTTTTTCTTCAAATACCGGACTAAAGTTGAGTAATTTAAGCCATTTTACAGCAAAGGCAATTGAATAATTGCTAATGGCTTTCAGCTGAACGTATTTAAAGTCAGGTCACAAATCTGAGCTGATTTAAAGACCAAGGGGCATTCCTTTCTCTTGAAAAAAGAATTAGATAACAATGGTAATTACAAAATGGGATTCAAAGGAAAAATTGGCAGAGCAAGAGCAAAAAAACTGACCTGGTGGAGAAAAGTGGTGACCGACTATCCTGTGGAGTGCTTGAGGGGACCAAAACGAGAAAACAGAGACCTTCACGTCAGAAATTTGAATTATGTTACTGTGCAGTAAAGGGTGAAAATGGAAGCTTTTTTTTAGTCTGGTGTCACGATGTGGAGGTCAGGCTGGTGCAAGATTTCCTGAGCTGCGGCTGCACCTTGCATCCATTCACAGGCTGGAAAATGGTCTGGATGTGGGATGATGGGTACCTTGGCTGTGGGATCCCGTGGGGACATTGTGGCAGGCAGAGCAGTACGGGCTGGCAGGGGAGCACCACCATGGGCTGCGTGCCTAGGGATGGTGACAGGGCGAAGTTCTAAAATCACTCCGAAGCCAAGGAGAAATACGTGCCCCCAAATATTTGTGTGGGTGTTCTCAGAGCAGATAAACCTTACACTCTTCCGAAGAACAATTTATTGATACTTCAGACAAGCTGGGACTTCTGCCCCGAGTTGCTGTTGGGGCAAGTCATTGTTGTATTTGTTTGTTTTCCTGCCGCTGGCTCAGGAATTTGTTGGCTTTGGGAGCTGGCAGGTGTCTGTCCTCACGTTGCCGCACGTGTGTCACTGAGGCAGCATCAAACCGTGGCGCTGAGCGCTGCCACATGCGGTGCCTGCCGTGCCAGCAATGGCGCCTGTCCTTGCCTCTGCGATGGGGCACTCATCCCGCTGCTGGGGAAGGCCATAACACTTTGCAGTGGGTAGGTCCATGCACAGCATCTCTAAAACTGCTCTATATAATACTTCCAAGATGTAGCATGTGTGCCCAGCCCGGGGCCTGGGTGACAATTCAGGATGTTCATACACATCTCACTTGCAGTGGTCTCCTGAAGCTAGTGGGGGCCTCAGTTTCAGTGACATCTTATGGTAGCGGCCTCCACATCCCAGTGATGAGGTCCCACGAAACTGCTTTTTGCCATCCTCTGGACTGCTCTTGCTCTGGTAGTTCTGGAGTCGCGGGAGAAGGAAAGGAGAAATTCCTCATCAGCTT
Source organism: Anarhynchus alexandrinus (assembly GCA_008711295.1). NCBI lineage: Eukaryota > Metazoa > Chordata > Aves > Charadriiformes > Charadriidae > Anarhynchus > Anarhynchus alexandrinus. Next base: position 271,584 of record VUYV01000056.1, on the reverse strand, counting down.
TCTTCAAATAATAGAAAGTGGATTCCTTTGTCTCCTCCTTTTTTGTTTTCTTTTTAGGTATCTTGTACTGGCTCTTCAGAGGAGAACTTGTTTCTTGCCTCAGTGTTTGCTCAGCTTCTCTGAACTCCTCCTTGCCCTGCGTCCTCCAGGGATGGAGCGTCCTGTAGCAGAGTGGCACATTCCTGCTTATCTCCATGTCACCCTCCGTGATGGAGTTTCTCTGAAGCGTGTTGTTCACCATGCCTATGTGTTCAGCTGAGGTCTTCCCTGTCCCTTCTGCTTTAATTTTATCGGTCCCTTTCTGCCCCGTGCAGTGATGTGAGCACCTTCCATGTGTGTACAGCTTCGCCTCTATCAGCACTGAACTTTGACTGCTATTGCTTCGTTTGTGTAAGGCGATAGTCCTCCCTCTGGAGTGCGGCTGTTTGGGAGCTTTTACACACCACGGCCTGCCTTCTGCTGTAGTTAATCTCTTTCCTTCTGCCAACCACCACATGTGGCATGTGGAGGTATGATCTAGTAACACAAAACTGCATTGAACTTTAAGTCAGAATTACCTAGGATGTGCCGTGGGTAGTTTTGCTATGACTTGCAGGCCTATGACTTCTTTTTGGCAGTTTCGTAGTGCTAATGAAACATTCTTGCAGCCCTTCATCGCAATTCTCATGGGCTTTTTTCAGGCTTTATAGCTTCTGGCAGAAGATCCTTCTCACTGGATCCCATCTGTTCAGTGTCCTCGTCTGAGGCATCCTTCATTAGGGCCTTGTTCCTTGCAGATTCCCTTCTGGATGCTCCTGTTCTCCATCACATTTTGGCAGTCTTCGTCCTGATGTCACCGAAGCACCTCCTCATCTGAAGTCATGGCTACTCTTCATTTTCCTTCCCTTGCCCTGTTACTTGCTCCCCAGGACTCTCGAGGCATGAGTTAAGGAGAAACCAAAGCTGCCAGTGGACTTTTAACATCCTGTTGCCTTGGGAAAGGTGCTGGGTCTTGCACTTTACTGTTTTCTTTGCTATCACCCAACTTTCCACCACAATCTAACATGGGAGCAGTTAAGCAGCACAAATAGCAAACAGGTTCACGTGCCTAAGCACTTCCAGATGCCTGAGCAGGTAATGCTTTGAAATGTCTTTTAAATGAGCGCTGAGTTTTGACCTGCAGGATAAATGCCCACTGGCATGACACAAATAATACCGATCTTGAAAATTATCCCAAATTATCCCCACCAGTCGTAATGGTGGTAACAGCTCAGAGACCCGCACCTTAATGAAGCGATTTCCTGCCGGGATACTGTAGAGCCCTGCAGTCACTGTCACTGACTTGTACTTTGAATTACCGTGTCTTTGCTGACTGTCCATGCTCCCTCATCTAGGTCTAAACACAAAACCTTCGCTTTTAATATATTATCTGTTCAGACACCCATGCTCCAGCCGAGTCTGGTCTCTGCGTCCTCCTGCGCCGGACCGAAGGAGCCGAGTGCTGTATGTTCAGCATCGCTCACGCGGAGCTTTTTCCTTTGGTACGCTTTCCTCCTGCAGGGATTTTGCAGCTGGTCTCTGCAGGATAGAGGTGTCCATTTTCCTCCCTCTCCCTCTGATTACAAATCTCTTTTTGAGGAGGACGGTGCTTGTCTTGCTGCAAGAGCAGCACTACCAAAGGAGCAATATATTTAGCTCAGTGGTGCTTAGATACCTCCGTTACGACTGTAGGCTCCTGCTGTCCAAACAGCTTGGATGGCCCCAGTACGTTTAGGAAAATAATTAGGACAGGGTGTGTTTGGTGTCCTTTCAGGAAGAAAATTCTTTGGAACCACTGACAGCTCACACTTGAATATAGTCTGCAAATCAGAGCAGATCAGACCCCAGATCAAGCCGGTCCCGGTGCTGGGTACCAGTCTATGCGATGCGGAAGAGGAGGTAGAGGTGAAAACCTGGATCCCACTCCTGGATCCTTTGGGAGGACTTCTTGTCCTTCAGAAATCTTGGCATCAAACCCTGCCTCCTTCCAAATCCAATGAGCTCATGAGAGACAATTTCTATAGACATTTTCATTATGACATGCTCCAAAAATTCTCTGTGTGTTTCTTTTGGTGTTTGGGTTTTGGTTTTTTTTTTTTCTGCTGAGAATGAATATTACATTTTCCACAGGAGAGAAATTAATAGGCAAAAAACCTGAGGTCTGTGTGTGGGATAAACCAGTGAGCTGGACCATACACTGTAGTATTGCACAGCATGATCAAATCATATTTCTAGTAACTGTTTACAAATGTTTGCTTCTTGGAAAATGTCTTCTATACTTGGGCAAGGAATTAAACTACTAGTTTAAAATTATGATGATAGAGATCACTTTACTTTGTGCTGAGTGATAACAAACATCCAACATAATTTTAGAGCCCTTCCTTCCTCTGGCTGTTAATATTTGAAGTTTAATACTAAAATAAAATGTTACAGAAATTATTCTCCCTTTACTGCGTTCTGTCTGCTCCCACTTTCTCTCTGATAGCTGTAGGAGACCTTCCCTAATCTTTCCAATTAACTCGGTATTTCCTGTAAGGCTGACACTGAAGAGGGTAAGAAAGGAGTGTAAAGCGAGGAAAGACATCTGTCAACTATTGGAAATACTTTCCGTGTTAGAAATTGAAGGGAGCCCACACTGAAGCCAGATGATCCGACGAGAAGAACAATTGCAGCGTTGGCTTGAAAAGAATGTGGGTGATTTGTTATAGCTGTCCTCACAGTAGGCACCCGGTTGTCATGTTCACATGAGAATACCTTGGAGATATGCTAAACACATATCCTGTTCCCATCAGGAGTGCTGAAGGGCCAGAACAGGCAAGGTTTGACTTGCATTTTCTGGAAGACATAAATTATCATTTGTTCCTAAATCTCCGTCTTTTCAAATCCTTCTCATTCCTCTCTGCTGCCCCATGACTACTTTAAAGCGAGCTGCGAAGAGTTTGTGTGTTGCGCAGGCAATTGAAAGCGTGCATTTTACCAACTATTGAAACTCCTGATTGACCCTTTTTGGGGGTGAGGCTGTGTGCAGAAAGTTTGTAATGGTCTGGGTTTGGCTATGAGCTTTATATAATAGGTCAGCGGAGACCCATTTTGGTAACACTGCAGTAAAAATATGAAACACTTTCTGGGGAGGAGAGACCCAGCATTTCAGCTGATCTGACACATAAGCTCTTGGATTGTCGTTTGCTTGTTTTACGTCTTGGTTTATTCTGAAGTTTGAAAATGGCTCTAGCGTAGCCCAAAACCGAGCTGCAGCAACAGTTCGGCTTTGCGAGCCAGGACATGTTTTAACAGGAGAATGGGTCTGCGGATTTCGGGGCTGTCCCACTCCTCCACTCCTCCTCACCCGACCCGCAGTAAATTAATTATAGATGGAGAGAGAAGGACCAGCTCCGTAATCCTGAAAGTCAGAGAACGTGATTTCATTGCAATAGTTTCTGCACCACTTGGTGTCCTCCTCCCTTCCCTCATCTGATGAAAACACCAGCTTTTCAGCAGTCCCTCACCATCCCCATCTACAAAAAGAGACCCATGAATGAGCAGTCAAGATGTGGCCCCATCGGTTTGAGTTTTGGTTGTATTGTATTGTATTTTCCTTGTATTTTCCTGCACTTCACCTCCCTCATTGTGCCAGGCTCCAGGAAACCAGAAGAAACTTCTGTGAACAGCTGGATTAATTTTAAGGGCAGAGAGTATCACAAGATCAACAACTGGAAGTTTACATTTCATGAATCATGGGATTTACCCAGTCACCCTGGCAATGAGCCCAATAACTCTTATTCCAAAATGGCCTGCCAGTGAAGATGTCAAGGGGTGGAGAGTGTGTTAGTAGCTCCTTTGTTATCTTTGTGCTTCGTCATGATGTTTGAATTTGTGTATCTTCATTTGGAACACTAATTCATGCCAGTCCTTCCTCCATGAATTTTGGTGGTGGATATTACAGTGGGATGAGAGAAGGAGAGCTGTGGCAGTCACTGCTGCATGGTTAGGTCCCTCACAGCAGCTTGTGCTTCAGATCTCATGGAAAAAGAGCAGCCTTGCCCAAGGGACCCTGGCAGTGGATGCTAACGGCATCCAGCTTGAGAGTTTGAACCAATCCAGGATTACCCCTGAAAGCACCACATCTTGGTAGCTGTGTCCTCCCCTGCTGGCTTTAACACGAGGGACCTATTTGAAACAGAAGCCTTTTATGAAAACCGTTCAACGTGTTCTCTTTCAAAGGGTCAAATCTGTGTCATCTTCTGGGCTTTCTTCCTCTTGAGCTGTCTCTTGTTCTGACATTTAATAGGGATGGACCCAGCAAGGACAGGAATCGGTGCAAGGCTTATGTCAATGCACTGTGGGTTTTCCTGCTCCAATCCACGCCTGGAGAAGGCACCGAGTCCATCATGAACAAAAGACCTGTCCAACTGCATCATTTGTTCTATAAAAGTTTCACCTCTTCTTGTGAACGTTGCCTTCTTTCAGCCCGTTGACTGCTGTTGGTTACATTGACCCGTGCTGTTTGGTGGGACATCCTGGCCATGACCACTTCCAGCCCCTGCCTTCATCCTCAGGATTTAATCTCCTCCCTGCCCTGCGCGTCTCCCGAGTCCAGCCTCATGACATATGTGCTATTTGCAGAAAATGTTTGTCGAGACCAGGTGGTTGAAAGTAAAAATGCCAACAGATCTGCCTTTTGTAACCGTGCAAGCAGCTTGTTAAAATTAGTCACAGGCTAAGCTGCAGTACATCTGTGCTGTCAGCCGTCCAGAGAGCCATCGATACCGCCCGCTCCCACTGCGCCGGCCCCAGAGGGGAGCTGTGCTGCTAACGCCGATCTCCGGGTCTGCGCTACCACAGGCTGAAGTCGTTCCCAGTGCCTTTCTCCCCCTCCTCCAGTTCACGAGCCTTTGCCCAAATTTAGCCACGAGCCTCCTTCTAAACGCATAAACATTTGCGTGTCCTGAGTTTCGGATGCCCGCAAACAGAGCATCTCAAAACAAAACCTGGGAAATCTCGACGTTGGCGTTTGCTTTAGAAGAATTTGTACTTGGCTGTTCTGAAAACTATTTTTTTTTTTTTTCACTTAATTGAGCACGGATTGCGATTTCCAAGGCCTTTGGGGGAAGAGAGCTACCTAGCTGTCGTTGGAGGTTTTATTAAATTGGGCCCAACGTTTTGTGCTTGAAAAACTGCGGAGCAAAATTCCGATCTGTCTCTCTGCTCCTGTACAGCTGTCTGTCAGAAAGCACCAAATCATCTGGTAATTAATAGCTGTCTCTGGTGTTGAGCAGGAGTCGCCTGTTCCCGGTTTCTGTGTGGCACCCAGTGCCGTTGGGGACAGTACCCCAGCGAGGGCGGCAGTGGGGCCGAGATGGCCGAGGTGTGCTGGCAGGGCAGCGCCGTGCCTCAAACCCTCCCCTTCCCCATCGGGAGCTGCCTTTGATGCGCGTCCAAAAATACGGCTTGAATTGGCATCTTCAGATCCATCGTGCTTAACTGCTTTATCAACATGCCCCACTGTACAAACACATAAACATTTTGTGTGTCTCTCCTCGAGCCAAGGGTCTCTTTGTTCAGTCTGTTTGCCTACAGGAGAGCTGGGAGAACTTTTTACGGGGGCATGTAGTGATAGGACGGGGGGGAATGGCTTCAAACTGGAAGAGGGCAGGTTCAGATTGAACATTAGGAAGAAGTTTTTCACTGTGAGGGTGGTGAGGCACTGGCACAGGTTGCCCAGAGAGGTTGTTGAGGCCCCATCCCTGGAGGTGTTCAAGGCCAGGCTGGAGGTGGCCTTGGGCAGCCTGGTCTGGTGGGAGGTGTCCCTGCCTATGGCAGGGGGGTTGGAACTCGATGATCTTCAAGGTCCTTTCCAACCTAAACCATTCTATAATTCTATAATTCTATGATTTCTTTGTGTCCTACCTCCCATGACTTCTCCCGACATGCTGTAACCGATGCCTGCGCTCACTCTGCCCCGCATCCCCGCTCCCATCTGCGGGCACGTGGCTGCAGACCTTTCTGCTTGGGAATTGCCACTTCTTCTCCCAAAGCACAGAAACATGTGGGTTTTATTCTCCCACCTTTAAAAACAGAAGTTCTCATGAGTTTGACCAAGTTGTCTTGCACCACCACCAGCAATGGACCTAACAGTCCGTGCTTGGCTGAGGAAGGGGAGAACATCACTCTGGTTTTGCCCGTTTCGGAGCACGTTGGGTGCTGACTTCCAGGCATTTTGCACGTAATTCCCTGCCTGTGTGAAAGCCTGACATTGTGCCGGGAGGACATGAACACAGAACCTTTGTGCTCAGGGTATTATGCTTTCCCCGCGCACATGCTCCCTGCTCACACATGCCGTCTGGCCAGCCCTTGTAGCTGGGGCTCTCGCATACCACGCTTTCCTATGGAATTTGGATTCAAATGTGAAAATTCTCCGCCACACAATAAAAGTGGCATTTCCATGCCCTTTAGCACATCAGTCTTTTCTTGTGAATAGAGCCCTGATTTCTTTGGCTTTTGCCGTATGGAACAATTGATCCCTTCAGTTCACTTGCCAACAGTAATCGGTTTCTTCTAGCCATAAATTTTAGCCATTCTTTTTTTTTTCTCCCCTTTTTGGGGGGCATAGGGGGAATAAAGTAATAAAAAGAGACAGCCATAAAGTAGGCAGCTGTTACTAGTCAGATCTTGCTCTGGGAAAGAAGCAAAGCAAATACCAGCCTGACTTTTACCTGTTGCCTTATGTTGAAGTTTAGTTATCAGGACGGGTTTCTCTACAATGGGTCCCACTGCCAACGTTCCTACTTTCTCTGTAATGACTGGCCATGGAGAGTCTTGCTGTATTTAAACTAAAGGAATAATCAATTTTAAGCACCCTGTGGGCTTTAATGGTTTTTGGACAAGGTCAGGTAGTGTACTCCAAGTGGGCAAAGCAGTAGTGATCCAATACTTTTTTCCTGATGGGCTTGTTGGATACATCACGTTTCTGTTTGGTGACGTTGATTGTTTGCCTGTTCTTTGGCTTGCATTGACAGACTGCTTGCTCATTCTACGAAGGCTTTCCTCTTCTGTGTGTGTTGCAGTACCTAATTTTGAAGGAGGAACTCAGTGCTCCTTGGCCCAGTTGGTCACAGTGACCTGCTCCTTTCATGCTGGGTGGCACTGGAGAGGCATCCCAACACCAGCCCCAGCTGCAAACCCTCCCTCTCCTCTCCCCACCGCTGTCTTGGGGACCACACGTGTGTTTTGCTTTCCCCTTGTCTGCAGCTGAGGCAAAAAGGATTGGGAAATGCCAAGGAAAACAATTTCCCTCCCTCCAAAGAAGACTGCCACAGAGCTTACTTTATAGGACCTGCTTTCTCCTAAACCTACAGTTTGTCTTGAGGATGGGCTTATTTGAAATATGTCCTGGAGGGAGATTTTCTATCCATATGACCCAGTACTGTACGAGTTGTTTCACACTCCTCTTGTGGTTTAGAGTCAACTGTGAGCACCTGCCTCTCCTGGGCGTGGGAAGGGTAGAGCAGCTTTGAAATTGCTGATAAAATTGTTCTGCAAGGGAACTTGATCTTGCTCGGTTTCCTTCCTCCGCCTGCTCGCTGCTCCATGCTCCTGGTATCAGGGGAGGAGGGTGGGGGCCTCCAGCATGAGCGGCTTATTAAAGGAAACACAGCAGATTTAGGGTCCGATCCCTTGGAATTACAAAAGAAAACCTCCTGTGGCTCTGGGAGGGAGGAACATCCTACTTGGCATCAACCTGCAGCTCTGCAGCTGCTGCCGCCGCTCTGGTGACAACCAGGAGGCATTAAATAAGTGTCTGATGGGGCCTGGGCACGCTGGGTGACTCGCAGAGCAACCAGAAAACTCTCCTGCAGAAAGAGTTTCTTCTTCCCCTGCAGTTGCTGATCTGCAGACGTTTGCTTTCTCCCCAGCAGGATTTTGATTCCTACGAAGTTCTTCCAAAACTGATGTCATCTGGGCAGAGACCTGCCAGATTTTCTGACCTTTTTGACATACTCCCAATATCCACATCCCCCGGGGACTCTGCGAGATGACGTGCGCCGTGGCCAAAGGCCGTGGGGCTGCTGGCCCTCGAGCAGGGCGCTCGGCTCACAGGCTGCCCCGGGAGAGCCAGCCCCAAAATCTGCACCCCAGCTACCCCCAGCCTGGCTAAATCCCTCCCACTGGAACCACTTCGTTTTCCTAATAACACTCTACAACTACATTTTGATTTTGGAGAGGGCTTAGGTTCCTTTCTACCATCCCCTCTGAGGACTGGAAAGAAATGTGTGCATTTTAAACCCCTTCGATTTGCCAGATGCTCCCCTCCCGTCAGTGACCCCAGGGTTGTGCAGGTGATACAAATGCAGAGTCAGCCCTTTCCAGCGCTCTCCTGGCACATTTCATTTGTAAATCATGTGCCAACATCCAACCGCAGTACGGCTACAGCATCACCCTGTTTCCATCTCTTCAGTGTGAGGCATTAAAACCTTTTTTTAATCTTGGATAAACCAGGACCACCAAAGAGGGCTGTAGTCATGAGATGCATCATCAGAGGCTTACTCTTGAGGAAATATCCATTTCAGTGCCTTGCGGAACCATGAGTCTCATATTGCACTTTAAATACCGTGCTGGTGTTTGTAGTAACGTTGTGTGTTGCCCAAAGTCCCCCTTGGAGAACGATGTGCATCACCAGCCACAGTTAGAAGAGGTGGACTGTTCTCAAACACAATTGTGAAGCAGCTGGATCAGCCGGTGTGAGAGGTGCATCTGAAAAGCACCCCCAAAGCCTGGACACATCTCCGAGGCATCGCAGTTGTCAAAAGGTTGGGTTTTTGTGTGGACGTTTCATGCACAAAAGCAGAATTTGAGACCCAGTTGCTGAATCCTGTTCCAGATCTTGACAGGTCGGAGTTGCCTTGGCTGGGCGATGGCTTCCCACTTTCAGATGCACGAAGCTTGGAGCATGTTTTCAAAGAGAGAAGGACTTTTTTTTTGTCCATACCAGGCATATGCCTGTGCATGAGGCTGCCAGGGCAGGGACCGCCTTCTGATGGTGTTTGTGCAGGGTCTGGTTTGAGAAGGGATCTCCAAAAGGCTGCTGACACCCGGAGAAGATTAACAAACTCAAGGGAAGGCCAGAAATAATATATACAGCCCCTACTCACATTCTTGTCACGATCAGTTAAAAAAAATAAATACACGTAGCTATCAGTCTACCACAACTGAACACAGTTGTATTATCTGCTCCACTTTCTGATTTATTTGTTAAAGTATAGCAGAGCACTTATGCCCTACACAGCTAATAGTTGTTCTTTCACAAGCAGCAGAAATGCTTACGCATTCCAGTAGTTAAATGATGCAATATCCAGGTGGATATTTAATGGCCCATGACAAATCTGGAATGACACAGCAGACACCATAAATATCTTCACTTGAACAGATAGAACAAAACCTTTTTTATGAAAGCCGTTCCCAATTTTTTTCCACGTGCTGGCCATATTTTTAAAAGACCCTCTAAAAACAGCCTGGGGAATCGTCCCTGTCCTCCCTCCAGCCCGATCCTTTCCCAGCTCTGCAGGACGTGGAGCCCATGGTACCACAAGCAACGGAGCTCCTTCCCATCAAACTGATACTTCTTGGCGGTTTTTTTTACACTCACGGAAAAATTTGCAGAAGTTCAGTCGTGACTATGCCCAATTTGTTCAGGGAAACTCCTCAGGCCAATGTGCGTTTATGATTTTTGCATAATCCTGGAGGTTTTTTTAAGCATGTGCTTCTGCTTATGGGGCAGCGCTCTCTTGGTTAGGGCGAGTTGCCGCAGGATGCCAAGGCTGGCAGTCACTCGTGGCACTGCCATACGTGTTTCCGTGCCACAGGTGTCCTTCAGCAAGAAGAAGTTGTCCTGCAGACACAAGAGAGACCTGATCAGTGCCCGCACTGATGTGCCTGAGCGTCTTCTCCGAGTCTTGTTATCACCATGTTACACGTAACACGCTGCTAAGGGGCAGGTGAATCACTGAAGGGAAGGACACGTTTATTTTTAAAATAAGGATTTGGAAGGTCTGGACCTCTTGTGAACTGAGACTGAACTTATTGGATCTTTAATTTTTCTACTAAAGCTTTTTAAAAATCCTCATGCTTCGTTTTGTCATCCTTCAGATTTGAGCGTATTTTAGACCAGCGTTAAAAGGAAATTTCAAAAACAGAAAAGTCTTTAAAAAAGAAGTCAGAGTAATGCCAAAGTGAAGCAGACTATTTTACTTTGAATCAAAAAGAATCATGTTATGTGTTGAAGACTATTTGAAGTTTTTCAAAGCGTAGGGAGGAGAGGTGAGTGTTTTCCTGAAACATTCCTTTTGGTTCAAGATTAATACGTATTTTTAAGTTATTTTATTTAGTCACTCATTGACTTAAAAACTCTCGATTTTCTTGGCTCCATTACTAAAGCAGTGATGCAGCATCCTCAGTTTGATACTTAGCTTATGGAGATGTTATTTCCAAGAGCACGATACCCCCCCGACACTGGTACAGACAACATTTGCGTCGTTTTCAAGTACCTCTCAAAAAGTTCTGATCTTAAAAAGGCAAAAAAGTGGTTGAAGGGCAGAGCAGGGTGGGGGGTTGGAGGCAGTAGGTCCTGCTGGCTACCGTCGCCAGGGCACTGCTGTTATGGTCCCAGGGACCCCGCGACAGGGACAGAGGTTTGTCAGTCCCTTGAGTACACCTTGAATGCCTGGTGCCAAGGAGCAAACGAAGGTTTTGGCGTTGCTTTGCATAGGATTTGATCCCCTGGGGAGCGCGTGGCAGACCCCACATGTAACTGCTCCCGAACAGGCTATAAAGATTCAGAAGAATGTATCTAATGCTACTGTCCTTATTTATGGGCCTTTTTTGTGTACTTTCTTCCAAAACATTTAGAAAGCAGTAGGATTTCATGGCTGATACACATGTGCCTCAGAGGCAGCTACTGAGTCTAGTGGAAATATCATCACCTCTTAGAGATAATAAGGTATTAACTAATCCATTAGGTTTAACAACATGCGGTGGTACGAGGTACCTCAGAGCCATTTTTCAAGATAGGAGAGTCTAAAACACAGCACGCTCAGCTTAATGGAGTATACACAACGATACTCCTGCCCACACCTCCCCCCTTTAAAAATGCTCTTTATTCTTTTACATACATCCTTTATTCATAAACAGTGGAGAACTTGTCAATTTGTCATGGTCTCTATATTCTCATCTCCTCCCTCCAGTTGTATCCTTATTATAGGCCAACATAACTGATTTTTATCTGTTCTTAACCGCTTACCCTTTCTGGTAGTTTGCAGTCACTTTTACTGATACTCATGTGTTTATTTCTGTTTAATCTCTGGTGTCAAAGCACTAGAAATCTCTCTTGGTCTTGAGTTATGAGATACTTGTCTCTACCACAAATTAATGAATGATGTAATCACAGCTGCATCTTGAACTAGCCTGCCTGAAAATACCTCCGCAGCGCTCGCCAGACATGACTGCGCTGCATTTGCCCCGTGAAAAAGCCCGTGCTCAGGCCAAGCATCAGGGGGAAGAGCCTCGCAGATGCGCCCACGGACACACGTGATTGCTCCATCCAGCGAGGGTCTAGTGACTGCTCCAAGGAGGACGCGCTCCGGGTGCCCGGTGGAGTGCTGGGTTTGTCCTGGGAGTGAGTCTGTCTGACAGCAGATCTCTGTTTGGAGTGATGGAGAACACGTCCTGGCCGCCGCTCTGCCTCCCCAGCAGCGGTGCTTTCCTTCTTATGGCTTTGAACTTGCAAACTCCTCTCTCCTCCGGCGATCTCCAATGTTTCACTCTGTTGTATGGAAATGTTAGTGTTTCTCTGTGAAACAGCGAGGATTCATTTTTTTTTCCCCCTAAACGTAGACAAAACATCCCTGTGTTCCATGAGCTCATTCTGCGAAACACAAGACACATTTTGAGAGATGTTTTCCCCCCAAAATCTAGACTGACGCAGATGCTCACTTGGAAAATTTAAGCCCCAATAGTTGAATTTTGGCAACAGCAACTGAAAAACCAGTGTCTTGTCACGGAAAGCGTCTGAGAACTGTAACCATTGAAAAGTGCTACGTAAAATAAACGCAGGGAAATCATCTAGCATGCAGGGGAGGTTGTGCAAATTAATTGAACGGGGAAGGATATCTTCAGGCGCGTGGTTTTCTCCCTGCTTTTGGACTGTACACAGTCTCCCACCGGCCAACAGGGCTGGGGGCCACTGGGGCAGCCCGGCTGCAACCGATCCACGCTCTTGTTATCCAGGGAGGCGTTAGCGGGGATGACAATGACGCACAGCCCCGGCCTTGGCTTGGCCAGCGTCCCGTTTGCTCCATCTCCGCTGCGGTTAGCAGCCGCTCGCCACTCATCTCCCCTAAAAACGTCATTTCCCAGAAAACCATCCAAGAGTGCAGATGTGCAGCCGTCCATGCGCGGGGTGTGCTGCGAGGGCAGGCTGGGCACCGGCAGAGTGCGGGTTGATACCGACCTGCCCTACTTACGGACATCTAGGAGAGATGCTCAGGCTTCCCAGGCACCTCTGGACCAGCGCAAAGGCACCAAGGAGAACGGCCAGGCCTAATTTAAGAGATTGCTGTTGTTGTTGTTGTTCCCCCAGCGTTACTGATGACTTCCTTTGCTCGTCCTTCTGTTTTCCTTCTCTCCCCTTTCCCTGTTAGTAACAGCGTGGCCCCTTCCTGGGGCACGTCTGCCTGGCTGGGAAGACTTGAATTTCCATTACTAATGTCCGTCACGTGTTTGTCAGGTCCCGTACACAATTCTCCCTTTGTATTCCCAAAGTGTTAAATTGCATTTATTATACAGGACATCAAGAGAAAATTGGCTAAGCAGTTGATGGATAATTGTATTTCTTATATTTTCCCCTTTTTCCTCCCTGTAGAAGAGATTTGTTTGGTGAAAAGGCCTCTACATTTTTATCCAGTTTTCCTCCCGCTGTGACAGAGCTGTACTCTCATTACTCATTCAATTTTTATCTTTTATGGCAATGAATTTAGGGGGTTTTTGGCCATGAACTCATTTGTTCTGCCTTTGCCCCGATTAGCTCACATTTGCTTTTCCTTCACTTCCTGCAAGAACATCTTTTCCTACAACAACCTCATGCGTTTATCTTTAAGGCATTTATTTGTAAACCACCACTAGGCCTTTGTACTTAATCCAAAGGCAAAAGCCCCGGTATCTCCAGGAGATATCTGCAATCCCACCGCAAAATGGAGTCCCGTACGTGGTGGGGATTTGCACGTAGGTTAGGACCGGACCCGCGGGTCAGACTGAAGTTTAGCCCTGCCTCGGTGTTTGGGACCACGGAGCAGATGCCGAGAGAAAAAGTCTAAGGACAAGGCAAGAGTGCTCTGATAGCACCCTCCGCATCATTCTGATTCACGGCAATCGATGGCTTAGGGACTTCCCACGCTAGAGGTTGTGTTGCCTCTTGGTATTTAATGTCCGTGTCTCTAATCCCTATTTAAACACTGTGCTTAGTAACATTTGTCTGTGTGGTGGCTCACAAAGCCTTCTGTAAGTGGCTTTTTTATTTTTGTTAGCAAAATATTTTTGGGTTCCATAAAATGTTTTCCTTAAAACAACAAACAGAATAAATCTTGGTAATCTATCAAATTTAGCGCTGTAAAAATCATAGCAATTTCCAAGCCAACCCTATTGTCTCGGCTACGGCTCAGACTCTTTGACAGCTTCCCTGAGCCATGGGAGTTTCCTGGGGTGCAAAGATCTCCGGGGGGAACCGTGCATGTCCTGAGACTGTAACTTCTCCATGCAGCAGTGAGTCTACATGTGGAAAACCTCCCCAGGGGTGGAATCACTCCAACAGCACTTCACCGGGATTTTTCCAAGAAAACTGATTTTTCCAGGTGCTGTTTGTATGTCCTCAACTGAAGGCGCTGTCGTTATTTGCCGTGTTTTGTGTGTTCCCTGGGTGGCCGTGGTGCTCACCGCACTGTCTAGGGGCTGCCGTGCTCAAGGGTTTGCCCGCGGAGCCGTACGGACCGTCGCTGCATCCTGATGCTCGCATCTCCTCTTTGTGCTGTGGAGAGGAAAGATCCAGCCCTGGGGGGACCGTGTCTGCCCCTCTGCACCTCCTGGTGTCTCCTGGACGGGGATGTCCTTAGGGGGAGACAAAAACCTTTTCTGGTGCGTGCGTGCCCCAGACTGCTCTTTGCATCTGCTCTTCATCCTGGGAATTATTTTTCCAGGCTGGGATTAATTCCTCCTTGATGCATCAGGTTGTATTTCTCCCCTAAGCAAAATGTTACCCTCTGGTTTTGACTCTTCCCCCCGCATCTTTTTTCTCCCTTCAAGCAATTTTATTTCCAGGGTGAATTTTTGGAAGCTCCTCCGCTGCTTTCATTTCTCTACTAATAGCATTGAATAAACCTGACCTTCGCCGCAGCCAAAATCTCTGCACACCTCCTCTACCTTTCCCTGTGGCTCTGCATACTTGGCACCACGCTCCCCGTGGCTGCAGGTCTGTGGTCTCCATCTGAACGTCTGGTTGGGCTGGTCCCATAGCTGGAAACCGGGCCCCAGCCTCAAAGGCTGCCCGCGGAGGTCTGCATCTCTTCCCGGGGCTGGGAACCGGGCTGTGTGCGGGGTGCAGCTCTGCTCATCCGGCTGAGCCCGACGGGATTGGAGGCTGCTCAGGCATCCTCTGCGTCCGTCCGTCCGTCCGTCTGTCCGCAGCCGGGAGGTTGGCTCTGGCAGGGGCTCGGCTGCAGCGCGGAGCCGGAAAAACTCTGCTCCGAGCGCTTGGGCAAGAGCCTGTTTTAGAAAGTTGCCTGGGTGCCTTGGCAGCGGCGGTTGTTTTCCAACCCGAAGCAAGCCATCAGGGCAACAGATGATGTTTACTTCATGTGACATAATACTCAAGTCAAATATTATTTAATAGTGCTTTCTTTCATGTCCTGACAACTCTGAAAGTGCCTCTGTATGACAAAAAGCTGTCGAACAACTTTTTGCAGCTTTGTCTTGTTTTGTGTGCGGAGTGAATATTTGTCTTTTCTTTGGCCAAGTCAGACTGATCCCAGAAGAGCTACATCAGGTCAGACTGAAGCCATTTGCCTTCGGTTTTACTAGCACAAGTTTATCACGTCCCACGAAGGAGACTGGAAAAAGACTCCGGTGGGTTTTGGACTGAATTTAAGGTCAGCTAGAGCACTCAGTGAAATGGGAGGGATTAATAAAAATGTCAGCGATGGATGACAGGAAAAAAAGCTCAGATTATGACCCAAAAAAGCATCAGTGCTTCCCAGCTGCATCCAGGTGTTTGGGCTCAGGGCTCCTACTGACATCCTTCACTGGGCACCGCTGCCCTCGTGCTGGGTTGGGACTATGTAAATGTGTAGACGAGCACTGCTGACACCTTGTACCTGGGAAGGGTCACAGACTCCTCCGGTGTGCCCAGCTTTGAGCCAGCTGGTGACGGGTGAGGGTTTCGGAGGCTGCCCAAGCCTCTCCTGTCTTTGCTTTGTCCTCGAGCGAAGGGGAGTCTGCCCGGTGGGTTCCTGCCAGCCTTTTTGTCTCTGTGAAATAATATGATAAAGCTTTTGTGGCTCTGTCTGAGGCTCAGCAAGCTGCAAATGAGAGATGCGATAATTATAACCAAGCACCATCTTTGGGACCAACCCCAAACAGTGTCCTCACATCCAGGTAGGAGCACAACGAGGTGACACCTCAATGGTGAGATGGTGAGAGACACCATCACTTTCTTACAGCAGTGGCTGGTTTAGTAACCTCCTGTGAGCCAAATTTCACAAGGAAATTACACATTTTAGGGACATGACCTGATTTCTTACAGTATCACAAGTTGACCGAATTTTAAGAGCGTTTTCTGCTAAAGCTTTGTGGATCCAACAAATCAAGTGCCCTTGCAGTGTAGTGGCCATGATGTAATGGATGTACCATTTCATTTTTACAGTGTGCGTAGACGTATTTTACTGTCATGTTCACCACAGAAAGTAAATACTATCTGTCTTGATGCAGATCTTGATCTTTGGAGATGGTTTTTCAAATGACTGAAGCTGACAGAAGGAAATGTGGCTGTTCTTCTCCTACAACAGGCTTTCTCTTCTGGAGTCAACAAGTCTCCCATGAATAAAGTAGAAATATCCAAAGAGTTTGTTAAAACTTTTGCTGATGAGGGAAAGTACTACTGGTGGCATGCATTTTAGCAGCACCCAGAGGACCTGGGTGAGCTCAGGCTCTCTGCCCTGCGCCAGGTGTTCTCCAACCCCGAGCTGGTTTTGGAGAGGTAAAATCTCTGTGAGAAAGGCAGTCCCCCACTTTCCATTTGGTCTTCAGCAGAGGAGTCGGTGGATCTGAAATTATTTGGAGAGGTGGGTGTTTGCCCTGTGTTTTGAGACTGCAGGGGTAAAGACATCAAGGATGAGTGGAGGGCACACCTTGGATTGAGGGTTGTTGGATTTAGGATGTTTACAGGCTGTGCTAAGTGTTGCAAAGCATTTGGACCAAATTTGTGTTGGTCCTGATTTAACAGTGAAGGATTGATAACTCCTGTGTGAAGAGCGAAGCTTTTCCCCTTCCCCACAACTGGCTGCAATACTGATGGGAGAAGTCCAAAATGCTGGTGATGGCTGAATGCCACAAAAATGTCATGAATATTCATCGAGATTTTTACATGAATTTTCCTGAGCTCTGATCACACCCTTTGTATCCACTTTTCACGCATGCTCAGTCCGTCAGGTTTTACTGGCAGCAGCACGCAAGCATTGAAGCCAGGATGTCACTGGCATGAGTATTTGTAGAAATGGAACTTTACATTCCCATGCGGGGGAAAAAAAAAGGCAGAAGAAAAAGAAAGAAAAAATGCTATGGGAAATATTCAGGGCATTGTTTAATAACAGCTGGCAGGAAACTTGGGCTCTTGGAGTTGATGTTGACTTCACTATGGTCTTGGATGCTGGGGTGCCAAGTACAAAAAGGGCAATAGCCACCAAGACCAAGTAATACGTAGTTCAGTCTTTGCAAATCAGCGTCACTGTGCTGGTTATGGTGGGTTGTCTCTGTGTTTTAATTCCCCACATAAAACTTTCCTCTGGACATCCTAAGCACAACCCCCTGAGCAACTTCTCAGAATTAAAAACATCCAGGAGCATTACATATGTGCAAACATTAAATCAGTTTTAAAGTTGCAAAGAATTATCTGTGTGCTCTTGAGTCCCATCAAGTCCTCTTTGTTTTCTTCAGCGGTGACTGTGTGTGGTAGTCCAGGAAAATAAACTCCAACCTGTTAAGTAGCCTTTGCTAGGAGTATTGGACCGATAAAGCCTACTTTATCATAATAAAGTTGCGCTTACGGCCGATATAGATCTGAAGTCACTAATGGTGATGTGTTTGGAAGCAAGATGTTTGGTCTGTTTTATGGGTTTTATTGTTTTAAGATGATTGATGTTACAAAAGGCTTTATCATGCTGTCAGCAATAAATGGAGAGAGGACACAACACGTCCAGAGTCATGGAGCTGGTAGCTCAGCCTGGGTCTCCTGACTTGCAGCTGTGCACCTCCTCTGCTGGGCCACCCTGTCTTCTCCAAAGGACTGGACTATCGTCAAATGCTCCGCCACGTCCCAGCTCATCAGTGAGCCGACAGCCCGCAGGAAGGAGAAGGATGTCTATCAGCAACTCTGGTGGGCTCTGCTTTAAGAGCTTCGAACCTTGTGGGATTTTCAAACGGAGTATTTTCAAACCCAGACAGTATCCCAGGCTCCACTTGGGGCTTCTGCAGACACGTCGTAGCCGATTCGACTTAACATTTAGATTGGAGACAGACGGCGCAGTTTAATCCAGAAAAGATGGAGACAGAAGCTTTTAAAAAAGGACTGTTTATGAAAGCTCCCTCTCCGCTTTAATGTCAGGAGAGGGATTTTAAGAAGAGAGAAGGTTGGGTATCTCTCACTGCTCCTCCCTTCCATCATTCCCAACAGGGTGCAAGTCACCCTCCCGGCCACGCGCGCATGGGAGGACCTGGTGCCTGGTGCGCCCGTTCCCCGGGAGCCGGGTTTAGCCGAGCCAGCCCCGCTGCCCTGGCACGCAAACCCCGGTGTCCAGCCGGCAGTGAGGGGCTTCTCTTGCTTTGCTTGCTCCCTGCCTGCTTTTATAGGGCAGCATTTTTCTGCCACTTTTGGCCGCGAGACAAGCTTTGTCTGAACAAGCAGGAGGGAGTCTTTTTTGGCAGCTCCCCGTCTCCTCTCTTGTTTCCCCTGGTGTTTTGGCTCTTTCTCCCCTCTCTGTTTATTCCCTCAGGAGCCCAGACACTCGCAGAGCTGTTGAGACTCCGGCGAGGGTGCAGCAGTCGCAAACATGCAATCACATTTCACTTTGCAGAGAGAGAAGAAGAGCAGATGCCGGGTGCAGGGAGCTGCTCTGGGGACGGTGTTACTGGCACAGATGCAGAGTCAGACCTGTGTTGGCACCATGTGGCCCACAACTCAGGTTGCTCTAGATGCCACCAGCAGTGGAGAGCACTGTGTCACCCACTCAGAGCCAGCCAGGACAGGCTGGGTCAGTGGGATGAAGCTCAGCAAGAAATTGCTGTCATCTTCTCCCTTGGAAAACTGCAGGGCTAGTGTGGGATCAAGTCTGCCCTGCAAGGGAGCGTTTGTGAAGTGCCTTTAATCCCCGTGTTGCCTCTGAATGCCTTTCTGTTTAGGTATTTCAGAGGTCGGATGCTCAAAGGAGAAGATGGGGTCTGGATGCTAACAGATTTGGCTAATTCAAGCAAAGGCTTTGGATCCCCACCCAGAATAACTAGAAACCGGAGGTATAGAGATGTATTGCTGCCTCTTCCCTGACATACCAGGAGATGTGGATGTTTATTTGTCCACTATTCACCCTCAGCTCTTGAGACAGCTCTTTGGCACAAGCCAACCCCAGGAGCAAGAGCTGTTTGTGGGCTTACCCTAGCCCAGCATCTCCTGTCCCACCTTCTTTTGGAGCTTTTGCAACAATTACTGATTACCCCTAAAACATTGCAGTGAACCCCCTGAATTTACCAAAAGGGTTTTGCCAGCAATAAGGCTCCCGACGACCCTGACTGTGTCTGTCTTTCTCCACCCTCAGCTGGGATGTCCAGTGCCTGCAAGGGAAGGGAATGCTGGTGGGCTGAGCCCTGCCTTCGGAAACCTTCCTATCCTACAAGTCTGGGATGAATAATGACAGCTAAAAACTTCTGGTTTTCTAAAAGAAGCTTTTCTGGCATTTGAAAGAGATTTTATGAACTCCTTTGTGGTGGTAAAAGACTGGATTCAGAGGTCTTTTCCAGTTCTCCATCCTCAAATCCAGAGGTTGTAACTTTAACATTGATTTTATCCAGGGAGCCTCATGTCCTGTGTTAAAAAGAAGCCCAAGTTTGGTAATGACAATAGTCTTTTCTCACCTTAGCATTGCCCGTTTGGGGAATGGTGCCGACATGACTGTCTCTGATTTATCCCCACCATGAGTGCCCATCGGTGGTGCTGAGGTGATGAAGGCTGGCAGCCTCCACAGAGGACCGTGAGGCCCTTGTTCTCTTGTCTCACCTCTCAGCAGGACAAATCCGAACCCAAAGCCTCCCACCAGGTGTGCAGGAGCCTGCATCCAGCCTTGATGGCTTCGCCATCCATTGGTGCATCACAGGGATGGCTTTGAACCTTGGTTTTATCTGCTGGACCTGCCGGCTTGCCTGGCACAGGGACCTCCATGGTCCTCCATGGGGAGCATTTGTTATGGGGCCCAGTCGACTCGGATGTCTGACCCCACATCTGGCAGGATGAGTGATGGCGGGGAGGACCGGCTCCCCTTCCCTGAGCCTCTCCCGAGTGAGGCAGAAAACTCAGAGAGCGGCTTTCAGCGTGGTCCAGCTCCTCGCGGGATGGCCGGCGGGGAGGTTTGTCTTCTCGACAAACCACCTATGAGCGTTTCCTACGCACCGCGTGGGTCTGGGCTTGACTCTCCGTGCTTTGAAGAGAGGGACCACACAGAAAGTCCGGCCGTCCGACGAGGGACGCTGCTAATTGTCTGTGTCTGCTCGGGCGTCTGGCTACCGCTTGGCAGGAGCCACCCGTGCACGCTGAGCAAGGTGGACTGCAAAAACACAGCCCAGGCATCCGCGGCAAGGGCGAGCGGGCTGTTTGCGGCAACTCGTGCTGTAAATTGCTCTATAAATAGCCGAGGAATTACCTTTCTCTTTCTTTCAGGAAGATGCGCTTAACTAAACAGAGGGCGGCACAGAGGGATTGCTTTGTTTGTTGATACAGTTGGTCTCCATGCAGTACGCGGGCTCTGCCAGGTTGGAAACCCTATCAATATTTTGGTGACATGGAGTTACTAAGCTACTGTCAAACCTCGCCGAGAAAGCGAGCAGATTACCTCCCTGAACGCAGCTCACTTGCTTAACTCGCGGCTCATCATTTTGAGCCCGTTTTTACATTTTATGGTGACGTTGTGCAATGTCGTTATCTAGTCCTACTTCGCTTCAGAGACGGTTGAGATCAGGGCGCTCTTCCTTTCCTCCTGGAGATGCTGAGCCGATAACGCTCCTCCCTACAACGCCCACGGCGGGAGGTGGGACCGGGATGCTGGGGAAGCCTTTTCTTTAGGAAACCCGTCCCCGTCCCGACCCGGCTCCCCATCCCGGCTGCGGTCATCCCGCCGGGGTGGCTTTGCACGAGGCAGGCGAGGCGGGCTTGGCCGAGGGTTGTTTTGTTTGTTCTCCTCTCCGTGCTTTGACTCGGAGCCTTGGCAATCCCTGAGAAAATGCCTTGGGGTTAGAAAAGTCTGAAAATGTGTTTGTTTCAAATACTTGGCTGGGTTTTTTTTAGGCAAGGTTCCCAGCACAGGTGTGAACTTTTTTGGGTGCTGGTTGTAATGCAAACAGTGAAGGAAGCGCTCCCATATTCTGCCTGGATTTCATAACACTCCAGCTCGCTTTGGGTTTTTTTGACTTGTGGCCCTTGGCACTGCTAGTTTTATTCCTTATTTATTCATTTATTGCTTAAAAAACACTCTCCCTTCCCTGCCTCCCTCCCAGTCCTGAGCCATGTTTGGCTGCAGATGGGGCACGAGGAGAAACTGTGGTCCCTTGGTGGCTTCGGCCCCACGTGGGGACACCGCATGGGGGCTCCATCCCCTGGGGCTCTCTTGCCCCAGAGCTATTTGGCCAGGTCCAGCCTTTGCAGGACTAGGGCGACTAATACAAGAGGGAAAAGGGTTTTTTTTTTCAGCTCTGCTGGAAAAATGATAATTCACTGAACTCCCAAGCTGGCGTGTTGCCTGAATCAACGCTGGGTGCGCGGGATGGATTTCTCTTTTAAAGACGGGGCAGAAGTGTACCTTGTTTGCTTTACCTTTTTTCCCTCCCCCTAGTTTGATGGAGCAATTGAAGGGCTTGTTGAAATAGGACTTTAAAAGTCAGACAAGCATTTTCTTGACATGCAAGGGGTCTGTGGCACTCCTGTCAAAACACAGGGATGTGGTGTGAAGGGATGTGGTGCTCGGAGTTAACTTCGTGTTTCTTTAGAAAATAATAGCGTAAAAAAAACCCAACAATACAAGTTTTGGCAGCAGAGCAAATGGACATAAACAAGCAGAAAATGAGAAGGTTTGTAATCCTTAAAGGATCAAGTCTGCTGGGGCTGCTGCAGGCGAGGAAACCAAAGAGGGTGGGAAGGTCTCAGGGGGGCTTGTGATGCCTTTGAGAAAGGGCCCATGTGATATACGGACCGGTGATATAAGGACATATAAGGTGCTCAGGGGGGCAGGAGCTCTTGCTTCTTCTATCTCATTTATTAATGAGAATATTTTCATAATTAAACAAATAGTCTGGGGAGAGCAGCAGTGAGTCCCAGGTTTTCCCCAACCGTAATTATTCTTGCGATCTCCTGTGCTCTGTTGCTCCCTCGCTTCACCGTGGGAGAAGCACCCGAGCAAACACCGTGGCCCGGGGAAATCAGCAGCGTGCTTTCCCCGCAGCTCCAGCATTCAGGCAGCCTTTCAGGCAAGCACTTGGTCTCACGAGCAGCTTCATTGCCTGGAGGAAGTTTTTACTGGTTCAGTGGGAGCATTCCCCCACCTTAAGGCTGGCATTAGGTCTGAGCGCTCTCCTGGTGACGGGCTTGGTCACACAAGATTGTCATTTTTGCCGCAGAAATTAATGAGGTTAAAGCAAACCAGCAAAGCCAATCGAGGTACCTCAAAGAATGCCCTTCCACTATTTTTAAAAATGAGGATAAAATCCAAAAGCTCCATATTAACTCAATGCCAATATGTATTTCTCTCTGTCTTTGTACCGATGAGATCTAAGTCAAGACCCTGGTTCTGCTCCTGTGGGCAGGACTGTCCCTTTAAAGACTTGCATGAAAAAAGTAATTTTCTTGGCACAGTTTTGATCCTCCTTTTGTCCTGATTCATTTAGTCCAACCTGAAATACTGGGAAATACTGTAGATGTAGTGCTGAGGGACACGGTTTAGTGGTGACTTGGCAGTGCTAGGTTAACGGTTGGACTTGATGATCTCAAAGGTGTCTTCCAACCAAAATGATTCTATGATTTTACGATTCCATGAAAAATACCCCGAACCCTCAAAGCTTGCAAAGCATCCCCATGTCCGCTGAGCCCTAGAGCATCTCTAGCTGTTGGCTATCTGCTTCATTTGCTTTTCAAAGGAGACCTGGTTTTCTAAGGCCCCACCCAAAGACACGGGTAGATATTTTGATTTGACAAGAAAAAATTCTCTAATTTTAATAAAATAAGTGAGAGTGAGCATCTGGGGATGCTGCAACCCTTGGTGTATTGCAGGCTCTGGTGCAATAGTGCCGGCCTTTGCCCCGCAGCCCTCCCACCCCAAAATTCCTCCTGACTGCTCGGGGATTTGCGGGCTATGGAGGGTCTCGCTGCCTTCCACTGTGTGGGGCGCGGTGGGAGGGTGGGGAGGGACATCCTAATCTGCTGGAAAGGAGATTTCCCGGAAAATCTCTAATGCAATCACCACGCCAATACAATGCAAGGCGGGGATCGTGATGGGAACAATGCCCTTTGCTGGAACAGTCGAGGGGAGAAATGCAATATAGCAGCAGCTGTGGAATGCCCCCTCGGCCTCACCCGGGCACAGAGCCTCCGGTGAAAAGAACGTGTATGGCCAGGGTTAGGTTCAATGTGCCACAGGCTCCTTTAAATCCTCAAAAGTGGATCATGCTTTACTTTCTGCAGGGTCTGTCGCTGCCTTCCAGTGTCTCGCTGTGATCCAGCCCCAAAGCTGCCGGGGGTGTTAGCCCATTACATGGATTTAAGAAACTGAGGCAGCACCAAAAAAATGGCTCAGGTGGGGAAAGCCAGCCCCCGACGTGCACCCCCTCAGCTCGCCGCCTTCTGCTGGTCTTTGGGGATAAGCTATAGGACTCTTTCCATCTAAAAATATTTTGAGCTCTTATTAGAGACTCCTTTGAAAGAGAACCAATTATAGCTCTTTGCATCATTTCCTCGCTCAAGCGTGACCCAGAAGTTGTAAGTACTCACATTTGCTATCTGTACTTCATTTCAACTTCAATAATAATTCCTGCTTTTAATTTGATGCTGATTGATCGTGAAACTGCGTGTAAGCCATATGGCACCATGTTTACAGTTTTACACCATTCCCATTTTCCAGCAGTCATATCGAACGATTTACGTAGCCCCAGACATGCTTAAGGGACAGCCAAAGAGTGGCATTTGTTTTGATTATCTTATTAATGCTTTATTCAATCAAGAGAAATCACAGCGAATGCGTAGCAGACCAAATGTGTACAAACAAGACCGCCCAAACTCACACGAGAGCCAGCAGGCGGGCCGGGGGGAGGAGCGTTCCGTAGGGTTTTGCACATCTGCTTTCCAAAAATCCAAATGTTATCTTTGTCAACAAGGCCTGAGAAACCCTTGCTGAAGGCAAAAGACTTAGTTTGCTTTGACTTGCCCTTTTCTGGGTTTTCCTGAACGTCGCGGGCGCAGCTGGTGAGAGCCATGGGTCGTGCCCGGCGGGATGGGGTCCACCTCGGGGGCGCGGGAGGAGCGTGGGGATGGGGTGAGCGTGGAGGAGCCCCAAATTTCTACCTCACCAGCCTTCAGCCAGCTGTAGCTCAGAGGTTTCCTGCCCCAGAGCCTTTGGCATGGCATCAGACCGAGGTGCCGGGTGCCACGTGGGCTGCGGCGGTGAGCAGGGCCACGTGTAGCATCCCCCAATGGGGGGATGCCGAGCAGGGTTAGCCCGGGGGCTGCAACGTGGACCAGGCTGCCATTCCTGCTCGGCGCAGAGCAGCGCTGCCAGCTGCCCGTCACCCCAGCTGTCGTCCCAACGCCTGGTTTTGCAGTGCTTTATCCAAACCAGGCTATAGTCTCGAAACTGGGAGGATGCGTTTTGGCCGGCTGCGCTCAAAATCAGGAATTCCAAGTTTCCTCAAAACCTGACAAAGGAGAGAGTCATTTCCCGCAGAACAGATGGAAACGACAACTCCCATAGCCGTGGGCTGGGTGTGCAACTGGGCGCTTCTCAAATAAAGCTTGTCATTTTTCCTCCCAGCGTGCCTGTGAACGGACAAGCCGCAGGTGCTTAATATGCACGGCCTGGATTATTCGCGTTTGAAACATAAAATAAAACGGCAGAGAGGCAGACAAATCATGACAAATACCAATATTCATTGTAATCTCATTCCTGGCAGTGTCTGGAGCCTTTTATGATAGCCAGGCATCTGAGAAAACCAATTCATATTTAAAAGATTAATTTCTTAAAGGTAAACTGCACATTCAAAATGAAAACCAGGTTAAAGGGAGAAATCTGGGCTGGATGCCTCACTCAGGCTGGGGCCGAGGCATATGAATATGGTTTCAGCCTGAGGTTTGCAAGGATGTCTTAGGGATATAGTGCTCAGTTCCTATTCATTTCAAAAGCTGTTGATCACTCCCATCCCACATGTGGCATTTTCCTTTTGGATAAATGCTGCTTGAGTTAGTTAATCATACAAAGACCATTTTCTGTCATAAAGAGCTCCAGGTAGCTAAAAAGGAGAATATATTGCATTCTAACAACTGCAATACCAGTTGTTCGTTTAATATTCAGTTTAAAATCTACTAAACTTTAAAGAAAAAAAACCAACCCTATCATTTTCATGCTTTCCCCAGTAAAAACTCATAACTCTGCCAAGGACCATGATTAATTCAATAATGAATTTGCACTTGCTGGCATAAAGTAGGAGCAAACAATTATGTGAGAGTGTTGCTAGTAAAAGCGCACCAATCCGCTGCAAATATTAGAAGTGTCTTCTGCCACACTGGGAAATGAGTAGTTACCAATTGTTTTGCCCTGAGGAATGATTTTCTCCCTCACACAGAGTTTCTACCTGATAGCAAACATAAAATGGAATGTATATAAAGTAAACATTTCACATTATTGTGTACGCCGTTTCCTTCTAAAGCCTCACAGTTACAGGACAGAAAGTGAAAACGAAGCGTCAGCTTTCCCAGAAGTGCCTTTTGCAGTTCCACTTCACCCGGAGCAACTTCCAGTTGGGCGGCAGCGGGGAGGGTTCGACCTGCGGGACACAACGGGTTAGAGCCTTTCTAGGAGGCTTTTGAAAACCAGGAAAACTCCAGACACAGTAGGGCCGCCGGAGTTGACCGACGGTGCCGCCCGGAGAGGGCGATGCCGTGGGGAGAGCTGCGCGCACCGAGGTGAGCGTACAGCCGTCAACTGACAATTAGGGTTTATCTGCAACAGGCAACAGCGCCTGTAATAAAGCAGATGGACGTGCTGCTGCCAACGGCCCGTCCTCCTGCTTGGTCACCTGTCACCACAAGCAGGTACAGGTTTTGCTGAAGGTAGCAATTCCCTGCATCTCTTTTTTCTCTGCACGGGTAATTATTTGCAATGCCAGGAGTGACTCCTCTCCCACGCAGGATGGGCAGGAGACCTCTCCCTCCCTGCCCCCTGCTATTTTCCTTTAAGATGAAGCAAAAGCCCAAGCAGGGAACTGGGAGAATGGTTTTTTCTTCCAACTAAGGAAATCTCAGGGGCTTCCTCTAAAACACTGGCGAGTGCCCCGGGCCTGGCTGCAACGTGCAGCATTTCGCACCCGCTCAGCCCCGTCACTGGAAAACGCGCCCCAACCTCTCGGGCAGCAGCTGGGGAGCAGCTGGGCACGGGGTCAGGAGCCAGAGGCAACAAAGCAAAAAGCAAAGGAGGGTTTCTATATAGCTGTTTTGGGTTTTTTTTGGATGAAGATAGAAGGTAAATTTATGCTTGCGTGTCCCTTTTCCCGCAAGGATGCTCACAGGCAGAGGTGTTGCTCCTCCATTCCGTATCCCTGAACAAAAAGGGTTTGGGCAGATATGTGGCCACGCGGTTGGCGTTGCAATGAGGCAAGGTGTCGCTGTGCCTGGCTTGGCGTGTGGTGGAGGACACGTCCTGGCACTGGGCTGCTGGGCTGATGCTCTGCCCCGTCCCCTTGTCACTCATAGTCATCACTGGAGGGAAGCCTGATATTTTCTGCTGGATTTTACCCAAACGCTGCCTGCCTTTTTCACTGACGTGTGGCTCTGAGATGGGTGTTAGTTTGGTTTTCACGTACAGCGATCAGGAACGGGTGTGGGGTCTCCTGACTGTCTCCTGCGGGTTTCTCCCTGGGTGGCCCCGCAGCTCCTGCTGCAGCTTCGCTCCTGGGGCAGCCCGAGCCACCCCGGGAGAAATACAGAGCATCAGCTAAAACGGTCCAGGGGCTGGTTTGGAACCTCTGAGCCTGTCTTTAATTAATTTATGGAAAAATAAATTTCTTCTCTTTCTGTAAGAAAATACAGTATTTCTAGATGAAATTTGGACTGATTTTATGAGTACTGAAGCTGAAGTCCCCCAACATAAAGACAGTGGATCTCAGCGCAGTGTAAATCTGCAGTAATTTGTTTGACTTAAGCCACATGAAAACCAGCAGAATTTAGCTTCTTTATAGATTTTTTTTTTCCGTATTAGAGAAGTACAGAAATAGATTTTAATTATTTTTAAAGGAAAAATGGTTAAAATCAGAATTGATTGAAGTATTTGCTTTCTGGTGGGAGCAAGGAGTCTTTTGAGGTCTCTTAGGCGAGCTTCAAAACACCTAAAAGTTGCATGATCGAAGCTTTGTTTTCAATTATTCATTTGTTTTCAATATCTGAAGGTCATACAACAGGCTGGGATGGGGAATGCAGCTGTCATTAAAAATTTACTTACTTTTTGTACTCCAATTAAACTTACAGATAATAGCAGATAAAAACAACCATGCAATTGCTTTCCTGATGAAGGCACTGATTTATTGATACTGAACTTGGCTTCAGTGTACTTACACCAGGGATGAGTTTGTCTGCAAAGGTTTGCTTCCATTTTAGGAAGAAAAAAATTGACAGCTGTAAAAACAGCAGGATGTGATACTGTCCTTGATGAGGATTTTTCTTGGCAGCATGGTATACACGTCTTGCAAGACCGTGACATGTCCCATTCCCTTGGAAGACACGGTCAGCTAATGCTAGTATGTTAAATTAGGGATTCGCTCCCCTCCGCTCCCTCTGCAGTCAATGAAAAAGGGAGGAGAGCTGGATCTGTGATGGGAATGGGGATGGAGGAGCTGCCTTCAGAGTCCAAGCACTGGACCTCTCCTGCATTTCATGGGATCTGTGAATTTTGCTACATTAAAAGCAAGACCTTTCCTGAGAAATCACCTCCCGTTCAGTTTGCTAGACCTGCATGTTGGTGTTTCAACAGTTCATCGGGGTATCAGTAGGAACAAAGTTATGGAAATATAAGTGCTTTTGGAAATCCAGCATTTGAACAATACCTCCATTTACAGAAGGAAGAGGAGATGCTGCAGTGAATCGATATACCCTGTGCATATCGTGGACGTAGTGACTTATGGGCCAATAGTACCCGGAACAACTGCAGAAGTAATTGGAATGTGCAGCAATAATGCAACCTTTTGCTATAGGTGATCTGAAAAGGAAATGGGACCCAGCCTCATACACCATCTTCTCCTGGCTGAGGCAGGGCTAGATTTACAACGTGTGTTCTCAGCTACAGCTACACCGTATATTTGTCGACAGAGAAAATTGGGTAGCTACACCAAAGCAAACTCTCTAACAATGACTCATCCCTAATCACTGGCGATTAAACCTGAATTATACTCAATACATTTGCACAGGTCTGTGGACATATTAGAACTGTTTCTAATGTGGACAAATAGAAAAAAAAAACCAAAACAAAACCAAAAAAACCCACTAAAGATTGCATTTGGAAGCTAGAGTAAAAGAAGGCGATGTCATGGTTTATGGAGAAGGATCAAGAGGAGAGAGTTGTATATAGAAATGAAAGAAGGAATTAATTTTTATACTGATGTCTCAAGGGCCAGGATTTCTCAGAAAAACCCAGCAATTTTAGATGGAAATGGACCAGACCAAAGATAGTTGTACTCTTATCCCTAAGGCTCTCTTCTTCTATGTGGTTCTCCATCTCTCGTTGTGGTTTCATTTGTTTTGTCCCTCTCAAAACTACATCTAAGCTGATTAGTAATATTAGGGATTGATCAAAGGGATCATTTGACTGTGAGATTTCTTGCTAGTGAGCCTAGTTTCTGCATAGCAGTTACCCCCCACCGACAGCCTCTGCTCTGAGAGGGAATTCATCACCTGTGTGGGGTGAAAAATTCAGAAATACTTGACAATTTGGTGAGTGATTCACTACAAACAGGGTGTCTATTTTGGTTAAGAACACAAGAATCGATGCAAATTCTGCTTAGGAACGGTCACAGAACATGCTTAATTTTTACCCTTTATTTTCGCTATGAAGAAAACTGTCTTGACTATCCCACAGGCTTTGATGGGAAGTTTAGAAAAAACGTTAACAGTAAAGATAAGAGTATGCCATTACGTGTTTGTTTTTTTGAGAGTAGGTTTGGTGAAACTATAGGCAAAATATCCTGCGCAACATGTTACTCTTGGAGGCCTGATGACAGGAGATTACAGTAGGAACTATGCAGATAACAAGGTCCCATGAGTTCGGTGGGTTGTGTCATTCTTGCTGGACTAAACTTTCATCCCCTTTTTTAATGCTACTCCGACGTGCTCTTCAGAAGCTTTGAATTTCATGAAACATCAAAGAAGTTATCTTCATGGTGCTTTCAGAAAGACTGATGGTACAGGCTTGCTGTCATCACATTGTCATCTTGTCCAAAGTGGCTGAATTGCAATAAATTAAAGCTCTGGTTTGACCGAGGAAAGGCTTGTATGTACACTTCTAAGGACAAACTCCTGCTATAAGCCTATAAAATGACTAAGATGGATGAGGGGGGCTTAGGCTTGAACCAATCTGTAGGTCCTCCTCATGCCTTTAAGTCTGACTGATACGACTACGCGCAATGAGTAAGAACATTGGGTCTGAATTATGAAAACAGCTGCAGCAGAGGATGGCTCTTAAATCTTCTCTGGATGTCTGCGTGTACGTGCGCCTGTATCAGTCAGCCCTGTCCTCCTGCTCAGCATCCAGCTGGTCATCCTTCTAGGCAAAGCTTAATGAACTGTTTTCGGCAAATTTGAGCGGAATTTGATGAGTAGTTTCAGGCGAGGTATTGTATGAGGTGAATTTTGTAAGGATTTGAAGTGCCTGCTAATAAGTTTTTAAGCAAGAAATTCCACTTTGTTATTTGCTATTTTTCAACAGTGTGAGAAGCACTGAGTGGAGTAATGGGCCATTTTGACTCTTCATTTTAATATATTTCATATATGTCCATGCACAAGCTAAATATGCTTATCCTAAATTATCATTTAAACATTTAAACACTCACCAGGGTGAATGTTACTATAGCCATGGTGAAAACCTTAAACTGGCAACGATAAGCGTTTAAAAAACATGAGCACTGAACAAAGAGGAGATCCAAACTACAGCTGAGATGCAGTCTGGAGGACCAGGTTTTGGGATTGCTCCTTACCGGGACACTTGAATGTCCTCGTTGAGTTGAATGACGTCCAGGGAAGAATGCTGGGATTGACTTTTCATTTTCATGGGAGGTTTTCTGTACCCAGCCTTTTTTCTGCATGTCACTTCCTTGCAAGATTATAAGGGCAATGCAACCCACTAAACTAAGGGCCCTTTGTCAGAGAGTCGCAGCCGAGAGAAGACTAATGCAGCATCCTTAAGCTTCGTGCAGTATTTGCCCGGGAAGGAGAGAAAGCGCTCAACTCAGTTATTAATATAGACATACTCAAAATAAGTTTAAGAATTCTCTCCATTGCAGTTAGAATTTTTCTATGAGTTTTCTGAAATGAAAATAACTTCTGGACCATATTATTTCTTTTCTTTCTGCTGATAAGTTGTAATACAGGGAATATTTTGGTATATTTTACCATATAGACAGGATGTTAAGATCATCAATCTTTCTTCTTGGATATTCACAGAAACAGCCTGAGATCTATAAGCTTACCAGTTTAGATAAAAAGAAGAGCAGTTTTTGTTTTCCTTCACTAGATTTTAGTGAGGTGAAAAGTTAAAAACTGCCTTTAAGGAAAGGACAATTACAGAAGAGGGCAGCCTAGAAGCGTAAGTGTTAGAAGCTAACTGAATGGATACAATTGCATTTAAAAGAACCCTTTATCTTATTGTAATGTTAATATTAGTGTAATTATTTTTTCCTTTCTGGGACGCAATGTCACACTAAGCTGATATAGGTATGATTAGATAAATGTTACTCTTACATGTATGCCGCCTTAGTGGCTTGTCTGTGTACATTTTTAATGATTGAGTTCTCCTTCCTATTAGAAAATATCCTTTTATACTTTAGCTAATGTGAAAGGACACAGCAAAAAGTATCCTATGGTTGGGAAATAGAGTTGAAAGTATTTGAAAAGTTGGAATTTATCAGAATGAGCAGATCTAAACAAGTAATGTGACTGGTGCGAAGGGAAACCCTTTCCTTCGAGAAAAATGGAAAAAAAAATCCAGACACACATCTTGTTTTCAATTAGTGAACGGTAAATTTCCTAGAATTTCTGGGTAGTATCAGATTTAAATTTTTTGGGCCTTGATATTTCAAGTGTGCATGACTTTGCTCACAGAAGAAGCCTCCCTGAGCTCAGTGGCAGCAGACCCTCTGCAGAGGGGGTCCTGTCCTGGTGGTCATGCGCAGGGAGCACCATCCAAACCCAAAGGGACCGAATCCAGCCCAGTACATAGACACAGGATAGCACGAGGAGGTGATCGTTATTAAACCAAGCAGCAAAATTTCTTCTCCCAATCCTTCCTCACCTATTCCCTGCCCATGCATTCAAAATAACCCTGTTCTCATGTGAAAGAGAACAGGAATCTGGGCAGCTGATACCGAGTTTCAAAGTCTTCTTTGCTGCTATTGTGGTTGTCTAGTTACTGTTTCAACAGGAAGGTGTTTAATCAACGCAAGGCAAAAGGCAGAGAAATTAGCTGGTGATTTCCAGAAGGAGAAAATGTCGGGCTGATTAGAGTGTTTCTTTCTCAGGATGGAGTAGACAATACAAAGCGTGTGATAACACGCTCAAGATATGCCTCAGATCCCCACCAGCAGCCCTGTGAATGAATGGCACATTTCCTATCATGGCTTTCACAGTCCGAGGCTGATAAGAAAAGTTTAGTGCAGCAGAGCGTGTTTGTGCGAGATCCTTGAATACACCTCTGGAAAACCTCGATCTTCTCTCGGGCAACAAAAACATAAGAAGTTCAATGAGAGGAAGCAGATCCCTCTGAATTTTTAGCGTGTGAAATTGGTGGTTTATTTAATTTTATTTTTCCTATTAGATAAATAGATTCTCCAGTTCACATGATGGCAGGAGGACAGGAAGAAAGAGGATCTTTCTCTTAAGTTTTGATGTGGAGAAGGGAAATGTTTGCTCTCCAAGTGGGTACAATGTCTTTTTTGTGCTTTAAAATTTGATTGACACTGGCAAAAGGGACGTATTATGTACATAGCACATGTAGCCCTTCATATCCTGCTCGATGTGTGAGCCGAAGTCGTTAATCTCACCCATTTCCTATGCTCGGCACTGTGTGCCAAGATGTTCAGAAATAGCTGGGGATTTGGGATGCCTTAGCTATTGGGTGTCCGGCTAAAGAGACTTCTAAAGGTCTTGGCTTTCAGAAAGCTTTGAATAGCCGTCCTCTGAAAACTGGGCTTGTAGAATGCCTGTTGGCAAGCGGCTGGACTCAGTCCTTGGAGGTGTTCATGGAGCAGACATTTTCACAGTTGCAGGTTGGGCTTGGAGCATCGCTGGCATCCTAAGATGGTCTTTCCGAGTCATGCTGCCACGAAGGCAGCGGGGTTGGACTGCAACTGTTACCTGCTCTGTTGTGCTGCTTTAGTTTTCCTCCGATTTGTACTTGGCTGGCACGAGCAAAGGGCAGATTTTCCCCTTGGCATAAAATTTGTGACCTTTAAATGTAAAAGAAGGAAAAAAGAAGTACCTTCCTGAGGTATCCCAATATTATGTTCAGTAGGATTCAAAACAGGTATGCCGAAGCTGTGATCGATCTTCATGCTCTAAGCTTTAGAGAGAGAGAAGTGATGCCTCTGCTGTGTATTAAATTTGCGAACATCAAGTTCAATAGAAATGTCAAATTCCTCTTGCTCTAACTGGTATCCCCCAACACCAGTTCCAATCCTGTCCTGTCCTGTCCTGTCCTATCCTGAGAATAAACAATATGTGGAACATATTCTCCACCAGAGAATAAACAATATGCGGAACAGAACCAGCACGTACCAGCTTGTCTTAGTGGTGCAAAGCTGAATAATACCTGGGTAAACAGGGCAAAAGTAGCTATTGACAAATCGGCCACTCAAGAACCCGGTGACCTCCGAAATGCTGGAGCCCTGCCAAAGTCCAGCAATGGCAAAGAATGTGATGAACCACATATGTCTGAGAGTGAAGACGTGGGGAGAGATATAAATTACATCCCGGATGTTGCAATGTCCTACAGCTAACACCTCTATTATCTACAGTGGTGTGTATATAGCGTACAATTACACACACTTAATCTGAGGAATAAATATGTCAAGGGAAAGCCAGTTTCGTCTCTCTGCTTCCAAAGCTTCTTTCAGTCTTTTAAAAATAATATAATACGAAATAATAAAATCTGCTCTTCAGGATGTCTGCAGCCAGTTTGGCAGGTTCAAAAGACAATCCTTCACACCTTTTGGCTTTAAATAAATCACTTTTTGTGTAGAGAAGAAAAGCAGCGTAGACTCTTTCTTCTTTTCGGGAACCAACCCTATGCCATACCTCCCAGCTATGTAAACGCTGCGGTCATCATGCAAACACATTTTGCAGCTGGGCAAGCGTCTAACATATTTTCTTCAGAGCCGGGGGACCGCAGGAATAGGGTTTGTCCATTCTTCATGATTTGAAATAGCCAGTCTATCAATCCTTTGCAAACTCTTTGTACAGGCAGAGAAAGGATGCTTGTCCATGCAAATAAGCACTGTTGGTTTTGCTTACAGAGGTGCGCAGTTCGCCTTAACGATCTCATGTAACACGGAGGCCTTGAATTTTTCCTTTCCATATTCTGTTTCCAGACTTTCCACCGCCCTCCTGCCCCCCCCGGAAGCTGCCTCGCAGGTAGGGTTACTCATGAAAGTTAGGGGTGCTCATTACCTCCCGTCCTGCCGAGGTGCACAGGCTGCGGAGGCACGGTTGGGAGCGACTGCGCATTGAACGCCCGCAACATGAGCCGGGAGCTGAGCCCCGCCGGGGAGCCTGCAGCCCGCTCCTCCTGCAGCGAGGGATGCCAGTGTGAAACGTTAGAAGATGCAGAGGTCTTACGTGCATTTCTCGGGGAATGTTGGTTTGAGGTTTTTTTTGTTGTTGGGGTTTTTTTTTGTTGTTGTTTTTTAATTTCTATCCCTGTCTTCAGTGAGAAAAAGCCAGATGCTTCTCTATTCAGAACAGCAAATTTTTGGTCCTGGGAAGATGCACGGCGTGATAACGACAGTAGTGGTTATGAATAAGGTTCTCGGTAGGGAGAACTATGAAAATGGGAGGAGGCTCTGCCTTGGTCCGGCTGAGGTTTCTGAAAGATGATTTCATGACCCCACCCTGTGCCAAGACCAGCCGAAAGAAAAAGTCATGCTTATGCTTTATGTAGAACATATGCCACTGATTTTTTTTTTCTCTGAAACACAGCCACAGTCTTTTGCTGGTTAGATGGAGGGGTGTGGATAACGCATATTACCAATACCGATATCTTATGTTCAGAGACAAAAATAAAAACCTTTTAAAGCAACTTCTCTAAAGATTTATTAAACACTTGCTGTTACTCCCTGCTTGATCTTTGGCTCAGGCCTGCACTGAATAGCCATTGATTCTGCTTTTAAATGCAATATCGGATATTTTAAAAAAAAACTTATTCCTCCGCCAAATGAAAAAATCTTTTCGTCTTAAAACCTGGGATATTTATTCTCCTGCTCTTGTGCGAAGACGTGGTTGCTTCTTTCCATGTCCTCACTTCTGGCCAGCCGCAGCTTGCTTTCTCTGCTGAAATGGTGTGGAAGAGTGGCTCTTCAGCGAGATGTTTGATGTTTTTAAGCGGTGGTTTGCAAGCCCGCCGCTAAAAGCTCGTCTTCCTCCCGCCGCCGCGCGCGTCCTGTGGAGCCCCGCGTCCTCCTTCACGGCTCAGCTGTGGCCGCATGGCTGCTAATCTCATCTTCTCGCCCGCCTGGGGGGCTAAACCATTTGACCTGTGACCTTCAGCTGATCTGAAACCTCCATCAATCCTCCTGAAAAGTTTTACTAGAATCGGGGCTTCCAAATGACCCTTTGCACAGTTCCTGAAAGGAAAAGGAAAAAAAACCACCCAATCGACTCAAAAAAAACCCCCAAAAATCCCAGCCCTGTGCTGTTTTCTGTTGTTTTAGCAGAAAGCAAACATAAGTCATAAAAACACAGGCAAGAAAAATACAGCACGCTGGTTGCCAGAAAAACAAATTGTAACAGAACACAGAGGGGCCTCTCGCAGGGAGGAGGCAGGGAAGAAACACCTGTGATTTCCATTGAAAATCCCCTGATATCTACATTCCCCCCGTTCTGCTCCAATAAAAGCTCTCGCGTGCTCTATCTCTGACCCCGGGGCAAGGTCTCCACGCGGAGAGGTCCCTCCTTGTTGGGCCGCTTGGCCACAGCCCCGAGCGCTGG
The DNA here is from genome assembly GCA_008711295.1 of Anarhynchus alexandrinus. Lineage (NCBI taxonomy): Eukaryota > Metazoa > Chordata > Aves > Charadriiformes > Charadriidae > Anarhynchus > Anarhynchus alexandrinus. Next base: position 236,336 of record VUYV01000056.1, on the reverse strand, counting down.
ACCGGTGAATCACGGCGCGCAGCTGAGGAGCACAGAGCGTGCCTGCCAATTGTCCTCGTGTCATTGCTATGGTTATCTTAAAGTGCTCTGCAGATGTTTGTCTGCTTAAAAAACAAAAGAAAAGAAAAAAAAAAAAAGGAGTAAAGAGAGAGGAAGATAAAAACAAAGCTTTAAATTTCCCTGCTCCCTGACTGTTATACCACGACTGCTAAAAACTTTGGAGGGAGGCAGAGCTGTTGTTGCTGATTGGGTTTTGGACCGTGATGGTCCCTAGAGGCTCTGGTGGAGAGAAGATGCCCAGATGGCCCTGCCGTGCCCGCGGGGACATGCCAAGCACATCCAGTGACAAGGGAGCAGGGATGGAGCCCAGGACATGCGCGCAGTGCTTGGACAGTCTCCCTTCTGCTCTGGTCCTTCCCAGAGCAGAGGGACATTCACAGGAGCTGAGTTCAGCCCTGTGACCTCCCCTCCACGCTAGCCGATAAAGGTTTTTGCATATAATTTTCCTGAAACTCTTTTGTTGCTGGGTGGACTTTGGGCATTGAAATCAGTTAGGCACCGGCGACTGAAATCGGTACCTCTGCACCACATCGTGGGCGCAAATCCTCCTGGAAGCTCTGAAAAATCAAACTTCAGGATTAGGAAGTGTAACTGTGGCAGAACGGCTCCTTGCTGGATAAATAGCTAACGCAGCTGCACTGCTTACAGGACCCCTCAGGACTGCTGTGCGGCGCAGACCTGCCCGTTGGGGTAATGGCAGCACTGAGCCTCAGCACACAACTCAAATATGCAGTTTTCGGCATTGAGGCACGTAACCCCACCTGCAGGTGCTTTTGCAAACACCGTCTCTTAGTTGCCTGGTAACGTCTCACGTCCATGACTATCCTTCCCCAAATGCTCCTTGACCAAACTGCACAGGGACAGTGGGACTCGGAGGAGAGATCTGAGACTTAACATGGACCTGAATGTGGCATTTGAACATTTGTTGTGGTTGGTTTACAACTTTTTCAGACTTGGTGTTTACAGGAGGCAGGAGGATCAGTGATGGGAGGGATAAGTGCTGTGGATGTAATTTGGATGCTGCTTCACATTACAACCGCTGCAGCACTTGCAATGGTGTGTCCAAACGCCATGCAGGGACATTACAAGAGTATCCAGCTCTCCTGGAATCAACAGGAGATTTTTTCCATCAACTTACGTGAGCCCTGAATCACATTAGAAATGAGTGTGCACGTTTTCAGCAGCAGCACCAGCACACCAGGCTTGAGGGTGTTATATGTCCCTAAACCACACAGAAAGAGAAACAGCCCGGGGAGAAAGCTCCCTCTGTTATTTCACGGGTGGTAGGTTCAAACGCACAGTGTTTTCAAGAACATTTCGTGGGGTGGCTAAATGTAGTTTCAAAATAATACAATTTCCTTTGCAAAATGGGGTGAAAAATCCTTATTAGGAAAGCAGAGCCCAACTCAGAGTTGAATAGAAAATAGTCTTGCTATAAAAAGCATCATTGCTTCTCTCTGGAACATAAGTCCACGCACATAAAGAGCTCAATTCAGCAATACATGCGATGCTTCGCTGACCTGGGGTCTCCAAATTGTTTGCCTTGCTGTAGGACAGGGAGAGAGACACGGCTTGAAACTATTTGAGAAGCCCTTTCTTTGGAGCTGCCTGATTTACCTTCCAAAGGGCAAAAGAGGGAGCTCATGCTACAACAAGAAGACAAACTGTGCAACAGAGAAGACTTCTCAGGACAAGGAAGATCCCAAGAGCTCTGGCACCTGAAACTTCCCTGGTCTGGTCAGAGCTACCTGAGCACCTCCACAGCTGAGGGGCGTTTCCATCGAAAGAGATTTCCTTCAACAATCAAAGGCTGTGTGAAAAATTGCCAATTTTATTAGAAGTTCTTGATTTGGGGTAGTCTTTGAAGTTTATCAACTCATTGAAGAGGCTCACTAGTATTTTTATTTCCTCCTTTCCTTCTCTTATCCGACATGAAAAACACCAACAAACACCAACGTGGAAAGAAATGGGCTTCAGGCAAGAGGGGAAATCAGGGAACATTTTGGAAAGTACTTCAGTAAACCTTGGCTAAACCACTGAGGAAGTGGGTTTCTTTGCATCTTGGAGTGGAGGAAGTCTCCCTGATACTGATGATTTCCCAGTTTTTGCACATGCCATATCTTTCCCCCACTTAAATTAGAGCTGTGGCTTTGCAAATGGTCCTGGAACTTGGCTTTGCAAACAGGTGTCGGGCACGTGTGGTCTTTTGCTCCCGGTGTTTGAATGCCCCATGTGCCATGGTCTCTCCCAGGCATCACTCAGCCTCAGCTGTGGCATGGGGATGTGCTGGGGGATGTCTCCTGGGTGGCATTGCAACGGGGGCACTTGTCTCATCTCCAAATCCTCTTCCAATTTCTTTTTGCTCAGTGCTACAGGGTGTGACATCTTCAGGTCCAGGACAGACCAGATGAAAAATGACCCTGTAAAGATTGAAAAAGAGGAAAAAAACTTGAATCAACACCAAAAGATGCACGTCCTGGTAATAATTCTGGTTAAATGACGTGGTCAGTGCAATACTTGTGCTGCTTTGGAGTCAGCCAGCACGGCCTGTCTCTGAAGCTTGCAGAGATTTGGTATGGCCCGAGTTCCCCAGCTTGTGCTTCTGCCTTCAAGCTAATGTTACCACTAGCTAGTCATTTCGGTTTGGTTCTCCATCTGAGGAGATCACTGTCCAAAGAGGGATAAAGGCTTCCTTTCTTCTGGGTAGCATCTGAAATCACAGCCTGGGCTTTGGTAACAGGATACTGGTGGCTTCAGTTCTTCCGATAAGGGGGAATGCTTCTTTTCCTTGTTGTTGTTAATCCTGGGAGTGGAGATCAGTTGCAGTGCAGGTGTCTGATTTTCATTAAAATTGCAAATTGGACTGGATGCTTGATCAGATAACAAAGACATCATTGAAACCATGTGTCTTCCTTCAGCAGCAGAACAGGGGACAAGACAAAGAATTTCCCAGTGTGTGTCCACTTGTGCATATTTACTGCAGAGAGTGAGTCTTAATACTTTGGTCATGGGTGAATAAATAGCTTCTAAGAAATGCCAACCCTATCAAACTTGCTGCAGCTTTGGAACAGCTTTTGAGTTGAATAGAAGAAGTACAGTATTAGCCCTTTGGGGAAAATACAGGCTGTTCTCAAAGGAAATCAATTAACTGCAGCATCTCTTTGGTCCCAGTTCAGCGGATCTTCACTTTTTTATCAAAGAACTTAAGTGTTTTCTTAGCTTTAAGCATGAGCTTAAGTGCTTTGATGAACAAGGATGGGCTTTCACTCGTGCTGCTGTCCTCTCCAGAATCAAGACCATGTGTTTTTTACTATGGGAAAGAGAACGAGTGAGACAGAGAGGTCCAACCAGTTGTTCTGTTTGGAAATCATATGCAAAAAAGCTCTCCTGGAGTAGGAAAGTTTGGGCTGATGGCATATACACGATGCTTGGAAAGGAGGTTCCTTGTACGATGTCCTCTTGGCAGCTAAACAAAGTGATTTTGAAGCAAACAAACACACAAACATTGCCTTTTCCTAAGGCAGATGTTACTGCATTTATATGTCTTAATTATGTTTTTTTTTTTTTTTAAATTGTTGTCCTCTCCTCCTCTTCTTTGTATCAACATACCTATGAACTTCCCTTAGGAGTGATGAAGGGAGCAGCTAAACAAAGTTTCATCCAACCCAAACTATTAGCTAGCAGGTATCTAGGGTAGGTTCATCTTAATCCTTTAAACACTCCAGAAACCACGATCAATGAGAAAGGTGCTGAGCCGTGTCCACACATAGACATGCGTTTCTGTCTAAACTCTGTCAGACAGGGAGTTTTCAGCTGTGATCTGTTTGGGTGGTGTTTGCAGAGCTTTTGAAGAGGATGTATTTAAAATGGTGCATGTTAAATGGGTCCTGGGCATTAGAGGAAGCCTGAATGATCTTATCCTGGCCATCAGTAGGGTTAGATGCAGCCACAACATAATGCTTACCTATTCAGGGGTAAAGAAAACTCTGTTCCTGGCACAGGGGAGGAAGGGGTGCCCATGTTAAAAATGTCTTATTGGGAGGCTTTTTACCGAGTCTGCTCTGCTCCATGGCAAATATTGCAAAAGGAATTCCTCAGGGACTTCAGACAGGTCATAGCTTGGGAGGGAAAATAATTCTGGACTTTTACAACAAGACAGTAGTGAGAAGTTCATCGTGCTTTGCACACACAGTGAACAACTAAATTTTTTAAGTATAATTTGTTGTCCTGGTGTCCTTGAGTAAAACCTTCTCAGCCGTGGCTGTCACCAACACGAGTCCCATCTCATGCGTGAGGCAGCTTGGTTTGCTCAGATGAAGGACGTGGTGAGGACGGCGGTTGCCCCCGTGGCTCTGGTCATGGGAACAAAGTCGTGCGGGGGCAGTTAGCTGCGATGTGCCTCGGGATGCCCTGCGTGCGCACCCTGATTGCGGGTAAAACGGGCAAATTCGGATAAACTGTGCGGCTCTGAGAAAGAGCTGAACTTCTCACCCCCAAAATGCTGTGAAAAGCCTATGAAAGACTGTGAAACATTTTGTTTTCCAAGGAGCGGGCATTATTTAAATATTACAGAAATATGTGAGGAATTTCTTTGGGACTAGGACACACAATATAGACACACAAACTGATTGCTGTGACAGCTTCCCATGCAATAAGCACTCTGCATTTACTGTTCACTTTCATCCCTTGGTAAATGGGAGGTAATTTGAAGATATTTTCATTCCTCTCAGAGCATCACTTTGGGATATCTGTAGAATCCACACAGCGTCACGATTCCAAGAAATCTGCCAGGATTATGTTCTGAAGTTTGCTTTGGATAAAAAAGGACTCGAAAGGTCATAGATTATCCCAGGACATATCAAAATATGCATTAAAAATTTCCATGTTCTTCAACTCGTGGTAAAAGTCAGCCACATTCACTCAGTTTTGTTCAAGTTTAAACTCGAGGGACCTTATCTGTGCTTGCCAGTGTGTCAGCGCCTTGAGAGGGGAGGTGGAAACTGCTCGCAGGACTCTGCCTGTGTCCCGTCAGAGGGGAAGCGAGTGCTGGATCAGGCGAGGGGAGAATTCGGACTATACAGCATGGGAAACGGCTGGCCCAAAATAGGACTATGTAGAGTAACGGTGTTAATTAGTGCAGAGGAGCAGGTATTTGGGCATCATTTATAACCTTCTCTTATGGCAGTGGAAATCTGGCAGGAAATTGCTTCGTGCGTGGCTCAGTCAGACGTGCCGTGAGCCCCAGTCCAGGAGAGCAGGTGGTTTTCAAGGACAGCAGTCATCCAGAAGCTGAGCTTTGGGAAGCAGCTGCTATCATCACTGTGGGGAAAACACAGTTTGCTCCAGCTCTGCTTTGCGTATCGCCTAAAGGGATGAACGTTGCAGTGGAGCCGACATCACCATCCTCACCTTTTTGCTTCATTTTAATGGGATTTCCAGCCTCCTCAACACGCAGCAGATCATAGAATCATAGAATGGTTTAGGTTGGAAAGGACCTTGAAGATCATCGAGTTCCAACCCCCCTGCCATAGGCAGGGACACCTCCCACCAGACCAGGCTGCCCAAGGCCACCTCCAGCCTGGCCTTGAACACCTCCAGGGATGGGGCCTCAACAACCTCTCTGGGCAACCTGTGCCAGTGCCTCACCACCCTCACAGTGAAAAACTCCTTCCTAATGTTCAATCTAAACCTGCCCTCTTCCAGTTTGAAGCCATTCCCCCTCGTCCTATCACTACATGCCCTAGATCACCAAAGGACATTGCTGGTTTCCTTGCTGCCACCTCCTCTGACTAGCTCTTATATCGGCAATAACCTTTTTTCACTGGTAAGGTGAAGGTGACACACAGTGGCACACCATGGCATGGACACACTCCTGTTGTACCTACCAAGTTGGTGTCAGAGGGTGCTGGCATGGAAATAGATGTTGCAGCCTGTTGTGAGCCGACCACTCATTGAAGTGCATCTGTAAACGCTGTCCACCTCTCTGTTTCAGACATGTTGTCAGAGGATCATTTCTAATCACAGAAGAATGGTGTCGAGAGGAAGATGAAATCATCACTGGGCAGGAGGTTACAACAGCGACAAGATCAGTCGAAGCCCCTTGGCCAAAACTATCTAATAACGAGAAGTGGGCCAGAACGCCAACATCGGTGACCCTGAGATTGTTTTGGTTTTGTATCAGCTTAAATAATCTTATCTGGCAACTCGGCTCTAAACAAAAGCAGGGGTTTCATGGCCATCCTCAATGCTTTTGCCTGCGCTACAGTGGCAAGCCACGTTTCAGAGGGTCAGTAATGGAAAACAGATGTTTAAATGTGTACAACAAGAAGCAAAAAAGCAAATAGTGCAAGCACAGAGTCTGACACGAGGAGGGTCCCTCTGAATTGTAATAATAAAGGACCCACGTTCATGAAACACAGGATTAGATAAACTGCTATTTTTTAATTGTTGTGCACAGCTGCTTTCACAGCTATATAATCTCAGTCCTTGTAATATATCTGAATCAGAACCTTATTTTAGCATAGCCTGCTCCTGGTTCATACAGGGATACACTACTGCACAAGCAGCGTTGCAGGAAAGCGCTATGCTGCCAAACAGACAATACAAGATTAATTATTTGCCCGGCACACTGCTGCCAGGCTCTGAAAAATGCTTCTATGTATTCTTTTAATTAAGAAGAGATACTTGCACTGAGTAATGAAGAGACCTACTTTGAAATCGGAGAGGTTCCAATATTTCAAAATTAGTTTTCGTTCCAAATTGGCTTTCTGAAACATGTCTCTTCAGAAAGTTTTTTTAGTTGTGTCAAAACATTATGCAATTCAAAATATGTATCTCCTGCAATATTTAAGCCATCGATGAACATTTAGAAATTATTACCGTGAAAAAGAATCCAAGTGAATAATGTTTCTTTTCCTTGAAACACCAATTTACCCTCCTGGAGTGCATTACTTTGGACATGCTTCATTTTTGCATAGAAAACTTCTTTTTTTTCACACCAACAGAAGCAGTATCTATACGACAGTTATTTCTCTGCATCAAAGGAATGTGATGTGAAACATGAAAATAAACGATTTTCTAAAATTGTTTTTATGGGATGCATATAAACATGCAGAACTACAGCGAGACGGTTAAAAGAAATATTGGAATCGCTCTATTTGAAATGATAAAGATCATCTTGTTCTTTTTCAGCCTGTCTCCCTGCTATTCTTGGATGAGGAATAAACGGTTTCAAAGTAAATGCTGCATTGAAATCCATTGAGAAAAAATTAAACTTTTATATTATTTACTGGGAAAAATGATGATTCTGCGAGCTGACGTTAAGGGACAGACTTTCAACATTATTCACCCATTGAAAATAGCTCCTATTGTTCCCAAGTTCAAAAGCCTCTCTGGTTATTGCAACTTTGTCCTAAATATGTAGCTGAACAGTTGGGCTCAGACTCTTAAAACGCAGTTGCACAGGCATGTGACTGGCCCATGCCGTTAGCGCCCGGCGCATGCAGGGATGCTGCCCGCACCCTCCGGCCATGCCGCAGGCACTGGGTTTGTACTTGCATCTAACAGGACCGTGGTTTTGGCTGCAGCAAGAGCGCAGAGAGCTTACGTGAACCCTCTTTTCTTCACTGAAAGCTGGACCTTGGCATTTTGCCGTATTTCTGATGAGCGTATCACAAGAGATGGATCCGCTTTGTCAGATCAAGCAGCGGTAGATAGATTTGTTGCTTTGGGGCTTGACAGGGGACGAAAGGTCTCCTCTAGGTTCACGGAATCACGGAATTTTCAGAGTTGGAAGGGACCTCTAGAGATCATCTAGTCCCACTCCCCTGCCANCACTGCTCTGCCACCCCAAACGGAAAGGAGTTTTTCCGTGTATTTGAACGGAACCTCCTATGTTCCAACTTGTGCCCATTGCCCCTCGTCCTGTCATTGGGACAGTTGAGCGATGCTCTGCACCTTGGGTGCTGGCTCTTCTTGCTTGGTCTTGTGGGAGGGGTCCTTCCCCCCAGGACATGTCTTATCTCCTGGCTCCGTGTGGGTGGGGGTCTGGCAACAGGGTTTTGTCATGGGAAAGCTGCTGTGGGATGGCGGCCTTTATTGAGACAGCGCAAGCTGTGATCACCCGAGAGGCCGTACCCCCAAACAGGAGCAGACCCGCTCCCCGGCGTGGGGCTGGGGGGGAGCTGGAAGGGCCTCGAAGGGCGCGCGGGAGGCAGCGAGCATCGCAGCCGTGGCCGGCGGTCGTCAGACCCCGGGAAAATTTCACACATGATTTCTCTGTGTAAATGAAGCAAGATAAACAGGATTTGGTATGAATTTAAACATAACACTGGTTATATTATTTGGGAACAAAACAGTTGCATAACCCTGTGGAAAACAGCACAGCTGTTCCCGCCGGACAGGCATGCCAAGAGCTGCGTCCTCCCCTGCCAGAGGTACGCGCCTGCAATTAGGTTTTCTTCCCTCCTCCCGCACGGTGACGCTCGCTGCCTGTCCTGGGGGGTCCCGGGCAAATCTGTTAGCCCCCTCCTCTCTGGTTTCAGAATTCACCTACAAATAAACGCTTAAAAGACGTGAAATGGATCGCCTCTGCTGCAGAGCCCCTGCTCGCTGAGCTGAACCGGGGAGGCCGGGTCTGCGCTGCCTCTCGCCTCCCTTCTCGCTCTCGGCCTGCGATAAATGCGCGCAGCATGAAAATCCGATTTGCTGTGAGATTAGGGGAGCGTAATCTCATTACCGATGACAAGCTCCACTGGCCCGCTCTGCCGCCCACTGCATATCCCCGCACAGCGAGGGAGGGAGGGCTTTGATTAACAGCTTGCTGCAAGGATAACTCTGCTGGCATCGGAGGGGGACGCGCCCTGGAGGGACCCTTAGGAACTGGGCATCAGCGCAATCCCCAGGTCTACTTGTGTGTGGTGTGATGGTTGATTTAGGATGAGATTTGGTCTGGTCCCCTGGACCCATAAGCTGTAGAGGTCTCTGAAGGAGCGGTCACCGGTTAGCCCCCATCCTGGAGGATGCTTATGGTCACCTTTCCTCCGAATGGACCCCAGTTTGCACTCACTAAAGCTGCTCTGCGATGTGACAGCCTGCATGGGAAGGAAGGGTGATTGGGGACCATCCCAACCCTAGACTGACGCTGGCAGACCTCCCCAGCTCACTTATCTCAAAGGGGATTTTCTCCCATTAATGCTAGCTGGCATGCCTGCGTCTCTGTGTGCAGAACACTTTCCAAATTTTCCCATAGTGTTTTCCTATTATTTTTCTCTCCCTTTATTTTTATGCGCTAAAATTAAAATCTGGAAGGCAAATGTCTCTCATTTGCATACGCAAAAGGAATATTAACATGCTAGTGATTACGTGCGAACGGTGCAGGCACTGATTCTTACAGGAAAATGCTTGGGAAGGAAAGCCAGGACCCAAACCGCGCCGCAGGCATGACAGGCAAACAGCGCTCTCAGTGACAACAGAAAGAGAAAGCCAATCCTGCAGGTTTTCCGGGAGTTCCATTTTATTCACATTCCTTCCCTGGGCAGTAGATGGAAATCCTTCTTTAATTAAAAAACTGCTCCCGGTGCAGCGGGTGCGGAGCTGGGCCATGCTGGGCGGCGTGCTTGTGCCGTGCGCTGTGCGGTGCATCATGCCATGCGCTGGTGCATCCCGCTGCGCATCCCGCTGCGCATCCCACTGCGCACTGCCATGCCCATCCTCCCGTTTCCGTGAGCCCTGCTACTCTCGCTGTGGGTACCAGCCTCGCGCAGCCATTTCAGGACAGGTGCTGGATCCCCCCATATAGACAAGGTAAAAAAAAAAGCCAACGGGACAGTTTCCAAGGCGAACGCGGGATCCCCGAGCCGCCGACGGTGCCCCTGCGCGCGGCCGCGGCGTCTGTGCTCCGACGCTCTGCGTTATTTCTTCTCAGAAAAGTCACTCAAATACTTCCCTGAAATGCAAAATATTTTGGAAGCTAAAGATAGTCCAGGCAGAAAGGCAGACATCTAACTGACACTGAGCAAATAAATACAAGTTATGAAGAATTCTTAGTGAAAATAAAACCCTGGAGGAATGGAGCTTTTTACTGAAAACAGGGCGGGAGGCTGGGGTGGCTGCGGGGTCCTCCAATAACCTCCATCCACAGGATCCCTTTTGGGGCTGGGGAGCATTCACAGTATCTGTTAATACTACCAAAAGTTGTTGCAAGTGAAGGAAATCGCAATACTGCTGTGTTGCAGTGTAGCTGCTCTTGGCGTAACTCGTGAGCAACGCTGGTGGCTTCCACCAATCAGCGTGCATGTCGTACCCTGAATGGGATCAGCTGGAGTTTTGCCTTCAGTTCCCTCCCAGTCAATCATTTTTGGCTGCAGATAGACCTCAAGTTTCTCTCACAGTCAAGGAAAGCACTGGGGTACATCTCTCCCCAAGACATCCTCGGGGTCCCTTTTTGGTCAGGTTGCTCCTAAAGCCTGGCCCAGCCCTTAGGAGTGTCGCTGCTGTTGAACACGCTCGTGCTGTTGCTTTTCCCAACAGAACCAGCAGCCTTGAGACACTGCCTTTGGGCACCAAAATTCCTGGACTTTGAGGCAGAATGCAGTGGGGAGAAAATGTACTCTACCCAGGGAATGCACTTCTCTTCAGTATCTTTCCTGGCTTGCTGTGTCCTCCAGATTTCAGTGTCTGCAAGCACTAGGAACAGGGACTGATGTTCTTTCTTTATGCTTTATTGCCATTGAGTGAGGAAGCAATAGAATCAGGTAGAATTCCGGGAAAAAAAAATGCCATTTGCAGAAATTACCCTTCTTTTAAATATACAGGCGTGCATGTGTGTGTGTGTGATTGTCCTTATCTGCTTCTAATGAAGACTGCATTGGATTGCTGCTGTTGTCACCTCTTGAGGGTGGTAGGACATTGGTGCTAAGTCGAAGTTACTGCTAGAAACACTTTTATTGGGTTTTATGCGTTTAAGAAAACTGTCCTGAGACAGAATGATTTTCAAGGGGTACAAAGCAGAAACTGCAGAAGATGCACTGAATTGCCTTGGACATTTTCACTTCCCAGGAAAATGTCCATTCTTGCTGGTATTTGACGTGAAAACTGTAGTTGGGGATGTAAATACAGTATCAGATAAATGGACCAGAAGAGGACTGAGAAAAGATGCTAAAAGCCCAGGAGTGGTTTTGCAGAGTGGGCATCCTCTTGTCTGACCTACTGCGAGGTAGTTTGGTCTCGTGGGTTGAAGCCTCAGTCTTTCACGAGATCGCTGCTCGGTTCCCTGCCGTGAGGTTGATTTCCTTAGCTCAAGGGGGTCAAAAGCACTGGCTGTTGCTTGCAGGGATATATCCGCAGCAGTGTCAAGCTAAAAGCCTGTTTTCACCAACATCACGCGACGCCGGGGCACTGTGCTGAGCCCGGGGTGAACGGCTGCTCCCCTGGGACGGAGGGGCTGTCCCCAGCACACGCAGCCTCTCTCCTAGGGAATGAGGAAGGGCTCCTTTTCACAAAGAACTGATGAAATGATGTAAAAGACTGGCACAACCAGACAAGAAAAATTGTCTCCTACTTAACAGTGCCGATAGCCGCCGTTGTTTTTATTTCCTGGGGCTGAACCAGGGCTGTTTTGCAGAGAGTGGGAGTAAATCCCATATTGAAATACCACAATGAATATTAGCTATTAGAAATGCCTTGATAGAAACACTACATACAGACACAGCAATGAAGAGGAATACGCCAGAGATTATTTCACTGCTCCAGAAGCTAATGAGCTTGTTAGAGGAAGACATTATTATTAGTTCCTGCAGATACTTGCAGCCTGCCTTGCTCAATAAACTCCTGCTCATGGGGCTTGGTTTCCACCATGGTTTATTACAGAGCACACATGGTTTCCATCCCGTGTTGCCATGCTGCACAGCCCAGGGAACTCCGGCTGTGATGTGAGCCGTCCTGCAGGCTCCCCGGACACCTTCACGCACCCGCTTAATCTCCTTTGGCTTCATCTTTCTGCATCCTTCACCTGGCACTATAGGGGTTGGGGGTTATGTTCAGCTACCTCCATGGGAAGATGTTGAGAAAAACCTACCGCAGTGGTTCAATTCCTCGGGCAGCCCTGGGCTGCTGTTTAACAGGGCTGTGGCCCCAGCTGTTAATCCAGCCTCTGCAGACCCCATAGCTTCCTCACTTTCTATTGGGGTGAGTAATAAGTGAGTCCTATGGCCGTAGTGGAGTCCTGTCGGTGACTTGTAGGTTGGGGAAGTTGTTATGGGCGAGCAGTGCCGTACGAGGGACAAGCTCAGCCAGCAGGCGCCGCCGGGCGATGGTCCTTCTGCAATCTTTGACCATGTAATTTCGGGGGGGGGATGTACATAATGGCTCAGCTCAACTTGAAAGCCCCTGGATGTGAGATCATTAGCCTTCTCGTTTGGACAAGGTAGGTTCGTTTTTCTTAATGCGGTCAATGTTGCTGGGCAGGGCAGCCAGGGAAATGAGATCAAAGTTCGCCCGATGGCTTTCAAAGCCGAGCAGCGTATCTTCTGATTGGGCTCTTAAATAAAAGCCGCACAGCCACCCTTTGAAAGTGCAGGGACCTGAGCGTAAACGTTGCATTATGTATGGGAAACACCGAGAGCAAATGCTTTTATCAGCAAGAGCGATCAGGGCTGGCTATTAGCTTAACACAGCACTAAAGAGGACAAAAATTGGGCCTGTTGATGCGGTTGAGAAAGGTTATGAGGTGTAATGAGTTTCCCTCTTGGAGCGGGAACACGGGCAGCCTCCTCCATGGGCAGCAGAGGTGAACTGGAATCTCCATAAAGGGCCGGGATGCACAGCCCGGCCGGTACGGCTCAGTTATCCCCAGCACCATCAGGGCACACACATCCTAAGGCTGCTGCTGCTGCCTTGGTTCTGCAAGCAGCTCCAAAAGCAAATATGCGATGGTCACACCAGGCTGGCAAGAGTCTCACTCTGTGCCTTAATAACGGCCAATGCGGCAAACTCTGAGCAGCTCCGTACGTAACAGAGGATGCTTCCAGCCCTTCGCACGTCAAATAGTTTGTGTGAAACACTTTGGCAGCAAAGGAAGCTCCAGCAGCTCTTGAGGTTACGAGAACCAGGAGAGAAGGCTGAGATGTTGGGGTGAAACTGTGGACCTCTGGAGGCTCTTCTTGGCTCTGCTAAAGACTTTCTGTGTGACATGAGCTCTACTTTTTTTGCTGAAGCAATGATTTTCCTTGACCGAAGATGGGGCCCTTCATCTTTTTTGGTCTCGGTTCTCTCTTGGTAGATGGAAAATGCTTCCTTTTCTCTAAGGGGCTCTCCGGAAGCATGTCTGTTCTCACCACTGAGGTGCTCACAGACCGAGGTGATGAGAAACCTATAAAAACAAATCCAGCGCTCTCAGAACTGAAGAAAATGAAATGGGAAACAAATGTTTGCCCCAGATTAGAATAAGCGCAGAGGGATTGCTCGCTCCGTTAAAAAAAAAGAAGAGTAATTCTGCACATTTTGGTCTCCATTTGGTGTCAAACTGCACAGCTGCGAGTACTCCAGGGTGAAATGACAACCCATCCCTGAGGTCGCTCTTACGAATACTGCGCCTTCAGAAAGACGACAGTTTTAAACAATTTGTTCCTAATTGAAAGAGGTCACATGAGACTGACTTTACAAAGTTTACATAACAAAGAGTAATTCTGTTAAGTAAAATGATTAATTCCTGTCATTGCACATCAAACGGCGCAGTTACAAAACAGTATTGTCTATGCTCGCACTGCATTGAAAGCCATTTTTCCTCCAGTTTCCCTTCCCATAACGCAACCTTTTGACAGAGCCTTAACTCTTTGGTGTTATTCAACGGAGGAATTTGTGAATGGGAAGCGAGTAGGCTGCTATGGACGTGTGAGATCTGTTACGCTGGTGTGGTGGCAGGCAAAAGACAACAGCTCTTTAGAGTGGGCCCAGCTTAGACGGGGACCCAGTGCGATGAGAAATGCTTGCCAGTACAATGCGTTGGTTGTCGCCCTTCCTCGGCACAATGAGGCATTGAGGGAGAATCACAACTCCAAAATGGCAGATTTTTCCTTTGAAATGCTTCCATGGTGTGTTTCGCAGACGTGTCAAGGACCCAGAACAGCAAACGGCTGAGTAATTTGTTGCTTGGATAGCCTGGGACAACAGGGGTTATCTTCACATCCATCCCACTGTTTGCTTACAAGCCCATGGGGTAGCGTGCTGGCTGTTCAGAGAGACTGAAAAACCTGGGGAGTCCCTGTGCGATATCCACAGATCTGATAGAAGCATAATTTTTGGCTTTGGAGCAGTTCCCTGTTACTGCTATAGGGCCAGACCCAGCTTTGGAGGGGGGGCTGTATATCCCTGTGGCTGCAGGGAGACCAGCTGCACTACCCTGTGCATGGGGACAGAGGTCCTTTGTTGTCCTTAGGACAAACCTGTGTCTGTGGGTGCCTGGAAGACACCTTCCCAACTCACTGGGCCAAGGGGGTGGTCTTTGCCCCCGCTGCTGCTGAAGCACAGATGCAGACTGGGGAAAGGTTGGGATGCAGTGGGGTACGCAGCTTTGCTGGAGAACCAAGCTTGGGCTGGGGTTAAAGCCCGCTGCTGGATTTTAATATTACGTCTCCTGCACACCATGAAGTTTTGTGGCGCTCCTTTTCTTGCCTGCTTGTCCCTCTGCTCACCTTTTTATTGCCAAGACAGTCTCTTTCTTGCTTGATAAGAGGACGTAAGAGCCACAGAGAAAGGAGGTGCCGTTGGTGAGGCTATAGGGGACAGAGGACACAGATTTGTGCTTCATCAGGCCACCGTTCTGCATCTCCTGAAATTCCTTGTTTGTTCAAATAGTTTGGGACTTGCTTGTGTGTAAATCTACCTTTGTCCAGTCTGTGGACTGGTGACTTTCCTGTAAGAACTTATTCTTGCTCACTTATTCAATGTAGAGTGCTTATTTGCTCCCTTTGCATTTTTTCTCATTACAGTCCCTTTCCTTCCCTTTCTCCAGCCTCCCCTTGGGTCTCTCCTTCCTCGCCTGCATTTCAATTCAAAGCCCTGTTGGAGTTTTCCATTCTCTTCTAGGGCTGAGTCACTGACTTTTGTCAGCCTCCCACCATGGATGGCAAAGGGGAGGGGGAAGAGAAAGAAGAAACAGACAGAAATTGCTTCAACACCAGCCAAAAGCTGCATAAAAAGGCCCAAATGTTATGGCATCTGAAATAAAATCAAGCACAAGCGAGCCCTGCCAAATCTCCCTTGAAATGCTGGAAATCTGGAAGTGTTCAGCGCAGCTAAAGAGCAGCTTTCGAGCCTAAAATGTCAGTGGAGAGGTCAGGGCACGTATTCTGCTTTGCAGGTGGGACGCCTGTGTTCTCGGTCCTTTCCAGGCACAGCCAAGCTCTGCATCCCTTCCCTGTTGGGAGGGCATTTGCTCTGCAGAGAGGTGATGCCGCTACTCTTACTGCAATTTGGTGGCCTGCTAGCCAACATGCGGTAGAGCTTGAGTCAGTCTCCTGATGAGCACACGGTGGAGCAGTACAAAGGACCTCTGCCCACCTACCTCACTCCCAGTCCTGGTCCTGCCCCTGGCACACTGCTGGAGCCAAGGGCGAGAAAGGGTTGTGGCTGCTGCTACATCCTAGTCCTGTCTTCAGCCTTGATCATGCAAAGACCGAACTTTGGACTCTGACTTTCACAGGGTCCTCCCAACCTGTGCTCAGGCTGCCAGGCACACAATACAAATATATCCCCTAGACAAATCATCCAGTACTTCTTTATTTCCCACATTTTCATGGCAATGGTCTCATTTCCAATTACTGAGAAATCTGCCAAGCCTAATTAATCTGTCTGGGATGATGGCAAGTTTCCCCATGTTGAAATCAGATTCCTTTTTCTAGTAGAAAGCTTTAGGCTCAGCATGGAACCCAGAGTCCCAGAGCCTTTCCGCTGGCCGTGGGCAGCTCTGCACCCCACCGAGCATCTCAATCGTGGCTGCAAGGACTGCTCAGACTTTGAAATTCCCACCAGCAGCCCCACAGAACATCTGAAGCTCCTGCAGCCAGGCCATTGCCTTGCCTGTTCAGGTGGAAATGATGCACCAAAACTTTTTTCCTAGCTGAAGTGCCTACATGGAGAAGACCTACCTCTCCTGGTCTTTGCTTGGAGAGAGAAGGGTCGAGAGTTGCTCCACAAAGACATTTGAGCTGGATTTTGTCCCTACCTTTGATTATCTTTCTGGAAGAGCCTGTTTTTCCCCACTGAGTACTAATTTTCTTACCATCACACCTCCTACATTAAACACTAACCCGCTCAGCACCCACCAACCTTGTGATGTCTTTGCCAGGCCCCATGACAGACCTTGCAAGGTTTGCTCTCACGGCACTCGGCTCTGAAAGCTTGCAGAGAATAGGTGAAGGTTCATTTCGGTATATACCCACTAAAACCTACTTTTGCCATAAAAGGCTATCACTGACAAGTCCCAGGCATTTTCTGCACCTCTTGCTACAAATCTAAGCAGTTTTAACTGCATTTACTTATTTATTTGTGCCACCAGCTAATCTGTTCTGTTGGGAAAGCAGATTTTGTATTGTTTGTCATTTCAGAGACTTTTTTCCATCTCTTTCATGTGCTAAATCACAAGCTCTCTAATTTTGCAATCCATTTTTCTCCATAAAAGTGTTTAATAATGATAGATTAGATTGGCCCTTCTGACAGATTAGATAGGTTTTTAGTTTTGGCCTTTGATGAAATTACAAGGGAGAGCACGAGGCAAGTAGTAAAAAATGTCCTCGTAGTGAAAGGTTTGACTTCTTATCTTCATAGATTAGCACCCTGCCTCTGCAAACAGCTTCAAGAAAGCTTAATGAGTCTGTGGGGACTGGCTGTTATCGAGAATAGTTGCTCTCTGGGGACTTGAAGGGCAAGGAGCAGCCACTTTGATTTAATGAGTAAAAATATACTGTGCTGCCCACTGCAAGGGCCATTAAACAAAGGCGGCCATGGGCTTTCTGCACATACGTTGTCTCCTCTCTCTGTCTCTCATGGAGACTTACTTTAAAACATTTTGAGAAACCCCAGTACGGTCAGTGTAATCAGGATGGGTAAAAGCTGGTGATTTAAGTACTCGGTTCTGTCCGCGGCTGGGTCCAGCCAGCCAGGAAAGGGACAAGACCTGGAGTCTGGGGACATGCCTTGGCAAACCAGTGTGATTTCCATGTAATAAAGACAAGTCTGAGGACATCGTCTGTCCATCTGTGCCTTTCCCATGATATATATTCATTGCAGACCAACATGGGCTCTCTCTATCTGCATGAGCTGGGTAGAAATTTTGGGAGCTTGGAGACAAACACACCCAAGCGCACCCTACTGTTGTACCCGTGCCTGTGATGAGCTGTGCTCCATCACTGTCACTGGTACGAAAGGAAACTGCACACCAGAAGGATACCAAGTGGATGGGAAAGATGGGAACCAAAGCCTTTGATGTCCTTTTCAGTGGCAAATGTGTTGGAAGGGCCTTAGAGAAAAAGTTCTTGCAGAGAGTCTATGATGCACAAAATATGCTCTGAGACCGATGCAGGTCAAGTGTTTCCAGGAGGAGCACAGTATATACATACGTCCCGTATGTACGGAGCTTATAGAAGCTGTGGGTGAGGCACCATCTAGAGCAGTGTGTATGATTTTGGTTGCCCATGTTCAAAGACTTGCAGCTTAAATGGATGCATGGGAAGGCTGCATGACGGCGAGGCAACGGGGAGTCTGACAGAGAAGAAGCTAAACCAGCTTGTTTAGTCTGGAAAGATTAAGGGTGAGAGAGTGGTCTCTATAAATATACATTTGCAAAGCAAGGCCCCATATTTATTTATTTTTTCATTAGATGAGTTTTAAAAATAGGAAACCTGATTTTGGGTTTTTTTTGAAAAATGAATGCATTAGAGTTCACAGTCATTTCCACAACTCAGAATCCTGAAACTGCTCCGTTTTACAGAAATTTTCAAGCGTTCCCTCTTTATTTTTATCTTGTTTTCCAGAGGGCTGAGTTCACAGGCAGCAGGAGGTGGTGGAGGCAGCGGAGAGGTGGGTCCTGCCTGTTCTCCTGGGGACCTACAGGAGCTGTGTGGGAAGGCACACAGTCTCCAGGCGCAGCCCCCGTATCTCGCGCTTCACGGTTGTGTTTGCTCCTTGATAGCCATGTGGACCAGTGAGCCCATCTCCCTGAGGCCAAAATCCCCGAGGCAGCCTCAGCCCAGCAGACAAGGAGCTGGAGGTTTGGTCATTCATGGGAATCTGGTTCTTTCCAGGCCAAAGGAGGACGTTGTCCTTCTGCGTGGACTTTTCTGATCCCCAAATCTGCCCATTGCTTCCTCCTGCAGCAAAAACATCGCAGGGAATATCTTATGGCATTTCCACCACAGACTACTGCTTTTATTTTTAATTAACTCAGAATGTTCTCTTTTCAACGAAACGAAGACTAAAGGACATCCTGGGCCTTTGCATTGTGGCTCAGCGCCTTAAGGAACGTCCCGGTCTCAGAGGGGCTGCAGGACTCCCTTCTCTATAGGGTTTCCATCTGGCTGTGTGGTGCGGTGCCCTATACAAGTGCCATAGCCCCGGGGACCTTATATAGGGCTGAGCTGGGCCCAGAGCTGCGAACCCCACGGGGGACCTTTATAGGGGAGCACCGGGATGTGGAAAGGACTCTCACAAAGCACAGTAGGTGACTGTGCTGACCGAGGACGTCACCTCCCCACCTCAGGAATGCCAGCGTGTCTTTTTTTGACCAAAAGAAAGAAAAGATCAGCGTGAAGCATGTCCAGATTTCCGAAGCCGTTCTCGCCCTGCAGCTCCCACCCGTGGAAACGCTGATGGGGTGTCAAGGCAGCATCGATGCCCCATGAGCGAAAGGAAACGTGCCCCGCTGCGGCAGAGCCCTCGTTCCTCCCCAGAAAAGGCAGATTTGGCTGTCTTTGTACAGAAGTACCTTTTTTTTTGGAGGTGGCTGCTGGGCTGCATCCCTGACCCCGATTCCAGCGAAACGACGAGCCGGTTGATTAGGTGGTCGGTGAAAAAAGTAGCTTAACACCATCACCGAGTCCTCCTCCTCTGAAAGAAGTCAGCCTCCGGATTGCAGGCTCAGTTTCATGCCCCGGCAGCAGCCCCCGCAGCGTGCGAGCACTTCGAGAAACCCGGCTGCGAAGAGGGATCCGCGCCTTTCCCTCGCGCTCCTGCATTAATTACAAAAGGTTTCAGACTTTCCAAACGCCATTTTTCAAACAAGCCATTTATTTTAGAAATAACACCTCAGCCTCGGGGAACTGTTATCTATGCAACTGTTTTTTATTAACTGCGGAGCAGGAATCCTAGGGGGTGAAAACACGAGCTTTCAGAAGATTGTAATGCACTGCTAATTTGTACTTATTTATTTATTTTACAAAAGGCATGAAAATTGAAAGGCGACCCAAGGATTATTTTAATCTCCTTGCTATACTCTGGGTATTGTTTGTATTCTGGGGAAATCACTTGAAATTTCAGCACCGTCTTCTCCTACAAAGGATATGTTATTAACATGCATATTCTTTGGCAGCAGTTCCACGTGTTTTTCGAACCAGGAAGGCATTTTTTATCTTGCTTGCGTTTGAAAGGTGGAAAAGCTGTTTTTCCATTAGGGCAGATCATCAAGGGAAATACTTCAGGCTGGAAGAAATCAGTCACGAGAGTGTCAATTCAGCTGCAGAGGGCCCCAGAGGAAAGCTCGGAGGAGTTTGGATCTGTCTGGACTTTGTCTAACACCGCAGACCGTCCAGGCCTGATGGCTTTTGGGTGTGGAGGGTGATACCCAGGGAGCCTGTGAGGAGCTGTGGTAGGAGGTGAGGCTGGTGCAACCCGGGCTCGGCATGGAGGAAGAGAGACTAAAGCACCAGCTGTACGCTGAGGACTTTTAACTCGTGACACGTGCTGGCCGAGCCAGGCGGCGGAGCCGCCGCTGTGCCGAAGCGGGTTCCTCCTGGGCTGTGTGAGCACCCCAAGATGCTTTTGGCAAAGGAAGGGGATCAGCTGCCCTGTCACCTGGAGCCCGGGCTGATAACCCAGGCCAGCCCCGCGGAGGTCTAATCTGCTGTCAGGCTGTAGCCCCCGCAGTTTGGGGGGGGTTAACCCGAATTAACTCAGCTGCTTTCTCTGGACATGAGTCCATGGGCTTTTCCACTGCAGCAAGGGGACGAGCCAGGCTGGAGGAGCCGTTTTCACCAGCATGGCTGGAGCCAGAAGGGAATTTCTGTCCACGGGATGGGTTTGGAGCAGAGACGTAGCAGTGAGGTCCCCCCAGCGCAGCCGGGCACAGCTCCTGCAGGCGGCCCCGGGGAGGGCTCTGGCAGGGCTCTGCCTCCCCTGCGCTGCTGGACACCCCCCAGCATGAGTTCATCTTTTGGCCTAAGAGCGCGTGCCGTTGTTTCGCTGCTTGCTTTGTGCCTGTAACAAACACGCCTGATATCGCCTCACTTCGCTTTCACCGAAACGGTTTGTTGGCAGTGATCTTGTACATCGTCTTACACCGCCAACCTCGTTTGCAGCCAGCATAATTAACGGCCCCGGCTGGCTCCATTGCTTTCCCCGCAGAAGGGGCACAGGTGAGAAGGGAAGGTGCCAGCGAACAGCCAAAATTGGGTGTCCCGGCAGACCCGCCGGAGATGTGTCCCCCTGTTCTCACGGCGTGCAGGCAGTGCCCTCTAGTGCTGCTGCCTTTGGACATCGCAGGAAATTAATATTAAAGAGAAAAACTGCGAGAGCAAAGCCCCAGTCTGAGCTGGCCTGGTGGCACAGACAGATGGACATAAATCCCTGAGCTGCTGTGCCATCCCCCTGGGCATGGGGTGGCCATGGCTGCTCTTCTCCCTGGAGGAGCTACCTCGGCAGTGGCCATGGTGGCCAGCGGTGAGGAGAAATCGGGGGCCACTGTGCAGAGGGGAGACACAGAGAAAAATCCATTTGACACATGGATTCCCCCCTGGAGTCACAGGAAGAACTGGGACATGCAGATCATCGGCAGTGGCCCTGCAGGGATGTCCTTTCCTGGTGGTGCCTCCTGCCCCCAGTTTGGTGGCCAGGATCCCTGCAAGCTTGCGGCATATTCGTGTTGGGAATCCCCCATACAACCCATCCCACTCTGCTGCCACTAAATCAGTGCGTTTCAAACAAGAGGTGATGCTCGACACACGCAGTCGAACTCCCGATGAAACAAACGCCGTTGGCATAAATGGGGAGAAAAGTTGAATCTGTTTTGAGTTAAGAAAACAGCAATGTTAATTTAGATTAGGGACTTCTTTTGTATCCTTCTCTTTTTTCCTCTAAGAAATGATTTTTATTGTCTTGCAAGTGCTAAACATTTTATTGCTTCATTTTAATTTCTTGATCGCACTTTGTTTGCTGTTGGCTCCTGGCTTGAATCAGCTTTGTTTTCCAGAAGGGAAAAATGCTTTTTTTCTGGATGCATATAAGTTTAATGAAAAAAAAAAAGCCAAAAACCCCATCCTACCTCTGGTTTGAAGGAAATTTTCATTGGTACCCTTGGGAACAGGCGAAAAGCTTTTCAATTAAAACACAATGAGAGAGGAAATACGATCCATATGATTCACCGCACAGCCTCTTCTTTCTTATTTCTGGCAGCATCCTCAGAGGATGTCTTTTATCTTCATATCATCTTGGCTGACACTAGCCACAATCCGTGTACCACTCTCAACATACTTGAGCACAATCTTGTTGCTGAAAACGCCTCCCTTTTCTCAGCAAGGAAGATGTCATCTATTACTTCTACCCCATTAGTCTCTGGGGACTGAGCAGAAAGCAGGTTTCTTTTGCATTAGTTGATGTAAATACACACAATTAAAAAATTGCCCTCTACTTCTTACAGATGGAGACAAATGGGAATGGACCTACCCTCGGCAGCAGTCCCTTAGGGCAGAATTGGGGCCAGATGAGGCACAAACTGCAGAGCTGTGCGGTGGAGAAACTGCCTCTTCACCGCCCGTCTGAGCTACGGGCACCGTGGAGGCCACAGCTCCAGCAAACAGCCCCTCCACCTGCACCCATGCAGGTTCCTGCAGCTGACTGCGGTGCCAGCGGTCACAGGTGGGGTTGGTGGGACCATGAGATGTTCCTCTTGGAAAAGTCATGCTCTGAGGAGTGCCTTAGTTCTTCTGAATTAATGCAATCTCACTTTTGAACAAATAGTCAAGTTTTTTGTCTTCTCCAAGTCAGTCCAACTGACTAAATTGCCTCCACATCCTTTTTGAAACCAAGAGGACTAGATGACTCTTTGGTTGACATATCAATATCATGGCCTGGTATCAGAAGAACATGAATCAGGGTATCTCTCCCTGGAACACAGTGAAAATCTGGGCACAAGTGCTTTCTGGATTCCTGCTGCAATTGATACTCTGCTACTTGCTTCCCAGTGTAGATGGTGCCTCCTTAACAGAAGAGTTTTAGGAGCACCACATCCCCACGCCAGCATCTTCCTTGCATGGCCAGAAAGCGACTCTCCTTCCTTTTAGTGAGCTGAAGTTCTTAGTTAAGACTCATTTTTCCTTAAATGATCTTTCACTGCTGTAGCAAACGATCAATTTCAGCTCCTTGTAGCCAAGGTCAGGTGTGAGAGAATAATAGTCTCCTACCGTAGCCTTGCACGCCATCTAGAAATGATTTATTGCATTTCTAAAAGAGGATGCTTGACATTTTGAAAATGCAATGTAGTCCAGCAGTAATTAAGCAAAAAGTAGACCGCTGAACAATTGATTGCCACTGTCAGCAAAGCCTGATTAACTCAGATGCTTGAAGAACTGTTTCTGCCACCTATGAATTAAAGGTTAGTAATTAAATTTATGGGCCATGGCCACTGTCTCTGGATGGCGCTTCACTTATAAGGGTCCCAATGAAGAACAATCAGATGGAAAAAATGCAGGTTGTTAACTCACAGGATTTCTTTTTGAGCGACAGAGAGAGACGCTCCCGAGGACTGTGCCAGCCTACACACAGCGTGATGCAGTGGCATCAGCCATCGGGAGACTTGCCTGAGGTGGCCAGCGAAGGCACATCTGGTAGGACTGATGTCCCGACAGGGTGATGGAGCCACGTTCAAACTGAGAAGCAGGAGTGTGGCTTGAACAGGAATTTTGATTTGAAGGAATCAGCATTAGTAACTTCTCTCCCATTTGGAGCCTTCAGGGTTGGTTCCTGATCCACCAGCCCAACTGCACAACACTAAGCTTGATGCAGAAGTCACTGCTTCTCCCAGCGATGGGAGAGGCCAGAGGGTCACTGCAGGAGCCCCTCTGCAACACAAGCTGGTTATTATCACAGCTGGTGACAGGGAGTTTATCTTTGGGCCCACCTGGCCAATGTGCAAAACAGATGATGGACAGCAGCTGCCATGAAAAATTGCTGAACTGTAAAGACAAGGGTCATCTCAACGTTATCGAGGCCCCATGATTCAGGTCCTCCCTTGTGCAGGCTGAACAACATGAAGGTTCATGGTAATTTTCCATCCTTTTGAAGACACAAATTCAGGGTTTCAGGCCCCGCTTTGGGCTGAGGCTGCCTCATCTGGGACCCACTGACTCCAGGGTACCCAAAAAGCAGAGTTTGTACCCCACCACTGGATTTTACTGGTAAGTGACAAACGTTTCTGTGAAACAGCACTTTGGGGGTTGGTGAAGCCATCGTTTTTGTACGAGATTCTGAAAGCTGTGCCTTCACCATGCAGGATTGTTGCATGCCTGTTGAGGTTAAGCCTTCCTCGTTGGATAAAGATGATATAATTGTAGTTGACAAATACTCTTATGCCCCTTTGGGTTCCCCCCATCACCACTCACCACTGGAGCCTGGAGCTCTCTCGTGGTCCAACGCACTGAGAGTTGGTCACTAAAAAAGGGCTTCTGTGAACAATGCAGTGCAGTGAAAATAAAAAAACCCACCCTCATTTACATGTGGATGTTGACAGGATGAGCTCATGGTGCAAATCTGCTGTTGGCAATAGAGAGTAAAAGGCATTTCTGGAGCCAGTTGCTCGGGGGGGTTCCGAGGGTCCGTGCTGGTGGAGAGAGAGGGTGCTCCAGCCATGCCGGTGGTGCCACTGAGCCACATCAGTGTGCGAGGTCATGGAGGTTCTCCACCTGCCCCAGCACAATGCAAAGCGCCTCAGGGACATCCCATGCACAGGAGCATCCAGGGATGGGGGACGCAGACAACAACCAAGTCTGTGTTCACATTTGAGTGCAGATACCCAAATTCTGCCCTTTCGGGCACTCCAAGGAGCCTACGCGAGCCTGCAAAAAATACAGCAAAGCACCTGATGGGCACAACCTGAACCTGGCTTGTGCCCAAACCAGCCATCCTCCTGCTACCCTCCATCTGCACGGCGTTGCAAAAGCTGATTATTTAAGGAAGTTTTGGGAGAGGCCTGAAGTTTTGTTCCTGAGCAGAAGTTAACAGGTGTTATTTGATTGCTTTGACAGTCTGGAAAATTGTTTTTGCAGCTTTTTTTCCCCACCGCTGGGCTGTCATTCTTCATGAAAGCAACTTGAATTTAATTGCAAGGCTATGTCGGACTCCTGCAGAAGCACTTTTTAGACTCATTTTGACATTACGGTAAAATAATTAAAAAAAAAATCAATGCATAATAATTTCTGCAATCTGCCATCCTCTTTGGTCAAACTCATCCGTAACAAACAGTAAAAAAACTACTGCTTCTGGGAAGACCCAACTCTGCTCATTGCACATTTAAGATTTCTGCTGCCTTTTCCCCTCTTCTGCCAGTCTGGACAGATAGATTTAAACTCCTTGCACTTCACTGAGACCAAACGACTCCCAGTTTCAGCAGCTGGAAGAGCACAGTGTGATCGAGCTCATGCTGCGCCTTTACTGTTATTTTCCCTCGTGAACACAGACGTGCGAACCCTCTGGTGCATTCAGATGGTGTTTCCACCACGCATGGGGAGTTTCTCAGCGTGATTAGGATTCACACTCCCTTGCTGGTGCAAACACGCAGCATCTAAATGCGCCCATTGCCACCAGGTTTGCTCTCGTATGAGTTACCTCTCCTGCTCACTGCATCTCTGTAGCTACCAGTGCTGTTTCTCAGCACGGCTGCCAGCAGCTGAGACGTGAAGCATTTATGCTGTTTACAGGATTTGGGTTGTGTTTGCCCAGTGGCACTGGAAAGTCCTGTTATTTGTGAAGGAGCTGAGCCCATTCCCACATGAGCAGGTCTTTGCTGACATGCTCATATCTGGTTGAAAATCCAGAGTGGCTGAAACTGCAGCCCAGAACTGATTTTTTTCCTGAATTTCAAAGCAAATAGGAGCATTAAAAATCCTGTCCAGAACCCAAAGTACTACTTTCTATGCATCTAAACAGCCTACCCGCTTAACGGGATTCCCTTGGATCCAAAAGGGCAGAAATCTCATGGACTCTTTGATGATTTGGGATTAAATTTATTAGGTTGTTTGAGAATCTTATACTGCTGGCTTTTAGACTTTGTCCTTGGGCTCCTCCTAACTGAAATGTGCACTAAACTCATCTTTCTTCTGATCTAAGTAAGGGGCTGAACCAGTCTCCATTAAAAGAAATGGTGATTTATTGAAAAGAACAGAAAAGGGACAAGAAGACTTTCCACGATTGACTGAACAAGTAAGTCTAAGGGGTATGGATGGTTATTACACAAGCAGTTAGGATAGTAAATATTCCTTAAAGTTTCCTCCTTTTTTAAAATATATTTGGGCATTGAGTCCCAGGAAACTGGAGTGACACGTCCTGGATTGGGAGGTTCTCAGCTGTGGTCCATAGGCTGGTTGTGGTCCATCTTACAGGACCTCTGGGACCGCTCTGCCTGGTGGTATTGCTGGTGGAGCTGCACGACGAGCACACACAGCGCTCATCTCGCACCACAAGAACATGAAAGTGTCCCCATGGGGCAGACTGGGGTGGCCGGGGACGTGTGGCCAGGGCAGCAGCATTCACTCACGCAGCCTGAATGGGATAAACAGGCAGCGATTCATATTTCCATGGGTTCGCACACATTCACACAGCCGTACTGAAAGGAGAAGAAAGAGTTATTTATGATGTGTTCTGAAATATAAATTATATCAAAGTCAAAGCTCAGGGTAATTGCTGCTGAAGTAAATCCAAAGGTTGGCATTATGATTAAATAGCGCTGCTGCCTTTTAGGGGAAATCTAGTTACAGACAAACAACATGGAGGTCAGCAACAAAATATAATTCAATTCTTAGCTATGAATTAATGAATGTGTTTTAGATTAATTTAAATCCACAAAGAGACTTTGTGTTGCACAAATATTCATTAGGAAGTTTACCAGATTATTCCTCTGGCAGGGGCTCAGCTTTCTGCGCTCCTCCAGGTGAACCCGCTTCTCGCAAAGCGCGAGGAACGTGCCGGCTTTCCTTACAACGTGCTTTGATTCCCCGGTGCTTTC
This sequence comes from Anarhynchus alexandrinus, assembly GCA_008711295.1. NCBI lineage: Eukaryota > Metazoa > Chordata > Aves > Charadriiformes > Charadriidae > Anarhynchus > Anarhynchus alexandrinus. Next base: position 209,794 of record VUYV01000056.1, on the reverse strand, counting down.
CCTCCTTTGCAGCTGACCTGTGCGATGTCTGCCGCTGCCCGCCGCGCTCGGAATAGGACATTTGCAGCGTGCGCCAGCAGGACGAGAGACTGAGGGTTGTTTGAGCTCGGCTCGATTCNAAAAAAAAAAAAAAAAAAAAGGGTGGAAATGCCACCCATGGACCAGGCGGCACCTCTACACCTTCTGCTCCGGGAGCGTGGCATCTCTGCAGGAGAGCACAGGTTTCAGTGGGGCTTAAGTGAGTCCTTGAATGTTTTCTGGAATAACAGAGCTCTTCCCAACTGGGGTTTATGGGGGGTATGTGCTGGAAATCTTTTATTTTTGAGGTTATTTGGAACCTCTTCTATGTGATGATAGTCTCTGGCCGCCTTCCTAACTGTGCAAGGAAAAGAGCTGATGCAGCCAAGGACCATCCGGGGGAGGAAAATAAAATGCTTTCAGTGGTCGCAAGAGGAGATGGAGGAGGGACAAGTCACACCAGTAGGTTCACAGCCTTGCCAAGGGGTGCTGAGCCCCAGCCCTGCCTTCAGGAATGGTGCCGGAGTGGGAAGGGCCCCTCGACCCACCACCCCTTCCCCAGAGGGAGCTGGGGCCACGGGGACTGTGCTGGCAGGACATGAAAGCAGCTCTGACACTGCCTTGGCTTCGCTGTCCCCGTCATGGTGGCGGAGGAGGGAGGGATGGCCAGGCCAGAAGCCCACCCGCTTCCTTCCACCTCCTGTGAACTTAATTTGCTTCTTCTCAGTGCTGGAGGGATTCACGATGTGCCTCTATGGAGGCAGAAGGCTGCACTTGAAATAAGATGGGCACATCCCTCTCTCCTCACTCAGAGCTTCTATGGCTTTGGATTGCAAACCAAACCACAAAGAGTATATAGGGCAAGGGAGAAGAGAAGATAGCACCTCCCTAGAGTGAAATATTTGGATATTGAGTGCTAGGTCAGCTCACCCCCCCTCAAAATCAACTGCTCTGAGCTTGCTGCCACCAGCTGTGGAGCTGCTGCTAGCGGAGATGGGCCGTCTGTGCTCAGGCCATGGTACCTGCTCATGGTGTACATCAGGGACTTTGGGGGTGGCTCTGGGGGTTTGGTTAACTGGAGGGAGCTGGAGCTCCCTCCTTCCACCCAGACCCGCAGAGAGATGCTAAAAGGGGAGGTGTGGGGGTCTCTGGCTGTCCTGCCTCCCCCCGGCAGTTCACACTGAACGCAGTGCTGCTCTCCCGGCAGAGCAAGGGCGGCCGCGTGGGCCTGCGAGTTCCTCTCCCGTGGCTCGTTGGCAGTGGGTTGGGGCAGTTAGGGCGGGTGGGTTAGGAAGCGCTCACTGGAGGTAGCTGTGGGACCAGCCCGGCTCCCGGGGACACGGGCGCAGCGGGGTGGGCTCCTGCCTGGACAGCCCCAGCCTCTGCGTGACGGGGACCACTGTCCCCCCAGACCTGGGCATCCCAGCTGGACTTCTTCACGTCAATCTCTGAGAGCTCAAATTCTCCTGCCTGCTCTTTTCACTCCTCCGATGGAAGTGGTACGAGAGGTGAGGGTGCTCTGCCACCCTCCCTCATGGTTCCTGCTCGCTCACCAGCACAAGGACAGAAGATTTCACTTCCTCCAATCCCCAAAGAAGTGAGACTTATTGTCAAATTAAGACACTTGACAAATCCAAACTTAGAAATCCTCTTTTGGATATTTGTCACTCTGGGGAAATGGCATTTGCCTTTTTCTTTGCTTGCCCATCAGCTCCTTCCACCGTGTTCGTAGCAATGACAGCTGTTCTCCCTCAGCTGTAATCTGGTGTTTGAGCGACTTCACTTTTCAACTCGCGTACAAGTTGTCTGAGAAATTTGCTCTTTGATTTCAGATCAGCTGCTCTTGACAGAAGTGCTTTGCTTCTGCCGTGCTCCTTGGTTTGTGAAACGTTAGTGGCTGAGGCTACGTGTGTGTGTTATTTGAACATCTGGATTTTTACGACTTGGCGTCCTGCTCTCTAATTAACAGCGATGTAATGGAGCCTGTGCAGGAGCCTCCAATGAGGGCAACTACTGGTCACAACCGCCACCACCCGCTCTTGCTTGTGACATTGCTCAGTGCCCCCAAAGCACTGCAGGCAAAACCTGCTTCCAACTCCACCTACCTGCTCAGATAAAACACTTTGCTGCATGTCCTAAAAGGAGCTTTGTCGATTGCTTCCTCAATGCAATGCTGCTTTTTCTCTCTGCTTTGTTTTGTTTTGCTTTATATTTGTTTGGTTTTTAAGCAGAACATTTTTTTTTTTCCCCTGTGGTTTAATACGGTTTGTTTCGGAAAGCTGCCCTAGCCCTGGGTAGGCTCACCCTTCCCAGCCTTCTGCTCCAGATGGTTTCGCTTTCCTGCAATGTCAAAATCTTTGGTCACAGAGGCCAGCAAGTCATAATTCATAAGCCGTTTTTGGCTGCTTTTAGCTCACAGTCAGGAACCAGGGTGGAAATGCATTTATTATGGACAAGTTTTAGCCATTAAACTTGGACTTTGCCTTCCAAGCACTGCGGTAATTTCTCACCCCTAAGTTTCTCTCTTTGCTTATGGTAGGGAATCAGCTGCAGCAGTTTAGGATGCTCAGGATGTGGCTTCCTTCACCCTTGTGCATGCTCAGGCCTCTGGGAGCAGGTGGAGACTCTTCCAGACTCATAAAAGATGATTTCCAGTGATCACCAACTCAGTCCTGGGGTTTCTGGAAGGCTCTCGCTTTGCTGAATATGGTCTTTTTTTCCAGGCATCATTTACACCATCCCTGGGGTCGCTGTACAGAGGTCGCAGGATGAAGATCCCTGTCCTGGGGTAAAGAAGCAGGTGGATGAGGGCACGTGTTTCCTTCTTGGATGGCAGCTCTGATAGCTGGAGTTAGAGAACAAGATTCGTTACTGGCATGAAATGGTATAGCTCCAATGAACTCAGATAATATCTGCTTGAAATGAGCTGCTCCTGGTTTCCACGCAGCAGGAAAAGCAGGAAAAGCTGCTCGGCTGAAGTCTTTCTTTTGAGCACCAAGGAAGCAGCAGCAAGAGGACGGGGAAGGCAAGTCTGCTTGTGCTGCTTATGGGGATCGTAGCCGAGATCCTCCCCTCTAAGGTTTAATTCAGCTTTAATTCAGTCACAAGTTCCAACCTCACTCTTTCCAGGTGCTGGAAATTCTTTTTCTGTAACCTTTTAACCAGATTTCCTTTTCTAACCTAAATGCCATGACAGCATTTAAGCTGTGCACCTATTCCCAGCAGAAGCATTTCACTCCACTTCCTAACCGCTAATTTAATATTCTGGTAGTTCCCTGGATAAGTGTGGGTATGTGTGTTCCTGTTATCAGCATGTATCTACTACTGTCTATTAGCTAAATATGTTAAAGGGTCAACATGGTGTTTGTAACCCTGTCCTATAAAGGGCCCCACACTGGAAGGAAGGGCCTGTGTTGACCGCATTGCACCGATGACCGAACTAGATGCTTGATTCAAACTTAAGCTTATTAAAAGACTCCTATAACTTTGAAGGATTTGGGACTAGACACATATTTAGCAATAGAAAAAAACCCTATAACTAAAGCTCCAACCACATTGAGAGAAAACACCAAGAGTGTGAATATTTGAAATGAGCAGCACACCATCATAGGTTTAGGAAATAGATGGTTTGGGCTCATGGAGAGTCCTCAAAATCCACAAAATTAATTGAACTAGGAATGTCACTAGTGACTCCAAGGAACAGATGCAGCAGAGAACTCTTGGCTACTTAGCTGTCGCTATAAAACTTCAGCCCAGTTTCTCTTCCCGTCCCCACCCCTCGCTGGAGGGCAATCTCCTGCTGTCACTGTGTCCCCCCTGCAGCAGGGAGGCCACCATTACCCTTACCAAGCATGAGATGTTGGCGCTCTTGCAAGTCAGTTAACTGGGAGGTAGAGAGGGAAGCAGAAAGCCTGTCTAATGGAAATCGTGTCAGTTTGAGATGTCTCACCTGCAACCAAAGCATTCCCAAAGTGTTTAGCACTTTTCTTTCCAAGGGCACTTGGCACCTGGAGACCCTGGGTGAGATTTTCAGCTCCACTGCTGGCAGCCCTAGCTGGACTGCACACTGAAATTTTATAGCCTGGTTCCTGCATGTTTCCAGGAGAAATTTTTATCTTGGAGGATAACCAGTCGAGTGGATGGGAAAGGCTGAAGCAGCTGCTGGTCCAGGGAGCACATCTGGAAGGTTTGCTAGACTCCGATAAGCTGCCAGTTCCCCCCGGACCAGGCCATGCTGATGCCTTGCTGCATCCCCCAAAGGGCACCTCGCAGTGACTCTGGTACCAGCTTCTGGTACCAGGGGACGACGCCTGCCATTTCTGGAGCTTGAAACTGCCAAATGCTTATTTTCATTAAATGCCATAGTTTTATTGCCAGATTTGGAGATCGTGGGCTCTGTGTGTGTGTTCACTGACCTCTCCTGGCCAGACCCAGGATGCTCGGCAGGGCTGCACCGGGCATCTTGCAGTCAGCTGGAAACCAGTCGCCCCTGAACACCTGCCCGGGGACACGTTCCCGCTGGGCAAGCAGCGATAGGGCCCAATTTCCAGTTAAAAGGCAAAAAAAAAAAAAAGAGGCCAGGCAGCCCTTTGGGGAAATGCAGGAGATCTTCAGTGATATCTTTAATTAACAAAATAAACGTGTCTGTGATTGCGAGAAGACCACAGCATGCAAGTGGTGGTTATTGCAGTAATAAACCACGGTATAGGACCACAGACAAGGGACACCTGGAAGCATCCAAAAATCTATCCCAAGCCCACAGTCCTTACTGGAGAAAAATCAGGAGAGAAACTGTGCAGGCTGCAAAACCATGCCTGTGAGGAAACTGGGCAACCTTGGAAATATTAAAGAAATAAGTATAAGGAAGAAAGGAGACAATGCGAGAGGTTATCGCATGTACTGGGGAGGGCATTGTCTGCAGGAGGAATCTGGTAAATCTTTTAGCTGCACAGAGTGGGACATTTTGTAAAAACCTGTATGAAAATGACTGTTATTGTGCAGTTGTAGTAAGAGTTCAAATAAGCAGCAGGCACTTTCCTGACAAGATAAAACCAAAACCTCCCTGTTCTTCCGGATTTCCACGAATTCCTCTTATTTAGGTAACCGCCTCAAAACACCTCATTCAACTGACGTTTCTCACCTGAACGTTTCAGCACCTGCCACCTTACAGGCAGAGCAGCATTGCTGAGAGCTCAATTTGCTTTCAGGCAGAGGTCCACGATGAAGTGGTGCCTCTCGGGCAGCTCTCCGGCAGCCCCCGGGCAGCGCTCGCCCCCCTCCAGCTCCTCCGCAAACCAGTGCTCCGGGGCCAAACAGACCCACACCTTCTCTGCTTGCCTGCTGCCCTTTTTTTTTCCTTTTTTTTTAAATTTTTCCTGCTGGAAAACCAGGAGGATCAGCTAAGCCTATAGCTTAAATATTAGAATTAATTGGCGCTTTTTGATTTTTTTTTATATGCCTTCTGCTGCTATGCTAAAAGTGGGTTTTCTTTGTGTGAGAAAGCCTTTGTTTGCCTGAAACAGGTTTTTTTTCCCACCCTGGCATAAATACCACTTTGAAAAATTGCATCGCAAAGCTCGCAGCACTGGGATTTTAGAAATAGAGCCTGAACGGCTCGAAACTTCCCATGGCGTCGCAGCGAGGAGAGCGTGGCTTTCATCTGACAGGCTGTTTAAGGATGGTTTGACCTCTCTCTTCCTTTACATGCTGGGAGTTAACTTCTCCTGTAAGTGTCCAGCATAAATTCTTTCAATGCAAATTTTCTTGTCAAAACTACAAACAGACATTTGATCAAAGGTCAGCTCTCCTTTGTGTTCCTGTTTGATATAGAAATTTCTATTTCATCTTTGACTGTCACGGTCAGTTAAGGGAACTGTAGCCTGATGGGAAATTACTGATGCATTTCATGTCCTCTCTCCAACGCGGCTTTTTTCTCCCCCTTCATATCTTATGGGTGTTTTAATTTGAATATGTTTTCATTTTTTAATGGAATAGTTAAATTAGCTTTGAAAATGTAGCGGTATGACACTGAAAATTGTCTGCTTTTTAACTGAAGCTCAATTTACTGCTATTTGATACCCTGGGAGATGATCAAATAATTATTATTCCCGTTCTGCTGGCTTTATTTCATGCTTAACTTGTGGATCTTTTTTTATGGGGCAGTGCCTGAAGAACAGGAATTGCAGCAAATGGAAAGGTTTGGAAAATTTTGTATTTACTTCTTGGGGTTCCTTGGCTCTGCCGGATCCAAGAGAGCATGGGGGGACCTCTGTGACTGCGGCACTGGAGCCCACTCGGACCCCTGAGCTGGGGATGCTGCAGGGAACTGGCCACACTGAGATTTGGGATGATGCAGAAAGTAGCTAGGGAATGAATGCAAAGCCCCATTTCTATCCACACTGACTCTCCCAGAAGGTATTTTCTTCTTTTTGAGAAGCAGGTCCATGGTTCAACAAGGCTGCACCAGGCAGTCCAGGCTGTTTGCCTTTCCACTCCCCCCCCAAACCCATCTGCCTCGTGACATACCGTCCTTCTTGCCCCATTAGCTTTGCACCTCAGTCCCGTGATGAGATTTAACATCAGAGCACCTTTGGGAGAGAGGGGAATTTCATTTTACAGCTGTGGCCCTCGGCTTAAGTCTCCGGGGATGTAAAAGGGTAACCCCCACGGGGCTTCAAGGCACTGGACCTACGTGATTTGCTCAAAACAGCAGAGGAGGTTTTTGCCAAAGCAAGGAATTGAACACAGCTCTTCCCACACCCCCGGCCAACATCCTAATCCCCATTTCTCATCCTCCTGCAATTCTTTCGGAGCTCTTCACAGTGTGTAAAGTCAAGGCCATGTCTAAGTCCTTGTAGGATTAAACCACTGCTACTGTATCCCTTCGTTTATGCCTATGCAAGTGCACAGATGTGTCTGTGTGGCTACAGGGCTCACACAACCCTGGGGACGAGTGAGATTTGAGGACCAAAACCCAGATTATGATTACTGTACAGCTGTCCAAACCTAGAGCCACTCTGGGGATCCCTGCCTGGTGACGAGTTCTGAAACCCAGCCTCTTTGGGTTTTTTGCTAACATGCACCACGATTGCTACTTAAAAAAAAAGAACTGGAGCCATAACCATATCTAACGAGTGGGGTGGCATAATTGGATGTCACCGTGCGTCTGAGAAAAGTGGCCTTAAAGCAGATCTCCGCTGCAGGGGCTGAGATGGACAACAGCCTCAACAACTGGGACCTCCTGCTGTGAAGCTGCCTGGACCAAAGGCTGGGCCATGCAAAGGCTGCAGTGCAGGTGTGCGTTGCTGCTGAGCAGACTGCGAGGCCTGGGAGCGGGCAGGATAAGTGGGCATTCACCAGGATAACATTTAGGAAATAGCCTTAAACTTCGCTTTATCACTACCCCTCAGGAGAGATCCTGAAGCATCTCTCCTGCTGCAAATCTGTGCCCCCGATCCGTTATTGCTGGTGAATTGATTCAGCTGCTTTTAGTGCTATGCAGTTCAGCGAGAACCTGTAGACAGCAAAAGGGACTGTGATGAGTGAGTCCTTCTATTGCCATCACTTAAAAAATTAATACCTAGGCTTGTTGGCTTGATTTCCTACCAAGTATAATTGTCTCCTGAGGGAATAGGAGGCCACGGGCCCCATCTCTCGGGATGGCACCTGGGTCTTGCAGCAACTGCGTGTCTGTTCAACAACTAGCCCACGCCATGAGAGATCGTCCTTCGCGGTGACAAGAGGCACTGATCTTTTTGAAATAGATCACTCCTTCATGTACCCGAAACACTTCTTATAAATCAGAACCACATTACCCCTGCTAGCCAGGCTCTTGCCAGGGTTTAGCTCTGAGGAGCACCCAAGGTTAATGAACCCATCAGCCAGCTGGCCCCCACGCCCTTGAGGGAGGTCCCTGATGCTCCATGGGGCCTGACCCTTCCCCCAGGCCCACGTTGGCGTAGTCCCATGGAGAAACTCACACGCAGCTCCAGGACACAGGCCTGAAAGCTCTCATGCTGATGGCAAATGCAAAGGAGCCTTTTCCTAGATCACTGCTATTTATTTTGTTTTCCTGGGAGTTAAGTTGATGAAAATAAGCACAGTGATGCATCACAGTCAGGAGAAATTGCATGAGACATCTGGAGATGGTCACCTAATTAATGCCACTAACGGGCCCTGGCTGGCTCCGAAATGACCCAGTGCTGTGGAGAGTTGTGTGTGTGCTTGCAGGGAGCCGGGGTGGCATGGTGGCACCCAGTGCTGTGTCCGGGCTCCCACAGCTGGGGCGGCCCTCTGTGCCCGCTGTCCCCAGCAGCCAAGCACCCTGCTCAGCCCCAAATGCCGTCTCGAACCCAGGTTTCTGCAGCCCCATATGACAAACGCTGCTCCGGCAGCCTGGTGTCAGCATCGCACTGGGAAAGGAAGGAAAGCGGGTTTGAAATTTGAACTTCTCACCATAGGGAGTGTGTTCTGCCACGGTGGTCAGCATGTCGGGATGAAGGAGGGAGCAGGGCTGGCCCCTAGGGCTGTAAAAGTGCAAGGGATGTCTGTATGAATGCTGTCTTTTAGTAAAGGAGATGCCGTGGTTACAGGCTTGTAGGGCATCTGGGGGTTGGCAAACAGATGAAAGATAGATCAGGAAAATGCTGAACAACAACAAATGGCTGTGGAAGAACCATTCTTTCTTCTAAATGGTCCCCCCTCCCCAGCGAGGATGCATTTTAGCCTTAAGGGAACGTTGGCTTCATACATAACACTGCTTAAGACCAAGGCTTGGAAGACTTACTCAGGACCGAGCCGCTGCCTCCTCCTCCCCACACAGCTCCAGTTCGAGGTCCCAGAGACCTGAACTTCCCCCTCTGCTCTGTAGCTTTGCAAACTTCCCCCTTCCACAAGCATTTCCCCATGGCTCTGCTGGAGCAGAACGACTCACACTGCTAGATTGTGTCTCCTCTCAGCAAAAAGCCTTTTAAGCAATTTCTCTTCTCCTTTCTTACATCTCCTTCTGTTATCTTCAAGCACACAAGCTCGTTCCTTTTAGACAGCGATGGACGCAAGGCAGCTCGGATGTGCAGAGCCATCCTTTGCCAGGGAAGACTTTGTCCTTCCTCAATGTCTGGGACCAAGTCACCTCTCATTTATCCAGCTTGAGTGAACACTACTTCTTCAGCCGGCAGCGTCCCAGCTCTCCTCCATCGGGTGACAGTGACACCAGATGGCAGCAGTGGCCTTCGGATGCCAGCAGTGCTGCCAGCTCTGAGCGAAGATGCGGGAGAGGATTTCTCTGCACCCCGGATATTTCGAGGACAGCTTCCCTCTGTGCTCCCCTGCACTGGGGCTCAATCCACATCCATATGGGCTGTCAAAATATCATTGCATCGATATGCTGTAGTTGTTTCGTGTGTCAAAATGACACACAAACTCCAACTTAAGAAGTCAAGAAAGAAAATTTGTATCTTCAGTTGTGCTTTAATTAATCGTTTTGTCACGGCTTTGATGGCTTTGGTGCTGCATTGACAGGTGAAAGCAAAGATTAGGATTTTTGAAGGTCACGGGGATTTTGGGGTGTGTGGTTAAAGTGATTGCTAACTCTGATCACCCGTTTTCTGAGGGGCTCCCAGTTGATCACTCAGGACTTTTGGCATCCCACATCTTTGACCCTTTGTCTCAAGAGGCTTTGGAAGATGTTGGACGGTGCTGGCTGCATCGTCCCACAGCCTCCTGCCTGCTGTGCCACGGCGCGAGTCCTGCCACTGCCCCTCCTGCCTGAACCTGCCTGCAAAGTCCTCAGGGGGTTAGCATTAAAACCTTGGCAGAGAGAGACTAAAGGCTGGACCGGGAGGCCACAGGCTGTGTCAAGAGGTGGGTTTTTGGAGATGCATTCAGCTAGCAAACCTCCTTTGCAGGTGAGGAATATGGGTCCCTGTGCAGGGCTCCCCAGGCAAAAGCCACCTTGGCCACGGCAGGCCAGGTGGGACATGGGGTGTGCGGTGCGTGTCCGACAGGAGGGGGAACTGCAAGTGGAGGAGAGATCCTCACAGGTCAGATGAAGATGGCTCAATTTGGCTGGCTGCATCTCAAAAGACTTTCGGGACATGTTATGAACCATACCACCATGCAGCAGGGCAAAATATTGCTTACTCCCCATTTTTTCTTGAAATAAATCAATTGAAGAAAGTTACATTAATTCTCTGGGCAGCAGTTTATTCTCTCCTTTCAAATTACCATGTTGTCGTGCTTTAATCTCCTGAATGATTTTTGTTTATGATGACGCCCAAATATTTATTGACTTTTTTTAATTGATTTGGGGGCTATCAATTTACCTGTTAGCCACTGGGTCACTCCAGGAATTATTAGCGTACTAACTGCAAAGAGAAAAAGAAAAAAACCCCACAACTTGGATGATTGATTGTTCTGTGTGTTTGGGCAGAGAGTGCCAGCAAAGAGAAGAGCAGAGCTAAATCCCGTCGGCGGGGGGAGGACCTGTTTCTGATGGAGAAAACCAGAGAAAGCCAAGTGACTGCTGCCGGCAGTCCCGCCTGCGCCGGACAGGCTGCCTGGCCACGCTCGTCCTGTGGACTTCTGCATGGGACCAAAGCCCAATTCAAATGGCACTAAGTAATTCTTACTGACACGCTTTAAAACAGCGAGCATTTTAAGCAGCCTGGCAGTGAGAATAATTTTGTTCAACAGTGCAGATGGACTTTTTAGGCTAAATAAGAGAAATAAAGAGGCCACGATTCCTGCTAATACACTGCCTTTTTTCCTCTCAGATACTAATAAGTGCATTTTAACCTCTCTGCTACTCACGCTGACCTGGTTTGCAAACAGAAATAAACCATTTTAGTGTAATTTATGCAGGGCAGTGACCCTGCAAGTAGCACGACAGGAGATCTGGGTTCAGCTTTCTTTCTACCCGTGCTCATGAGTTTGGGAGAATTCAAATTTTAAGTAAAACCTCTGGAGTCAGGAAAATCTCAGAAATGCCAGTAGCTGTGGATCACAGACTTAGTTTCTTTATCTGCCTCGACTACCCCTGAGCAAACCACTGGACTGACCTCCAGGTGTGCCCATCACAGAGAGGATGAGCCTGGAGGAGCCAGGAGAGGCTGGGATGGATACCCCCTGAAGTGTTATACTAAAGCCTGGAACATGAAGCCCCTTCAGAAAGGACTGGCAGTGTCTCCTACACAATATTATATTGAAAACCTGATTAAGCTCCCTAGAGAGCTCTGCCATAGAACTAAGCCACCAGCTAGAGCAGAGACCCCACTATGGCAGCCAGGCAGGGTGGGCTGGACCCTGCTCTTGAGTTACCAGCAGCTTCATAACCTGCAAACGGGCAGCACGCAAACAGAACTGTGGGTGTTCGCAACTGAGAGAGAAGCTTGCACCACCTTTGGATAGCAATAGCGTTTAGGCTTTGCAACTTGGGATGCTAAGAAGGTGCTGCCGTGCGTTGCCTTGTAATAACATGAAGCAAAAGCTCAGCAGAAAGTCTGTGAACCAGATAAGATTGATTAAACAATTTCTAACCAACGGGGTTGCACATAAAATTTTTATTAAAACCTCAAGTGCTAAATTTATTTCCTGGGTCTGTCACCGCTATTTTTTTTTTTTTATTCAGTAGTGATAATTACTACATTAGAAATTAAATGAACCTCATATACTACATCTTTCAGACCTCCTAGGAGAGTTGTGAAAGTGATTTAGGGAAGTGAATTTGCTATTGTGCCTAATCAAGTTACAGTAATTGTCACCTATAATTTTAACTTGACTGCTATGTGTTTAATTGGAAGCTTTACCTTTGCTTTTTTGTAACTGAGCTTCTCTGTGACTGTTTTTCTACTTTCCATCCCCGCCCAAAACTCACTGACAGAAAACAAATCATTGCATACAGCTGTGCAGTTCACGGTGCTGCTCGTTGCTACCACATTGGCTTCTTGAGCAATGGGATGTGTTGCAGCACCAGGTGATTTTCCTTGTGAGACGGGCACCTGGTTGTCTCCCTTGAGATTACAATCACAGCTGTGTAGGTACCAGTGGCAGCAAAGGGGCTTTCTGGGCCAAGGGGGTCCTTAACAGGACTGCGAGTATGGCAGTGCTCTGCGGATCACAAAGTTAAGGTAAGTCCTAGGACTGTCATATCTGCGTTGGGGTAAAAGCCAGTCCCCAGCAGGGCTACTAACACGTACTAACAAATCTCTGTGGCTGTTTGTGAGGGCGCTAACTTACAGCGGCGTGGAACCCGGCTGCTGTGGCTCTGTGCAGCCCCGGGTTCCGTAGGTGCTTGGTCAGAGGGACTGCTGCCCTGCTCCCTACCTTGTGCTTCAGAGATGCTGGGTCATGTGCAGTCACCTGAGAAGAGCTTCTAATGCGTCCCTTATCCTGATTCCCCCAGTCAGGCCACAGCTTGTTTCCTTGATGTGCTCTGCAGGGTAGCAAATAGCCCAGCACACCAAAGGGCTTTCAGAGCAGCAGCAGTATGGGACCCGCAGGTGAGCGGCAAAGTAAGACACAGAGGAGCCAAAGGCATCCCGATGCCTCTCGGCAAGACCCCAAGGTACTTAAGTTGGAAGCTGGGTCAAGGGTAGGCTCGTGGAGGCTGCTAATGCCTTCTCTGCTCCCAAACGCATGTAGCGAGTTCAACACACATGTTCCCTTCTTGTGTCTGAGATCTGGGCAACTGTTCTGGTCACTCAGTTCCAAAACAGGCCAGCTTGTTCCTCCTTCCCTTTTCTTGCTAAAGAAATGTATCTATGCATATATATACACACACAAATTCAGTCTGCAAGGAGACAAAGTTTATTCTGTATTTAGAGAAGATGGCGATGATTATGAGCATGGAAACTTGAAATGGGTTCATCTGACTATTGACCTTCAACCTTCCTGGGTGCTTGCCCAGTATCAGACTGAAGAATGGGGCTGTTTCTGACTATACCTATTCAACACAAAGTAATACTTGTCCCACTGGAGTCACATAATATATAAAATCTGTTCAACTGAGGTTGGGATCAGGCCCTCCATTTTTAGAGAGTCTGTTATGGATCCTTAAAGATCCAGAAAGGCTATATTATGTTGATGCAATTAATGGAGGTAATTTGAATCTATTTTATCACTGTAACACTCATAGAAATGATTATGCTTGTGTGGCTTTGCGCTCGCATTCTGGTGTGATGTGTGTAGAATAGCAGTAACCTTGTCCCTGAATAATTCATGTTGTTTGTTAGCCACTTTTTAAGCCTTTCTGCTTAACCACAGAAGATTAGCATTTTTGTTGCTTTTTTAATCAAAGGGGGGNGGGGGGGGGGGGGGGGGAGGGAGAGCATCGGTTTTCTTTTTAGCTTACTTTAAACAGTTCCCCAGGCTTTCAGTATGCAACTTAGCTATTCAAATTGGGATATTTTGGCCTTAGAAGCATTTTAGCTAGCTCTTAGGCCTGCTACATTATACAACTTTCTAGTGAATCATGAATAAGTTGAAAGGCTATAGAGCTTTTTTTTTTTTTTCCTAATTTCTCAAGGGTCCTTTTACTACCTAATTTGTTTTCATCCCGTGTTATTTACTGACTAACTCTAATCAACTCTTCTGGTATTGTTCCAGTCCGCAAGTGTGGGAAGGTTTGGCAGGTAATGTGTGGCAGCACGGGGAGTTTGAAAGATCCTGGCCTTGAAATGAGTATTGTTGGTTGGAAATTGGACTGCATTCATTACGTGCTGGAGTTCTCCTGAGCTTTGTCTTCAAGATAGGATGCTCCACTGGTGTAAAACAGTAAAGCTGTGTTAGGAGTTGCCCAGCTGCAGTTCAGAAATACTTAGCCTCAAAATCAACAGGATGGAGGTAAAAGCCAAAGGTCTGGCTCAGAGCAGAGTGAGAAGGGAATGCCAGCCTTGGCAAATGCAGGGCTGGGGGTGTGTTTTCTTCGCTTCCATCTTGGGGTGATGCAAAGTAGCATTTGTTGAGTTGGGTTTTGGTGTTTTTGTTTGTTGTTTTTTTTTTTTAAATTAAAAGTGAAAAGTTGAATTAGTGATCCCATTAAGCATCCACCCTGTATACCTCAGGGAAGGAGGACAACAGAGGTAAGACGAGGGGTTTGCAATACCACTGGCTGATGAGATGACAGTAGGAGGCAGCCCACGGACACCAGCCTGGCACCTCCTTCTGCCCAAGAGGTCACTAAATCAGCGACGCGGCTCCTTTGACTGTCTGTGGATCCACACCCGCCCTTTGTGTCTGCATAAACTAAAAATCACTGGCATGAAACAGCAGCCAAGTCCTGTTGGCACGAGTGTGTCACTGAAGAGGCGTCTGTTTGGGTTGTCGTGCTGACAGATTTAACAGAGAAATGTCGGTGTGCGCAGACAGCTCTATGGACATATTTGGTGAAGGAGAGGTTGGAGTGAGATCACCGCTGTAGGAAACAAACTCCCTGTCTCTGCAAGGCATCTCTGCTCTCCACTACTCTGTGTTTTCCCTTTATTTTTCCATGCTCTTTCTTTCAGTCTGAATCTTCTGACATACCAGGTGCAGTCTGGCAAGGGATGGAGTGACAGAAGTCAGTACATGGTCACAGCTGTTTGAGTGTAGCACTGTGGTGTGACAGTCACAGCTTCCTCTGGCACCTAGAGTTGGCTTATCTCCTCTCTGCCACTGCTACTTCTTTTCTTTTCCTTTCTATGCCGTAACATTTAAGAAACAAAACAAGGATGCTCTTGGGAAAACATACCAATTTTGAAAGACTGCTGTGTTAAATCCCAAACTTTGCAATGCAAACTTTCTAATCAAGCTAATTTTCCCCAATGCTGGCACTGAGTTTCTCTTATTGATACTGTTCAAGCCTCTTCTCCTGGAACTGCAGCTCATTCTATCGTGCGTGGTTGCCAAGAGCCCGTCCACAGCTCCCACATCAACAAGCGGTTGAAATGACAGCTCCAGCTTTCACACGCTGGTGCACTGTAGTGGCCAGGGAGTTTCTCTGTTCCACTATTAGGTTTCAAACCTCCCTGCTGAGTAGCTGTCCTCAAGTCACATCAGGTAAGCTCAGCTATGCATTGAATTCAGGGAGTGGAACTAATCCCACATTTCGGCTTTAGATAGAGGAGAACAATAAGACGGCTAAGCCCAGCCTCTGTCTGAAAGGTAAGGTTTTTAATATATTAAAAGAAACAGATGCCCTACACTTAAGCATGTGTGTTGTACCTAATTCCAGGTCCACCTCTGTTTAGCTGAATGCCAGGCCTGTATGTGTGAGGCAAAGTATGTACAATACATAGCGTATTACATATATGTCTAAATGATGTATATTATGTTTAATGTGTGTATGTTTTGGTTCATTACTCTTGACAGGAAAGCTGTAATTCCAGGATTAATAGTCTGTATATAAATTCAGGAAGCTATAGAGAACTATTACCATTAGCAGACAGGAGCGAACCTCAACAAATACATGTTTTTGCTTTCCCAACTGTTGCTACTTCTGTCACTGAAAGAGTTAAGTTCTGCCGCCGAGTTTCCTCTCCAGTACTCTGGAGAAGCGACTGGCTCATGGTGGATTGTCTCCCAGCACTCCCTTTGCCTCAAAGGGACATTTATATTGACTATGATAGAACTGGGTTTAAATTTTTTTAATGATAAAAAGATGAATCTTTATTCAGATCTGAATTTATAAAATCCTTATAAATAAGGATTTGAATCTTTCAGCTGAAATGAGTGGATATGCTAGCTGCTAAAAATGGTACTTAATTGTCTTACCAGGTCCCCAAAGTGCACTTGCTATTTTCTTTGGCAAACAGAGGAAAATTTTAATTTCGCCTCATTTGAAATGGAAAAAGAATGGTGAATAAGAGTGACTACCCTGAGATCTTGCCTGCACAGTGCATGCTAGAAATGAGAACAGTCCCTGCAAGAAGGAAGTGGCATTAAAATTACTTTTCCTTTTAGCATTTACACTATTACTATGATTAGCAAAAGAACTGAGCTCTGAGTGTTCTTCATGCCTATGACAAGCAAGTGTGACGAATCTGGAAAAGAAATGAATGTCCTAGCCCATTTTCCACGCTCTTCAATTCCACTGCTCCTTGTGTTGCTGACCAGCTTTGCCTTCCAGTTTGTTTGGGACAGCAGGAGCGATGGGCCACCTCCCAGCAGGTGGAGGAACGCTTCCCAAGCCAGGTCCTGGGAGGGACAGGTGAGCCTGCCGAGGAGTTGCTACAGATGGCCTAAAGACTGCACAAGGAGCTGGTGGGCATGCGGGGCCCTAGTTGGCCCAGCCATACCTGCAGCCATGTTTGTAGGCTTGCTTTCTGGCTGATCAGCAAGTTCAGTTTTGGAGGCACAGTCAGACTTTTTTTATTTTTTTTTTTTTTCCAAGTGCAGATGTAGTAGTGATGGATCCTCCAGGGTGAGTGCTTTGCTGGTCTCCAGCATGGCTGTCTCAGATTTCCTATGGGAGCTGTATGTCATAGAATCATAGAATGGTTTAGGTTGGAAAGGACCTTGAGGATCATCGAGTTCCAACCCCCCTGCCATAGACAGGGACACTTCCCACTAGACCAGGTTGCCCAAGGTCATGTCCAGCCTGGCCTTCAACACCTCCTGGCAAGTCCTGCAAGGCTCACCTGGTGTGTGACTCAAACCACATGGCATTGGCCAATGGTGAGTGCGTTCAAAGGGTGGAAAACAAACAGTGAATCAGGCCCTTAAGTCAGGCTGTCTGCCCTGTGACAAATGCTGAATGCTTTGCACTGGGATGAGGCAGGGAAGGGCTTCTGTGCATTGGTGGGCATGTACTCTGCAAAGAAGGACTTTATGTAATACCAATTACCCATAAAACAAAATCATAAAATCATATGATAGTTTGGGTTGGAAGCGACCTTTAAAGGTCATCTAGTCCGACCCCCCTGCCATGAGCAGGGACATCTTCAACTAGATCAGGTTGCTCAGAGCCCCGTCCAACCTGACCTGGAATGTTTCCAGGGATGGGGCATCCACCACCTCTCTGGGCAACCTGGGCCAGTGTTTCACCACCCTCATTGTAAAAAAACCTTCTTCCTTGTATCTAGTCGAAATCTACCCTCTTTTAGTTTAAAACCATTACCCCTTGTCCTATCTGTCCTTGTTTGAGCAACACGAGATTACTTTCTCTTTCAGTAATTTTATTTTTCAGTAGGGTCTTTTCTAATGCTACAGAAAACTGTACTTTTAGAAGACTCTAGTGTCTGAATTTGTGAAAATATTTACTTTATAGCCAGCTATGGCACGTGGGTTTCAAGGTCTCGGTGTTTTTGAGCTCGCCAGGTGCGGGGACAAGGAGGAGCGAGACCTGGGCACTTGACCCAAGCTGGCCAACAAGATTATTTCATACCATGAATGTCACATTCAATATAAATTAGAAAGTTTGCTGGGGAGTGCTCTCTCTCCCCTGATGGCGGTGATCCTGAGAACTTCTTGCCCCGGTGCTGGACCCCTGAGCCCTTCCCTTCCTCCCAAAACCGTAGCGCTGGCAGTGTCCCACATTTGCTACCCACTGCTGGGAGTGCACAGCTTCCTACGGATAGAAGGGGCTGAGTATAATCCTTGTATATTTTATATTGGTATCAGGATCAATACTGGTTCTTTAGTATTATTAATGGTAATTATTTAGTCTTATTCTATTAAATCTGTTTATATTTCAACCCTCAGGTTTCCTTGGTTTTTTTCCCAATTCCCTTTCCCAGGTGGGTAAGGGTCATCAGATAATAGAATAATAATTGTCTAAATGACAATAAATTGTTGTGGCTTCTTCAAACCATAATGCTCTCACAACAGATTCTGCTCAAAAGTTTGTCCCCATCTTTCTTTTAAGCCCTCTTTAAGTACTGAAAGACCGCAACAAGGTCTCCCCAGAGCCTTCTCTTCTCCAGGCTGAATAAGCCCAACTCTCTCAGCCTTTATTCATAGGAGAGGTGTTCCATCCAAACAGCACCAGAATCCCAATTAGGCTTCTTCAGTTGAGCATCTGACTTAGCACAAAAATGTGTAGTCATTTGAGATGTGGCCTCAAAAGTAGAGCTTCCCCCATATGCCCGATCGTTGTCTTGGCTCATGGGCCATGCAGTCTCTTGGCGGACCTTGCAGTTCCCTCCTTTACTCAAATGATGGATTTTGCAAGTGTCTTTTACCATGTGCTGCTCCAGTAAGTGAAACTGATCAGTCTGGTTGAAACAGAAATGGTTGTGTGAGGCTCAAATGAGTGCTGAACACAGAAGAAGAAGTTGGGGTGCACAACAGCTGGCAAATTATGCATTTTAGCACAGTATGGTCCCATCTTGAGCCTGACAAATAAGAATCTTGTTTTTTCAACTCCAATCTGGTCTTCCATAGTTGTTCTTAGACTTCTGCAACAGACTCAAAGAATTAAGTTTAAATACAAATGGATCTTACGGCAGGATAATACAGGTATCTACATATGAATGTCTACTTTTTTTTATATGTCAGTTTATCGTCTATTTATCAAACAAGTAGGAAAGTTCAGTAGTCAAGACACAGTGATATTCAGTGTAGTTCTTAAATGGCCAGGTTTGAAGTCTTGGAAACCTTTCCCCTTCCCACCCAATAGCAAAAAAAGTGAATGCCCTGCTAGCTCCAAGTATCATATGAACCATTTTATCTTAATTATTTTTTCTTGGAAAGCTGTTCTTTATTCTATTAGGTTAAAGAGCAGGCATGTTGTCTCAGCACAGTTAAATCCCACAGCTTATTACCATGAAATATGTGAGCTTAGAGGCTATGAAAGTGGTGTGCCCAGAGAGAGTTCAAGGCCTCTTGTATAAGGAACACAGTTCCAGGCTTTAAAGCTGCACCATGTGTCAGGATTTTCAAAAAGGCAGTTCTCAAAACGGCCTTTTAAACTGCCAATTATTTCCCATATATCATCAAGACAGACTTTTAGAGGAACCATGACAATACTAAAAGGAATTCAATTTGGAAGGGTTCCTCTGCTTCAGAGGTGCGATGGCAGGGCAGAATGTGCAGGGACAGTCCAGCCTGACCAGCCCAAGGACCCAAGAGCAGCTTAATGATTGAAGCTTCTGGAGCCTAAATTGGTTGGCTGGTCTGTATCAGAGCAGGCATCACTGCAGCTTTGCTGTTGCTAGTATTTCCTTGGGCCAGATTAAAGCTGAGTGACTCCAGTTAGACATGATCTTACTTGGCAAAAAAATTAGTTAGCAAAACCTGTATGATCTTACTTGGGGGAGGGTGGGGGGTCAAGTGGGGGAAAACCTTGTTGTTCATCTTACTGCTTTAGATTCCAGAATGAGTCATCTTCTTTTTCGTATATTCTAACACAGTAGTTGCAAACAATTTCGAGGAATCCACCTGTTGTCTGACTTCCAGTTATCTGATTTATTCTGTTGCACAGAGATTTTAGAGGAAATTACAATTCATTCTTTTCAATACATAACCATTAAATACACTTTTACAGTCAATAACAGACTAGGCATTCTCTCTAGACCTCATCTTAGTGTCCCTCCATTCAATAATAAAGCTATTGACCACAACGAGAAAAGGATCTAAAGCCACAAACAGAAAATAAAAATTGCTAGTTCTAAGGAATATGTAAACTGAGGTTTTCATAAGCAGTCAAATATTCCAAATTGAATCCATAGGATATAAATTATGCAACTGAACTTGGGTGGGTCAAGTAAATAAGGGCAGGTAATGAGACATCTGTATTGCAGCCCATTACTTAAAAAACCCTAATACCACATATTAAAATTATTTCGTTATGAAAGCTGACACATTGGGCTTACCTCTATACAAAAAAGCAAATGCAGGAGCACTTATAAAAATATTTACGCTATCCATTACCCTTTCAAGGATGTTAAGATTATTCATGGTTGTTACCTTTCTGCATTCAGTGAGTAGGTCTATAACAGCATACTGCCCCATCTCGTCAGATAGTATTGACTCAAAAATAGCCATGAAGTTAGATGTCTGAGACACCCTTTTGGTTTTTTGGTTTTTTTTTTAAAGCAACAGGCCATCTGAGTTATGAAAATAACTACTGTGTATTAAGCTTCCAGTGTTCATCAGGCTGAAAGTACGAAACAGAGATACTTTCCTTCCTGTTGCAGCTCCAGGGATTGCCTTTTCTGAATTCAAGTTCTTTAAAACACCAAAAAAAAATTACTGAAGAGAGAAAGATCTGAAAAACAGCAGCTCTCATTCATGACTTTAGAATGGCCCAAGAATATAGGATGGTATTGAGTGTTTCAAGTTTACTGTACTCCCCCTAAAAAGAAATAAATGTGGTTGCAGCTATGTCAGCTCCCCCAATTAAGAAGGAAAACTATTTTGCTCTTAACCTTCTTGGCTTCTTCCAGGCAGAAGAGGCAGTTTATTTCTTGCTCTCCCCTTTCTCTAGCCATCTGTGCTCTTTGGGAAGCGTCTGCACCTTTCCCATGGTTGAATCACATTCTGACTAGTGGCTGGATCAGTTTACAT
The DNA here is from genome assembly GCA_008711295.1 of Anarhynchus alexandrinus. NCBI lineage: Eukaryota > Metazoa > Chordata > Aves > Charadriiformes > Charadriidae > Anarhynchus > Anarhynchus alexandrinus. Next base: position 189,295 of record VUYV01000056.1, on the reverse strand, counting down.
CTACATTATCATGTTAAAGTCCCAGCTCTTAATTGTTGGAGCTGGCCAGGCAGTGACCGATTTCTTTGGAGGTTTGCATGTGTTTTTCCGTGCAAGCTGCAGAGTTTTAATAACACACACACATGTAGGTAGAAGCAAAAATGGACGGAGGAAAGAAGGGGCAGCAAGAAGTCATTATTCTTCTCTGTTGTTACCTCTTCCACCATTGCAAGGGTCTGTCTGATCTGGGCCCTCTGAAACTAGCCAGAATGGTTTGCAGATGAGATTAAACTACTTGCTGAAATCCAGTTCTGGAGACAGGGTCAGAAATACACCTCTTCCTGCTCTGGAAGGGACATATTTCCCCTTTGTGTGTGGTTTGTCTTACAGAGTGGCCAAGAAGCCTGGGGGATATGGGTCATGTTTGCAAGCAAGAGGGATTTCAGAGACTCCAGGTTTGATATGTGGTGTTTTTTCCAAATAGCTGGCGAGCCAGTTATTTTTTAAGTCGTCCTTTTAAACATGGCTTTTAGGAATAAGAAATTAAACATGCACAGATATGCATGAAATCCCAACAGAAATACTTTACCTGCAAAGAGGCTAGAGTTAACTCAGTCTCAGTGAATGCCCTGGTAGTGCCACGTTTTCTGATGGCAACCGGGGCTCTGATGCCCACCTCTGCAACACAGCCGCGAGAAGCTTAGGGGTCCTGGTGCGTTAAGGAGGGAGCATCATAAAAATATGGTTAGAGACGTGACAAACTGGAACAAGGCTCAAACTCTGAGTCTGCTGTAACCCAAACAGGGCTGTTTCCTTTGAGATCACTGTTGGGTTATACCTCCTGAAAAATGAGGTTTCACTGGGACCAAACTCACTGCATCTCTTCTTTCTGTCCTCTGTGTAGAGCAGATCCAGCGGAGTACAGATCCTCGTCTCTACGCAGGTACCCAAGCCTTCTCTGTCAGGCTCCTCGTAATCGCAGACTGCTCTTGCAAAACTTTGTTGATGGTGGATGAATGGGTATTTTGTTCTAAAGTGACTGCTCCAGAATACATCACTGTCACATCACCTAAACAACGCCAGTCACCCAGATTTTCAGTAGCTGCTGGGACTTGCTGAAAACAGCAGAGCCTGTCATTCTGAGATTAAGGAGGGATTAGCTGTGCGATCTCAGTCAGCTTTAAGAGAAAGGTTAAACACTTTGGGAGGAGGAAGTACGTGTGTGTGCGCGCACATGTGTCTTCCAAAACAACAGATGGTTTCAATAAAGTTGCTCCTGCTGCTAGGAAGTGGCTCTTCTTGACATTAGCGGAGCCATATCTCATCAGGGTTCTTGTTTCTACCAGCCTGTCTCAGCAAGGCCAAATCCACTGTACGGTATGGGGTAATCAGAAAAGGCACTCCAATATCTGCCCCATTAATTGCCCCCTGCCAGTCTTCCCTCTCTTCTGATGTAATGCCCACTGTGCTCAGTATGGCAGGATCGATCGGCTTTGAAGGGCAACTTTCCCTAATGATCCGCAATTCCCCCTACTTAAAGTGCCACAAGAACCGTCTTTTTAAAGATTCTGCAAGAAATGCGTGATTTCTTGGAATCGCTAAACAAAAACCTCTCTGCTTCAATCAATATATCGATGTATTAAATTATTGTGCAACTAAATTAATGTGCCCCTTGGTGACAGAATTGCAGAAAATGAGCAGCGTTTTATGCATTAAAGACAAACTGGTAAAAGATTGTTTTTCAAGGTTAGATTGTTCCACAGCGAATATCAAGATTTTTCCAATTAATATATGAGGGATTTTCAAAGTGCAGTTGCATCAGCTGTATTACTTCTCACAGATTCACAGTACAAATTAACACATACAAGTAACCGAAGAATTGTAAATATTAGTAATTGCGACATATTTGGGAGAGAGCAAGAAATATTATTATTTTTTTACCAGTATTGTATTTAAATTTTATAGTTAAACAATTTCACTGGAAATTAATGCTTTCTTTTTTTTTTTTTTTAACTTAAGAGATTAATGAAAAAAGTGACCATTCAAAATTTTGCTGTTCAAAACTAAAAAGTCTTGTCAAGCTTCTGCAAACCTTACTGTCCTTTGTTTGGACTGTGAAGAATTTGGGGGGGGGGCAGGTTTGCTGTTCCTTTCACGATACCCTCCACTTTTCAGTGAAAAAACACCATATGAGGAAGGGCCAAGAAAAAAGGAAAAGAGGTTGCAGCAACCTACATCTTCCTACAGTTTTAAACTAAACACGATATACAAAATGAAAATGGAAACTTTCATATGGATTAAAAATTGTTCCCTTTAAAAGCTGCTTGAACAAACCCCTATTTGTATTTTTTTTTTATTTTGGTCTAGTTGCATTTATTCATTTCGCTGGTAGGAGAAAACATGAAAAGTCATACCTAATACTGTGTAGCCAGAGCTGGATCCTCCAAAAGTGCTCTGTACATCATCTCTTGTGTAGCAGGAGCACTGGAGATGGTTCGGGCTGTTCCCTACCAGATGACCCAAACCGACAATTTGCCAAAGATACGATGCTCTCTTGGTCCCTATATTGAAGGTAGACGAACCACAGTTTTCTAATTAACTTGTTCTGTAGGTGTAATGAAGAAGGGAAACATTTTCAATAGCTTGATTGCTTGGTCAAACTTTTTTTTATGGTATCTTCTAAGTTCTCAAATATCCCAAAAAGTATGTATGTTGTTCATTTTCTCCTGAAACTTTTCCTTCCCCTCTTTTCTTGCTCAGGCTCATGACAAAGACATTCTTTATTCTGAAGGCAAGAATCCCAGAACAAGCAGTGCCAGTTCTGAGTTCATAAGGGGCGCAACGTTTCTAATCACTTATAAAAGACAGACATGGACTCTGTGTTCCTTCTCAGTTGATATTATTTCATTTTTATTTTTGAACCTTTGGAATATCAAATGGGAAAAAAAAACTTTCTCCATCAAGTGTTTTCAGTTCTGTGTTTTCAAGATGTATCTGCAGGAATGATAAATTAGGTATGAAACTAAAGCATAAATGAAAGCATCCCTCAATAACCAGGACATTTTGGATTCTTGCAAAATCTTAAAATGGTATAATCAGTTTCAGTGCATTGCTGATGAGAAGAATTAAAAAAAAAAACAACAAACAAACAAGCCAACAAAACCACTCTACCAAAAGTTATTATAATATTGACAAATGGAATTTACATCAATATATCTCTAAGGGCTTCAGAGGTCCCCATTGTCTCCTGGGAAGCCAAAATCCATGAAATCAAATGATTTGATAACAGCACGCAGTAAATTAGTGTCTGTACCAAGCCAAGAACCGAGTTTTCTGACTTCTAGCTCTATGCTCAAATACTGGGCCTGCATCGCTTCCCAGGCAAAACAACAACAGAAGAGAGAAAGAAAAGGATGCAGCAGAAGGAAAGGGAGCTGGAAGTCACTGAGCATCTTGTAATTTCTGAAAGAACCAGTTCTAATATTTGTGTGTAATGCAAATGACGTTTAAAATACCTAGCTTTAATGTGCTAGGTGACTGTCATGGATTTCGGAGCAACTTCCACAGGTAGTATGCTTCTCGTTTTGTACCTGAGAGATCCAGCAAATAATACGCAGAGCTGGGTGAAAGAGCCAGGTCCCTGGACTTCCACGGCAGCGCTACACTGTGCTAAATCTTCTGCGTGCTAGGGAGTGCTAATGCAGGTTTCCAGAGAGCAGAGTGGGTGTTGGTGTATTACACTTAAGAAAGACTTCAGACTAAGAGAAAGCGCTGATATCAATGCCTCGTAAAGAATATTTAAACCTGTTTGTATGGCAATTCATTTGCTTCACCAAAAATCTTACAAAGGTTTCAAGAAAACCCTGTCTCCGAAGTGCCGGTTCAATGCAGTATCTATATTTAAAAACATTCACCATTTCGCTTCTGCATTTTGAACAGTAACCCAGCCCAGTCCACACCAAAGGAAATGAACTGCATCAGGCAATGTCATTTGCTGAAAGGTAAGAGTGGAGGTATTCTCCCTCCCTTCGTTTTATATTTCTAGGGACAATTTCACAGGCCGTGCTGTTGCTGAATGGGGAAATTGGAAAACTGCAGAATCGATTTGCAGATGTGAAGTTCTATTTTCTTTTACACCGCCTTCATCAGAGTCTCTATCATTCCTGTGTTGTGTAGCGTTATTATCGACAGCAGCCTGGACACCACTGGTAATTGTTAAACTGGGGAAAAGCTATTCCTTGCAAGCGAAAGCAAAACCACATAACCAGCAGTCAGATGACACCGAGTGGTACTATTCTTCCCTTTAAATTCATCTGCTTTAGAGCATTGGTAATGTGCCCATGCTACATTATTTCTGAGAGTTAAAGGGAAATGTATTTTTAAAATACTATTTAAATTGGCTTTATTTGCATTTTTTTCTTAACAAAACTTGCCAGCTAAAAGCTGCAAAGTTGTATTAAATCTATTTTGCCTAAAACCAGAAACACATACTGGACTTCGGAATACTTCCATTATTTGTTAATTCTTCTTTTATTAATTGTGTTTCACAAAGAAGAAAAAAAAAACCAACAAAAAACTACCCCAGCTCTTCCACAGCAGACTTCTGATAATGACTCAGTTACCAGGAATGAAACCAGTGGCTAGTTGCCGCAGAAAACTGGAATAGCCGGTGACTATCAGCCACTTCATCTCCGGGACGGAGAGAGAAACGTGCTTTGTGAGTTTAAAGGTCACTGGCAACAAAATGGTCGCTTGTCTGCTGGAGCCACTCAGCCGCTCTCTACGTAGGGTTGGTACGGCCGATTGGGTTGGCCACAGCGTGCTGGGGCTACAAACACTGCAAAAATAAAAAAGGCTCCCAGCGCGATGAGCTTTCAGCCTAAGCAGCTGATTGCATGTTTTTCATTAAAGGTCAATTCAGCCTTCCGCAGCTCTGGGTCTTGCATCCAGACGCTGCCCTGCCCCTGCCCGTGCCCTTGCCGCCTTAGGATAGCAGCAGGCATTTCTTTTCCCCTTTTCTGCTGGTTTTCCAGCAGCGGCCATGGTCTCTGCCCTCCCTGGCCCGCTGGGCAGGCAGCTTCTGGGTGACACCTCGGGGAGGGTTTGCCCCAGGAGGTGCAGGTCAGCGAGGACAGAAGAGAAGCAGCAAAAGACCTGATAAAGCAGGAATTGGGGGGTTTAACTTATGCGGACATGCCCTTTCTGCTTGGTGCTCCTGGGGAGGAGACTGCTCCGCGCCAAGACGCTGAGGGCTGCCCGCACGCCCTTGCCCTGAGGGCCCAAAATGGCCGCTCCCCCCTCAGGCGCCCGCCCCCTCGTTGCTACGCGACGGGCGGAGCCCGCCCCCCCTCCGGCCGCCTCTTGAAAATTACAACTCCCGGGCAGCCCGCCCGGGGGGGGGACTACAGCTCCCAGCATGCCCCGCGCGCCGGGGGCGGTGCGCATCCGGGCTGCCGCACTACATTTCCCGGCAGGCGTCGGGGGCGGCGGCCAATCCGCGCGGCCCAGGTTGGTGGGTGGCAGGAGCGGGGTTGGCTTCCGCGGGAGTAAGCGGGCCGCGGAGAGGGAGCGGCGGAGGGGAAGCAGAGCCGGTGACATTTCCTTTCGGGCCGCCCTCCCCGCCTCCCCCCCTCCCCTCTCCCGCTGCCGGAGCGGGGCCCCGAGAATGGCAGCGTTAGGAGGTCGGTGCGGCCGGGCCACCGCGGGGGGGGG